>OX375868.1:97783107-97985132 GCA_947359475.1 Heligmosomoides polygyrus bakeri | reverse complement strand
CTTGCCGATATTTCTCCTTAACGCGCCAAAATGCTGCACTTCACCTCAAAATCGTTCCCGTTGTTGCGCATCAATTCTATGTTTACCAAGCGGACTTCTTGGTAATCACGTCTTTTGCTGGCTAGATGTTCCTTTACACGTACTGCCAGAATCCTTCCCGTTTCCCCTATATATTTCTGCATTGCAGGCCGTGCACTCGAGCTCGTAAATTGGCCCCGATCTTTGAGCAATCCCCCAGTCTCTTCCAGTTGTACATACAATGCAATTCTCCGATATGCACTGCGTATCATCAGAGTCTATTCCGGACTAGCTGCCTATTTGTCGTTAGGAATGTTCACTAAGACAACATCATCCCGCAATTGTGCACAACAGTGCTACGATGATACGCAGTGCATATCGGAGAATTGCATTGTATGTACAACTGAAGACTGGGGGATTGCTCAAAGATCGGGGCAATTTACCGAGCTCGAGTGCACGGCCTGCAATGCAAAATATATAGGGGAAACGGGAAGGATTCTGGCAGTACGTGTAAGGAACATCTAGCCATCCAAAAGACGTGGATTACCAAGAAGTCCGCTGGTAAACCATAGAATTGATGCGCACAACGGAACGATTTTGAGGTGAAGTGCAGCATTTTGGCCGTTGAAGGAGAAATATCGGCAAGGAAAGCGTTAGAGGCGTTCTGGATTTTAGTAGAAATCCAGTAATGAACAACCGAAATGAGTGCCTCTCTGTTACGAGTGACTTCTTGCCATTTGTGTCTCATTGTGAACTGTAAGTGACCGGTCGGCGACAATCCCATTGAGTGGGTCTCATTCGCCTCTACTAGTCTTCTAGCGTGGGCGAATACCAGCCCCTACGGTGGATCCTATGCGTGAGTTCGTCTCTTACATTCGGGCTCTCTGTAGTGACTCCGGGAGTGGGTCGAAAATGCTAGGGCGGCTAAGGCGCTTGGTGGAGTAGAGCGCAAATATAAACCTGTTGCTCCACTTTCAGGCCTCTGAAGACGACGGAAAGTCGAAACGTCAGGCCGCAATAATAAAGATCCGCCTGAAACCTCGTTTGGCACAGCATACTGACAACAAACTAACTCACCATGCCGAGGTTTCAAGAAGAGAGAAGTTGGGAACTTGCTTTTAGAATTGTTAATGATCACCTGGATATTGATAAAATGAATTCTTTACTTTTTCCTCATTCAACGGGATTACAAGAGGGCACAATCTTAGAATTCAACCTCAAAAAGCACGCTCAAAAAATTCTAAGAATCTTTTTCGGCTCGTATCGTGAGAACCTGGAATGAGCTTGCTGTGTCAATCCTCAGTTCTTCACCAAAAACATTCAGCTACAAGTTAGAATGTTTTCTTAAACAGGAAGGATGTTTCTGAAGTTAACTGCAATAGACTTTTTTGTGAGAGTTGACAATATCTTTTCAAAATATATAACAGCTTTTCAGAAAATGAAATACTAAATCGCTATGAGAGTAGAACGCTTTCCACATTAAATAAATCTTCGAAGATATCACTCTGAGAACAACAAAAAAGCCAACTTTTGCTATAAATTTTTGCAGATTTTGTGTCACTTTTGGCTTAATAAATCTGTTCTGTTCTGTTCATCTTTTATCCTTAAAAAGACTAAGGGTAAGGGTAGTTTAGCTATGAATTGATTTTTTGGATCTATCCTTGTCGGAAGGAGGGGGGAGGAGGAGGGGTAACCGTAAAGTGTCAGTTGCATTCTTAGGTTAGGGTACATGTCGTGAAGATGAGCAGCTGTGGCAGCTAGGAAGGCGCCAGCCAATCATAACGATCTGTCTTAGTCGGGAGAAAGCAACCGTAAAGTGTCAGCTGCGTTCATACTAACAAGAACACCCTGATCGAGCATATGCCAGCCAATCAGGGTACTTGCCGTGCTCACCCTCGCCAAGCCGCGCGCCCATTCAATGCGGCCTGATTGGCTGGCTACCACAGCTGATCATCTACACGACATGTACCTAAAATTCATAGGCTAGCTTAAAAGAGATTAGGTTTTGGTTTGAGAAGTGTCCAGTTTGGTTTGGGAAGTGTCCAATTTGACGTGAAAAGTGTACAAATCACTATATGCCCCTCCGATTAGGATAGCTGCAGTTTTTCGTCGCTTCGCTATGGACATCTTATTTCAAATGCAACCCTTATACCTTCACAAATGAGGTGAAGGTGTGACGCAACCCAAGCTGACGGCAGTCTAACGAGGAATAGGGCTGGTTTCAGAACGAAATCTGACGTCTTCAGACAGCTGTCGTAACGTTGCCAACCTGACGGTCATCTTATTCATAGGAAACACCGACTCTGACGTAACCGGTGGCAAGTAGGTGACGTTTCCCAGAAGAAGCTGAAATTTCGCTTAAAATTTACGACCTGTCCTTCACCTTGAAGCGCTCGGATGACGTAGGCGAATCTTAAGAATGACGGTGTGACATCATCGGTGGGTCTTCTGGCAACTATGACCTGAAGCCCAGCCTTCCGAAGGGCGTATCACGAGTCAGTGGCGCCAGACACCAGTCGAGTTTTGGCCACACGTCAAGGGTCGTGACGGAACGGGACGGGGGGGGGGGGGGGGAGGTGGTGTGTTATCATTGCGACTTCTTCTGCCAGCACTTATCAGGCCACGGCGTGAACCCGGACGTGGCGGAAGTTCGCCAACGTGCTGTGTAACTTCGTCACCTCGCCTCGTTCGTCTGTTTGTCGAAGCCACTGGCCTATTTTCTTCCAATTTTTTCTTGTTTTTTCATTATTTTCTCTCTTAGCCATTGGTTTGTCTCTCAGTTTGTAGCGATACATGGGTTTGTCATCTAATAGCTCAATGTTATTTTTCTTTCGCTAGAATTCCAAAGAGATTGTTTCGAAGCGATTTAAGAAAGAACGATGTCTATTCCCGTCAGAATGCGTAACAGCTCCGGAGGACCGAGTTCGTGGTTCAGACTTGATAATAGTCGTATCTGAAGTGAATTTTGAGTACACACGTTATAACATAAAAAGACCACAAACGCATCCAAAATGACTCCGCTACATTTCGTAGAAGTAGAATGCATGGCGCATACTAAAAACGTAGATTAACGCCGTCCTTAGGTGGGTTATGGTTATGCCGATTGATGTTGCGTAGCTTATGTAAAACATACCCCATTATACTCATATCATTCCCAACTCGGATGATCAACTGCGCGCAAAAATCGACATAATCGATCGATAATGTCGATTTTGGCGAATGCCGCAGAGCAGCGGCTATTGTCGCGTGGCAATCAATAAATGAACTGGCTCAGCAGAAGCGTTCACGTGTAGATTAACGGAGGTTATTTTTACATAGTGAACAGGTCGCTCGCTTCTTACAAATAATCGCGTGATACACTGACGCAGTGACAGACACACGGACAGATTAGTGGGATAGTGAGGGTCTTCTTGTCAACCTCTATGCCCTTTATAAAATCGATAATGGTCAGCCGATTGATGTGGTTTAGTTCCTGCAAAACGGACCATTATACTCATATGACTTCCAACTCGAATGGTTAACTCCGCGCAAAAATCGATACAATCGATCGATAACGGTTAATTTCTTAAAAAATGCCTCCGCGACATTTCGTAGAAGTAGAATTGTGGCACATATAAAAACGATTAATTAACGATGTTCTTTGTCCTTTATTCTTTATGATTAGTCGATTGAGGTTGAATAGTTCTTGTAAAACAGACTATTATTTAAATTTTTATTTATTTATTGATCGTGAAAAACTACGCAGAGAAACAAATTAAATACGGTCAACAAACAGCACACAAAACAACTTTAAGCAAAACTCACATGACTCCATACTATTATAGAATGGTCAAGTACGCCAAAAAATCAATATAATCGATCGATAAAAGTTATGCGAATGCTGATGTCGCGTGCCAATCAATAGAAGAAGTGGCGTAGCAAAGGCATTCACGTGTAGATTCACGGGCCACGGGGGTTATTTTCACATGCTGGAGAGGTTGAACGGCTTCTTGCAAATAATAGTGTGACACACGGCGCACTGACAGACGCACGGACGGAATAGTGGGGTAATGAGAGTTTACGTAGGCAAGCTATATATGACCGTGTCTGAGCGATGGTCAAAGTTAAAAAGAGGTCTTATCGACCTGTTTGCCATCTTCAAAAAATGATTAGAACGACGAACAATTTGACAGAATCTTGAACGACTAACGCGATCCATTATCTTTCTATCCTCTACAAAATCGATAATGATGTTGCATAGCTCCTGTATAGCGGACCATTATACTGCTACGGCTCCCTCCCAACTATTATAGAATAGGCAAGTCCGCGCAAAAATCGATATAACCGATCGATAATTGTTATGCGAATACTGATTTCGCGTGGCAATCAATAGATGAAGTCGCCCACCAGAAGCATTCACGTGTAGATTCACTGTGACACAGGGGTTATTTTTACATCTGAACAGATCAAACGGCTTGTTGCAAACACAATGGTGTGACACGTGACGCACTGGCAGACGCACGGACGGATTAGTGGATAATGAGGTAATCAATACGGCTGTCTCTGAGCGACGACCAAAATGGGAAAAGTACTTTTTGAGCTTTTCCCGTCTTGAAAACATAATTAAAATGTAGAAAAATTTTATAGAAACTTGAATTATTGTGAAAATTTCGCTCCTAATTCCTGATTTTGAGTTCTAAACTTCAAAAAAGCACCACGTATTCGCCAAAGTAGAACGTGTGCATGCCCAGTTAATGCTATTCGCTTCTGATTCTTTGATTCTTTCCGATGCTTCGGAATATTCGATGGGTTTTAGTTCTGACAGTTTTGTTCGGCCACAGTTCAACGTCATCACATCCCTTCCGCCCTTCTAGTGTTCCGCTTGCAGCTTCCTGGCTCTCTATGGCACAGGGAAGTTATCTACCTTACCGTAGGCATTGCTCTTCTCGATTCTCGCAGAGGTCTAGCTTCTTGAGCTAGAGGTTTTCTAAAAGTGCGTCTACTTAGCGTTGAACCAACGTCTCCCCCCCCCCCCCCCGGTTTAGTGTAGATCAACAAAAAACAAAGAAAAAACATTCTGAAGACAACTATCTCTCCAGTCTTAGATTATTAGGAAAGGCATAGTGCCCTCTATAGGCGTTAGCGCTTAATTTTGTTTTTTCTTTGGTTTCAGGGGACTACCACGGCAGAGCAATACAGGTTTCGTCCATGTCGCGAAAGTGGACAGCACTGAGAGGTGGGAACACGGCAGCCAATCACATCACGGCGAATGCCCAGTTAGAGGGCGTCTCTGATTGTTATTCTGAATGGCCAGCTCGTGATTGATTGAAGTGTTTGTTAAGATTCTAGCTTCTCTCTTTGTCTCACTAATTGTCATTCTTAATTGTAGAAAAAGCCCCACTTAACATTCTAGAGGGTAGATCATTTTCCGTAGACTGCGTATCGACTCTGAGGACGACGATCGCGTAAACGTAAACCGTAACGTAAGGCGGCGTAATGAGTCCACCATAAAAAAAACCTCGTTCAGCGCACAAGAAACCAATACAACATTAGCTTACGGTGCTCTCATTGTTTATCATTGGCTGGCGCGCTTCCTATTCTACTGCTGCCCACATTCGCGACATGGATCCGGATTTCTCGAGCGGAGAAGGCAGTAAAAGCACCCTTTATCGGAGACGTTTCAGACGTAATAATTTTCCACTTTTTTCATAACCAGCGTCTCTTAACTGGCTATAGGTTGAATTCTAAGACCACCATTTCGGATTCGACTTTATATCTGAACGTCGCTACTCTGATTGGTTTGAGCGTGTTTGGTCGATGATGTGATTGATTATCATTGGCTGGCGCGCTTCCTCTTCCAATGTTGCCCACATTCGCGACATGGATCCGGACATCTCTATCGGAGAAGGCAATAAAAAAGCCCGTTTATCGTAGACGTTTCGTTTTTCAAAAAATTTACGTTTTCCACCATCAGCGTCTTCCAACTGACTTCGGTTTAACCTTTGAATTGGTAGGTCGCTACTCTGATTGGCTGATTGGCTGACACGTGTTCGGTCGATGATTTGATTGGTTATGATGGCGCGCTCCCGCCTCCCGAAGCTGCCCCATTCGCGACATGTGCTCCGGGTTCGTCAGCAGATGACAGTACAAAACACTCTACATCGCACTGACGTTTCGGAAAAGTTTCTCTTTATTTTTCTCTTATTTCCTTGCAAAATGGGCGGAGCCTCTTATTGACATATAGGTGAACTGTGAGACCACCATTTCGGATTGAAAGCTTCACTAGATTTATAATATTTAGCAAAGCTTAGTGGTAGCGTAGAAAGCGAGTTTAAAAGAATATCTATGGTTTGCTCCGACGGCATTATTCAACCTTTTTCGAGATGCGCCACGTATTCTACTTCTACGGAATGTCCTGGAGACAGTCTGAATGCGTATCTGCCCTTACAACGTCTTACGGGTGGCTAGCCGATGAACAAGCCAGCACGTTATCGCTTCAGACAAGTCTGGTACCAATTCACCGACCCGGAGGGGTGGATTGCTTGGTTGGCTTGGGCGGGAAATCCGAACCAGCAACCTGGTATCGGGTGCACGTGACAGCTGGCACCTCCTCCAACTGCGTTACGCACGCCCGGCCGCACCCGTTAGGAAATATAAAATATAGATTTTTGCTACAAATAATTTTTTATGAAATCTTTTATGCGAATCTTTTGACAAACTAATATTGCACTATTTTGGCTGAAAAATATTTGTATTTGTAATTATATTGAAAAGAAACTGATGTTAGCGCAGTCTCTTTGCTCTCCACAGCTCCTATATCTCATCAAGTTGTCAGTGTTTATCCATTCGTGGGAAAGTTAGTCGCCAACGCGACGACCATTCGGCGCTCCCTTTCGTGAGAATTCACCTGGCCTGATGATGAGTGGTTCTCTTCTGAGTAGGTTCTCTTTTCAGAAGTGGCCGTAGTTGCACGGTGTCTATCCATCGAATGAAGTTCTTCTTCAACCTGTAAAGTGTCGCACTTGCTGCGATCAGAGTTCGTAGATGCATTTGGCAGCACATTCCAGGTCTCCTTCTTGGCCGCTTTGGTCGCGCTCAGCAGCTCAGTGATGTCCTTTTTGGGGTTCATTCCTTATTCAGCAGCTAGGCATCTCTCTATCTGGGCTACCCTTGAACTTCTTAAGGACTTAAGGAATAGAAAATAGTACTTCATGGCGTCATTTTCCCATATCGGGAGCTAGCTAGCTCGTTTCGTGTCAGCTCACTTGGTTGGCGGAATCGTCGGAATCCTCCCAGGTCCATGAAGAGGAAGAGGGATAGACTTAGGGAGGTTACCTCCTATCCCTAGGTACGGTAGACTGCCCAATCCTTAATAACGCCTCTGCTCCTCATCCATCTTAGCGGAAGCGGAAACACATGACGCCAACGGAAGGTGTTCGTTCATCTGGGGCCCATCTTCATGGACGGCTTACATCATTCCCAGCTTCCCTCCCAGCCGTTGCTCCAGACGGACGCCATGAATAGCTGGCCAACTACTCCGCTGTTGTTCATCATTCCTTACCTGTCCAGGCTCATTACTCAATCGGATCCGGCCGGCGATGGGCGATGGGCGGGCAGCATGCCGCCAGCCGCCCACCCGTCGGCCATTATTCCTTCAGCAATCGGCCTCAGCCGCTGTTTCCTATCATTATCTGGTCCCCGTTCACCTTGGCGGTTTCACGCTTCGGTGAGTGTAAACCTAAAATAGGCAATGGAACCAGATAGACGACGTTCTCTGTACTTCAGGTGTCTGAACGGGGTAAGCTTGATAAACTTATGGAGCGGCCCCCAATATGCAAATGTACTCGAGGACATGGACTAGGCAAGGCTTGGTTCGTCCTCGTTTTCTCTTCTAGACCAGTATGGCTTGGTATTCCGAGCACCAGCACATCCAGTCACTACTGTATGCGCACCCTGAAAGACGAATGCATGGCTCATCCTAAGACGGCTTGAATGTATATAAGGATAAAAGAATGCGTTATTCAATCTCTTTTGGGATGCGCCACGCACTTTACTTCTCCGAGGCGATTCGGCGATTTGAATGCATATTCGGACTTGCGGTGACAATGTACCACGGACATATCAGTACTATGTTCTCGCCGGACAAACCTGATACCAACCACAGAACTTGGAAGAACGGAGCGGTTGTTTGGCCTGGATGGGACCTGAACCAAAGACCACAATTCGAGTGCACGGCGCATCCTTTGACGGCGCTGCCACGAGGGATTTTTATGCACGGGAGGTGTACGGCTTCGTGTTATTTACTTTTATTTTATTTATTTATTTTATATTTATACCATTCTATATTTATATGTTGATTATAAATCTATTTTTGTTTTCGTTGAGTGCATGTAACGTGTTTGCGCCGTTTCTTTTCCCAAAACACAAAGGTTTTCCTGCGTTTTTCGGTGTATATTTTTCGCAGCAAATTCATATAATTCTGGAGGATTCTGAAGCGATGTGTCTATCCAATGTGCCCGGCGAGCTTCTTCTAATTTCTCAAGCTTCTCTGTTGAAAAGACAGGCGAAAAATTGGCTACGATCTAGTGGACTAAAGAGCACTACAGAATGTAGTCACAGTAGACTGTGGTCTGATGACGATGAACGTGCCTTATCAATGCCATTCTGCGAGCGTTCCCGATGTTCGAGCAGAATTCGTACGCTTTCTGTGAGGACTACGATAAGGATAAAAAGCAAAAGAACGGCGTTATTCAATCCCTTTTGGGGTGCGCCACGCATTCTATTTCTACGGGATGTCGTGGAGGCGAGTTGAATGCGTATTTGGCCATACAATGACTTGCGGTGGCCAGCCGATGAACAAGTCAGAGCTTTATCCTACCCAGACAAGTCCGGTACCAATTTAACGACCCCGGAGGGATGGAAGGCTTGGTTGGCCTGGGCGGGAAATCCGAACCAGCAACCTGTTGTCGGGTGCAGGCGACAGCCGGCGCCTCCTCCGGCTGCGCTCCACGCGCCCACTACGATAAGAGTAGCAAAAAACTCTAAAAACTGAATAGGTCAACTATTTTTGAGGTGAAATAGTAGGGAACCTCGTGGCGAACTGGTATGTGGCGCAGTGGGTCTGGGGAAACACTCCTGAGCGCATAAATCGATTTCTGGCCTGGTTCGTTGCAGCGTCGAGGTGCTATCGATCTTTGTCGTAAAATCGTGCCGTGTTTCTATCGCTAAATTATGCGGCCGTGACTAATTCACTGTATGTTTGTGAAAAAATCGAATGCATGACGCGTTCTAAGCGATGCGATAGCCCTTAAATTAACGGCACCTTCTAGTGCTACTTGATGTTAGTCTTCTCTACCCTCTAATTAAAAGCTGTCCTCTACTCAGGGAATGATGAAGAAATTGTACAGGTTGTGGTCCATAGTGTAACACTGCATAGTGCATCGGACAGTTGGTGTAATTACCCAAGTTTGAGGTATTTTTGTTATCCAACCCAATTCACACTGTGGTCAGACGAATTTTGAAAAACTCTGCAATCTTGAATGTATACTAAAACAGCATGGTCCCTGTTCAAGGATTCCACGCAAATTCGCAAATTTTAACCAAACCCAAGGCAGGGCTATCTCTCCTGCTACGGTTGTAATCGACATGTATTCGTACTTGACGTTCTTTTTCTAAGTCGACACTCCTCCCTCCTATAGCCCTGCATCCCCAGTTTTAGACAGCCGTTGGTGTGATTTTTCTATTTTATCCTCTGCTATTATTTCTCCTCCTAACGTTGGTCCTACGCTGGTCGTAGCCATCTGAATCAGTTCCATTCAGAATGATAAAAGACAACTCGCTCCATGTGCCGTCCAAGTAAGTATCTGCATGCGTTCAAAATCGCTTAATTGCAAGCAGCTTTCCTTCGAAACTATCGCTTTCATTCTTCTTGCATTTCTTTCTCGCTTCTTCTCATCTATCTCGCCTGACCTTCCGATGCTAGGAATCTGCATTTGAATGGCTCCTTAAGACAGTCATTTCAGGTCTATAATGGCAACAGAGAGCGGATTCATCTCTTCTGACAGCGCCAGTGAAGAAGCCGGCGACCGAAAGGTGAGTGCTGATTTCAGTATGAAAGCGAATAGGAGGATACGTGAAAAACAATTCTGAGAACAGCCTACGCGAAAGTGAAGAAGAAATAGTTTGGTTTACGTTTCGCACGAGCCTTTAGGCCCCGTTTATACTTCCATCGCCCGGCAATCCGATTCGAACGGAGCGATGCGTCCCATCGCGTCGCATTGTTTCGTACGACGATGAGCACTCCGACAAGCCAGTGACGCAGTCACTTGATTACGCACAATTGCGCACTTGCACGCACGTTAATTGTACAGCATTTCCGGGTCCACTGGAAAGGACAACTGGAGCAGCAATACCGTGCCCCAATCCACCATTATCAATCACATCGCATAGCATCGATTTCGAAAGCGACGCGATTCGACGCTGAGCTGCGCGATTGTTCGCGGGTTTACGCGACTGACCTCTGCCGGTGGCGTCGACGCTGAGTGACGCGATCAATCAGTTTCGCCTCTATACGTCGCACTGCGGCGATGGGAGTATAACCTTGGCCTTAGGGATCGTTTAGTGTGCACGCGACACGCGACGCGATGCAGTGATAAACTCCCACATCGATTCATCGCGCCGCGCGATCGATATGGGAGCTCACTATAACATCGCGTCGCGCGTCGCGTGCACACTAAACGACCCCTTAAGGCCATCCCCTACTTCTGCGGCGTTGCCGCTGCCCTATCCTTCATCATAGGGTAGGGACGCAGAGCTCGCCGCCAGCGGCGTCCCTGCCCTATCCTTAACCATAGCGGCGAGCGGCGTTGCCGCAGAACTCTGTGGGGGCCTTTAGGGGTGTAGTGGGCAAATTGATCGAGCGACGCGATTGATCGATTCGGCCGCCATTTGTAGCGGCCGAATCGATCAATTGCGTCGCTCGTCGCCGCGTGCACACTAAACGAACCCTTAGCCCTGGTCTATAGTTGCACCGCTGCGCGGCGCGGCACCATAGTCGGAAGATATCGACCGGGCGGCGCGAAAAATCGATATCTATGGCGACCATCACGCCGCGCTGCGATTCGGGACAAGTGTAAAGCAGGCCTTAAGCGAGGAATACACTTTTGCAGCAACGCGGCAAAGTTTTCAAGCCTTTTTCATTGAACATATGGCGTGAAAGGTAGCTTCCCGCGCGCGAAAATTCTGCAGCAAATCGATAGTCTCAACACTAGTTCTAATGACATGATTTTCTGAAATGATGCTGATACGTATGTGTATGGTCCACTCCAGTAACTTCAAAAAAACGCGAATTCTTTTCCCTTGTACCATGGATAACAAAAAAATGAGTTAGTTTAATTGAGCAAAGATCAAAATATGGGACAGTCGAAGGCCCGCGAACAGTAGGCTTATCCATACCATATGGAGACATTGTTAACGGTTGTTCGATAATTGATGTCGTTTTTCTCATACATAGCATCAACTGTGCGTTTTTGTGTAGTAGCGATTGCATTATTGTAAGCTGTTTTGAAGGTTAGACCTAAGACCATCCACTGACATAAACTGAGCGCCAGTAGAAAAAATCAAGTTGGTAGAAAAATTAAGTTAAAGTTTGGCCTTCTTTCTGGTAAGCCCTGACCAATTAGACCAAACCTTATACTTTTGTGCAGTAAGCCAGGCGGGATATGGGGAGCGCTTTTGCTAGGTCATTCTAACCGCGTTATCTCATCACTTTTATAATGGAACACTCTGATAACAAGTTACATTACGAAATGACATTTTAGTTCTTGTATACTCTATGCTGTTTAAGGTGGTTGACGAGTTCTCAAAGCCAAAGACGTCAAATTTGGAAAAAATGGCTTCGGCGTACTCGTCCATAATCTCGCACGTTGGTGAGGACGTTAATCGACAAGGCCTTCTGAAGACACCAGAACGAGCTGCGAAGGCGATGTTGTTCTTCACGAAAGGATACGAGCAACAGTTGGATGGTAAGAAAAATCCTCGTAGGAATTTATTCTCCTCTTCTGTTGTTTCTTTATACAACTTTGACAATGTTTTACGGTAGTTTGGTAGTTTACTGCCAGGCTAAATCTCCGTTAGAGACGTTCAGTCATAATCTCTCAGATGAGAGCTTCTAATCGTTGACCAGTCGGTAAAATTGTCACTTTTCTGCCAGACGCATTTGGCTTAAAATTTCTAGAAGGCCTCCATTCCACGAGCATGACAATTGCTTTACGCAGGCATAGTCCTATGCCAACAAGTCAACGTCGTCGACCTGTTGGGATGGCCG
This sequence comes from Heligmosomoides polygyrus bakeri, assembly GCA_947359475.1. Taxonomy (NCBI): domain Eukaryota; kingdom Metazoa; phylum Nematoda; class Chromadorea; order Rhabditida; family Heligmosomidae; genus Heligmosomoides; species Heligmosomoides polygyrus. The sequence goes on along the minus strand of OX375868.1, from coordinate 97,972,810 downwards.
GAGAACAACGCCCGCTTAGAAGAAGGTTTATTTCCGGCCGCTCGCGAACAAGACAGACGCGTCGAATGAAGGACTCATCACCGGGGGCTCGCCTTATATAGCCATGGGCTTACGGTAGCGCGGGAAGATTTCGCTCGGGGACCTATAGCATAAGAAATACGAAAGTGCAACATACAACAGGTACCAGCCGATCAATACTAGGAATGGTACATCACTATTACGACACCCTTTTCACAGAACTAAACATGCACTCCTTAGCACTCCTCAGCATGAATCTCCTGCTGTTTCTTTTTAAAATATAAAAATGTCAAATCCTCTCTGTTCCATACAAGAGTAAATTGTGTTTTTCCTTTTTCTGAAGAAAACTATAGCTTTTGATTAACTTTTAAAACTATAATCTCATAGGACTTATCAAACTATTTTTGACCCGACACAACTTTTTTTAAACTTATTGTTTTTGTTTCTATAACTGTTAAAGGTTTTGTTATTTTTCCACTCTTGTTTATTCGTTTTCGCTTCTTTTTATATTGAGGTTTCGATCTAAAACCTTTAAATATCTATGATTTCAGACATCTTAAATGAAGCGGTCTTTGACGAGGATCACGACGAAATGGTCATCGTAAAGGACATCGAGATGTTCTCCCTTTGCGAGCATCACCTCGTGCCGTTTAATGGACGAGTAAGTGCCGTTTCTGCGAATCCCAGCAAGAATTCGCTTTTCGGTTACATACTTTTCCTCCCTTTTCTGAAGAAACAAAGCAGGGGTCGGATTCATCAACGACTTACGTAACTTTAACAAAGAATTCACAGCGGAAAACTCAGGTAACGTGGCTTATTGCTGGCCATATCGCTTGATAAACCGCGCTGTCAGGGATTTCGGCTGTAATGTTCTCTGTTAAATTGTTGTAAGTCGTTCATGAATCCGGCCCCAGGAAAACACGAAATTGTTTGTAAACAGATTTACTCTGGCTGCGTATTACCACTTGATCTAGCGTCTCCTGAGTAAAACTGCTGGAAAATCCGCTTCCGATGCGGTGATGCGGCAGCTGCACGTGCAGACCAATAGGCTGTCCTTGTGTCGTGGGGTGGGAGAGTTATTGGGATTTGGATTCCTTAGACGTCCTGGGGCCGGATTCATCAACGAGTTACAGCAATTTAGTGGAGAAAATTACAGCCGAAATCCCTGATAGCGCGGCTTATCAAGCGATATGGTGAGCGATAAGCCCGTTACCTGAATTTTCCGCTGTGAATTCTCTGTTAAAAGTTATGTAATTCATTGACGAATTCGAATCCTGATGGTAAGGCTCCGAGACTGGATGCCCCTCATCGGTAGGGGCATCCCCCGACGTCGAAGAGGAGCATGACCGCGCGGAGGAGTGGGGCAGATATATGTATCATAGTTGTTTGAGCAATTTGTTGGTCTGGTTACTTCCTGTTTTACACAAATGATACAAGAAAGCCGCCTATATACAAACACTAAAGTCTAACAAAGTCCCGCATACTACTACTGACTGTGTGCACCGTTGGCCTCCGAAAGGTGTTCACCCTTATCAGCGCAATGAGGTGGTGCAAAATAGGGCGCAATAGCATGTTTGTTGAAAATAAGACTTATTTACGTACTTAATTACCTGCTTCCTATAAGCGTTCCAACGTCCATCTTTCACACGTTCTCAACAAAAGTTTCGTTTACTCAAGCACTTCTCTACTTTATCCACTTCTCTTCGGAGCCGCCTGTTGGACGTTCCATCCACTCGGTCGGAACCAGGGCTGGACGGAATTTCTGTTTTTTGTTTTCTGTTTTCTGATTTTCTGGCGATTTTGGACGATTTTTTTTTCTGTTTTCTGTTTTCTGGGAAAATGGGACAAAATTGGGTCAGAAAACAGAAAATCTCAAAAATTTTGAAATCCAAACGCGCCGGACGCCTCGTCCCGCGTCGCCTCCACAGTGCATTGCGGAAGCGCGCTCCACCGCGAAAACCTGACCGAATCGAATGCGCGGGCTGTTTTTTTTTTAACGCGATCTAAGGGCATGTTCATACTTTGCGACAAGAGCGACAAGAGCGACAAAAGCGACAAGAGCGACAAGAGCGAGAAGAGCGACTGGAGCGACAGGGGTGACGGATGTAGTGTACGTAAATAATTGCGCATTTCACACTACATTCGTCGCGGACGGAGTGTGGAGTACGCAATTATTTACGTACACCACACTATGTCCGTCGCCCCAGTCGCTCTTGTCGCTTTTGTCGCTCTTGTCGCTAAGTATAAACAGGCACTAAGCTTTGTCCACCTCCTATTGTCACTATGTGTAAATCTCAGATTCTGAACTGAAGGTGGGTATATAGTATTTATCGTTATTTATCGTTTTGTGAAGCGATTTCGTGAGCTTGGAGGCTTTTATTGGAAGCAATTTGTAATAGCCTTCACTTAGGTAGTGCTAAACATTGTCAGTTCTAAAACCTTTAGACAAAATTTGCGTCAAAATGAACTGTCGAAAATGGACGCTAGCTAAATGTCATTTTCCTTATGAAGTAATCTGAAACATTGATGAGTCCTTGAAAATGAAACTTGAAAATTTTATGCCCTTAGAGTGATTTTTACGATTTCAAACCTTTATAATAATAAGCTTCCTGTTTAAGTAAGATTCAAGCAACTTATGCAACTTAAATAACTATTTTGAAATTTTCTGTTTTCTGTTTTCTGATTTTCTGTCGTTTTTGACTTTTCTGTTTTCTGTTTTATGGGAAAATTTTTAAAATTTCCGCCCAGCCCTGATCGGAACCCCCACTGCAATTTAATGGACATACTATTAGCTGAAGAGCGGCTTAAAGGCGAACATTTGAAACTGTTTACCGATTTCAGCCTCGATAGTGAACTTATTGCAGCAAGTATAATTAATTGTTTTGTTCGTAACCCGGTCACGAAACGTGACGTTTATCATACTTCTAAGACACTTCATTTGGAAAACTTGCAAGTTCTGCAAGTCATGTTTTAGAAGTTTTCCTCATTTTGGCTCCATAAAGCAAAGCAATTCATATCACGGTGGATCGAAATACTCGCATTTTTGTCGACAGCATTAATAATCAAACTATCATTAGACATTAAACGAAAAAACTTATTTAGCTCTACCTACAGTGTCCAAATTCTAGGTGCATATAGGCTACCTACCAAACAAGAAGGTGCTTGGACTCTCAAAACTAGCTCGGATCGTGGAGATGTTCAGTCGGCGTTTGCAAGGTAGGTTTCATTTCTGCGATATACTGAAGCTTAATAGAGAGAACATTCCGTTCTGTAGAGTACAAGAATAGAAAACAAATTAACCCTTCAATCGTCATCCACCCCCAATTTTTCAGTGCAGGAACGGCTCACGAAACAGATTGCGACCGCGATGGTTCAAGCTGTTCAACCCGCCGGTGTTGCTGTGGTTATTGAAGCCAGGTCAGCTGCTATTTTCCAAGCTTCCTCGTTCGTTTCAATACCGATTTTTGATGTTCATGTGTATCAGTATAACCCACTTAACTGGCTCCTCTATTACACTATGTTTCCACTGTGCAAACCAAATCACTTTGTGTGGGACACGGCTAAAGGTCTCGACCACTTATATTGACAATGTTCTACATTCTTAAGAATGCTACTGCTCTACTGCCTTACTAGCCTCAAATTTTTCCTTTCGGCGCTAACGGCGCATGCAGTTGCATCGGAGCACGCTAAACGCTTTCGCCCGGACAGCAACAGCGCGTTGCCAGGTTCCAACGGAGTAGCAACATGTGTTGTTGTTCCAACTGAATAGCAACACACAGTTGCCATTTGCAACTGCAGTTGCTAAAACGTTGGAGGGACGGAACCGGTTCGGTGTCCGAGTTCAAACGAAAGCACCGAAAATTTAAAAAACGGATAATGCTTTCGCACTGATCTATTTACGGCACTGTCTCAAACAAATGGCCTGATCAAGAACAAGGAAGTCATTGAGGAATGTTTTTCGTTCGCCAATCATACGAATGTTTGCGCAATTTGGCGCCAAAACACCAAGTGTGATCTGTGGTTAGTACCAAGCAGCCACCTTGTGCCGTAGCACTTGGAAAACACTCAGGCAGTGGGAGAGGTGACCCGTAGGTGAAAATAAGTAAACTGATTGACTGCTGCTAGGTGAACTGAATTTCAACTACAGATGAGCGGTCGAAGACCTACAAATGACCGACCTGATTACGGTAGTTTAGGAGGGAATTCAAATGAGGGGTTTTATGGTGGGGCGCCATTTCTTCACTCTTTTCACACTACTCTTCAGATAACGAACAGTAGACTTATTTTTGATCTGTTCCAAGGTTCTGATTTACATATTCCTATTATGCTGTGCTATTACACTCTTAGATAAACCTCAATGATCTTACTCCTCAGACTACAGCGGCAACAAACATGTGAATGGCATTTAAGAAAAAACAAATGTGTTGGAACTATAAACCAACTTCTTTGCGACGTGGTAGCCAGAACCAAAAATTTAAAAATTTAAGATAATTCAGACTGTTCTAATGCGAATTTTTATTAACACCACTGTATTATCAAAAATAAACTCACAGGACTTTCTTTAAAATACGCCACTTAGAGATTTCGTAGAGCAGTTTCTCGAACGTAATTTGTTTTCGTCCGCGGTTTCCTTTTTTGAAGGTTTTGGAAAAACCTAGACAAAATAGCAGTATTAAGGAATGAAAGCAGACCATAAACTTTTCTAACCTGAGTTTTGCTAAGTCTGGTAGTGAACGATTCATGTCTTCTACATATATCCGAAATTGTTTGACAATCGTACGACCGCGCCCGAATGAAATTCTCTGAATTACTAGATTGGTGCATATAGTGATGCTTCTTTCCGCAAATGAAATATGCTCATGTATTATGTAGGGTTGCTCTTAAATGCATCAGCTAGACATAAAGTAGAATTATGACAATCAAACACTTTTCCTGTGATAATAAGTCATCTAAAAAAACTACAAACTCCACTAACTTGACACGAAGTACACACCTTTGGGATGACAGAATACTTACGCTGGTTTGTCTAATAAGATATATAAGTTCTAAACATTTAATGTAATATTTTGTTATTTCTCGGGAGCGTCATCTTCTCCACACCTTATCATCATTTCTGTAGTCCTGCTTGGTCCTAGCTTAAGAGATTTTCCCTAAGTAGGAAGAATAAGAAGTTTGTGTCAAATAAGCTGTAGAAAACAATAGGATCATGCCTATCTATTTCGATCTAGCACGTGAATGAGACCTACCACATGAAAACGAACGCTTGTGTAGCGTATCGCTCGAGCAGCGAAATGACCGGTAGTAGACCGCTCCCTGAGAAGCTTCGCCCCAAAATAGCTCCAACAGGCCATCCGTGACGTCAAAACGCATTATTTTTACATACAGGTCACCTGTTGTAGTCTCTGAATAGCAGCCTAGACATGTCGTCGAGCTTGGAATAACAGTTGATACTTTTAGCCATATGTGTATGGTTATGCGCGGAGTTCAGAAGATCAACGCTACCACTTCCACGTCATGCATGCTGGGAGTGTTTAGGTATGTGGTCGTAATTGCCCTTTACATCTTCAAAGCATGAGTTGAAGGCATAGACTCATGATCATTTCAGGGACGATCCAAAGACGAGGGAGGAATTCCTGAACCTCATCAACAAGAAATGAGCTTAAGCGACGTCTCCAATTTACGAGTATCTGATGACCTAAATGACCGTTGTGTTGTGTATGTGAGCTGTGTATGTATGTGCAGAGATGTCATTTCGCTAGTTGTAATCGTGTCGGTAGTTGACCGATCTAACGGGCCGATGACCCACCTACTTGCTATTTCGGTTTTACTTGCATGTCTCGCTTACAATTCCGGAAGAATCTAGCTGCACTACGGTTTTATTAGAGTAGTAGCATCTAAGTAGTAGCATCCAACGAGCTTATGTAACGAGATGACGTCTACATTGTTAATAGTCATATCATAGTATCATAGCACTGTATAAAGTTTTACATCTGCTCACGCCTTCCCTGTTCTCCCCAGCTGCTCTTGAGAGCTCTTTGTTTCCCCAATGTTGCAAGAACGGAGCATGTGTGGCGAAGAAAATAGCGAGCTGCCTCACGACACCGGAAACAACGTTATGGCTGCTTTGACTAGGTGTGATTCTGACTTAGAGGCGTTCAATAAAAGACAAATAAGTATATGAAGGAAACAAAGGAAAATAAAATAACAAGAGAGAGAGAGGAGAAGAAAATAGAGAAGATTATAGAAAAACATGAGAAAGGTTCGTTTCGCCACTTCCTTCAGACGAACCTTTGTTTAGTGCTCTTCCCGTGGTTCTTCCGTGAAGAAGAGGAGCATTAAATAAGAGTTTGTTTAATTCTGTCATTAATTTTAAATTTGGTAAATTATTATAATTTTTTATTTGTTCAATAATATTTGATCAATTATAACTCATATAAATATGTTTTATATAAACATGTTTTATATAAATATGTTTTGATGGCTGGTTTAATCTGTGTTCTTTTATTTTATTTATCTATTAATTTTATCTATTAATTTTATTTATTAAAAATTAAATAAACAAATAAGTTTATATAGCATATATCTAGGATTAATTTATTTTTATTTTTAATTTAATATTATTATATAAATTTTTTATTTAAAAATAAAAATAAAATTAAAAATAACTCACATGTAATTTCGGTGCACCACCATTTTGCGTTGAACTACTGGAACTCTTTATAAATAAAAGTATTTCTATATCACTTATTATTTTATGGTAGTATATCATATGATTCGGTGTTTTGAAGTGCACAGTATCAGTGGTATATAGTGGTATGTATCATTATGTGAAGTGAAATAAGTACAATTGGTGGTAGATATCTTATGTGTAGTAAAATAAGCGGAATAGGTGACATAAAATTTTTGTTTTGCAGACTGATTTATAAAGAACATTTACAATTGATCAACTTTATCAGATAATATTTTTCATATGATTGATATTTATAATACATATAAAGCTTATATTACTAAGGGTCTTAACAAGTTATTATATAATTTCAGAATATTATCGTATATCATGTACATGTCTGATAAAATGTTATTATCACATTCGTTTTTAATTGTTTATATTTTGTTTAATTATTGCATATAACTCTTTTTTATTTTCGTTAAATTTATTTTTATAACAAATAAAATTATTCTTATGTATACATTTAAATATGTTTGTTATTATAAATTCATTAGTATATCCATTATGTACATATATGTTTTTAAGTTCAATGATTCTTTGAATGAAAGAATCCAATTTAGAACATGTGTTGGCTATTCTTAGTGTTTCTGTTAATATAACAGCTTTTTTCACATTTATTGATATTGCTGAAGAACTGTGGGGAAATCTTAAGACTTTGAAGTTGAAGTCGTCAGTTTTGTTGTACAATTTGGTTTTTATCATTCCATTTTTTACATTTAAAGTAATATCTAAGTAATTACAATAGTATTCGTTGACATGTGTTTTTTTCAATTCTAATTTATCTTTGTAGACATGTTTTAAGATATTATCAACTACTTCTTCATTTAGATTATGTACAACTAGTAAGTCATCCATATATCTGTATGGTATAAAAATAGATTTATCATCTCTATACGTCTTGGCAAAATGATGTTCAAGTACAGATAAAGTCAAGTCGGCTAATAATGGACTAAAATTACCTTTATTCTGTTGAAAAATAACTGAATTACACAAAACATAACTATTTTTAAGTAAATACTCAACACAGTAAATAATATCTTGTCTGCTGAATACGTTATATTTCAAACTTAACAAATCATTATCAGTATAAAACACTTTATTTTTTATACATGCTATGTATTTATTGTTTGAGTTTTTAAAACAAATTTTAATTAGATCCATTAAGTAATTTTATCCAGAAAAGCTCTTTGTTAAGTAATACATTTTTATCTTTGTTGTTTTCTAGTGAATCTAAAATTGTAACCTCAAATTCAGATTTACAATCATGAAAATGTGTGCATAAAATATTAAATTTCTTTTTATTATTCATGTAGTAAATGTGTTCTTTTATTCTTTCTTTTAAACTTCTAATGGTTATACCTACATATTGAACATTACATTTTTTACATGTGATACAATATACTATATGTTTAGAATTGCACGACGAATTTGTTGATTTAAATGTGTTAATCTTGAATTTCGTCGTACTACTGATTATATTGTTATTCAAATTAGTAAGTTTACAAATTGTACAATTATTTCCACAATGCAATCCATTATTTAGATTTCCAAAATCTTTTATTGTATATTGACTGCTCCCAACTTTAGTTTTATAGTATATGTTAGAGGTAAAATACTTATCTCCATTATTTGTTATTACATTATCTTTAGACCATTATCTGAGTACATGGTCGGTCTATTCCATGTACAAAGAAGAGTTATAATCCCCCATATGCCAGCTACAGCGATTTCCGTTGACATAGGTGTGCCCAGTTGGGTTGCAAGAGAATGAGCTCCGAGGTGCAATCGATCTAATCAGCACAAATGTGTGTCCTAGCCCCAGCTGGTTTGCGCTCATTGCTGTGATTGGGCTGGAGTATTTCCATCCCACCCCCCATGCTGGCCGCACGACTTGCCCCGAGTTTTTATTCTGAACCCATACCTCGCTATTTTTGAGGACAATGTTGGTTCTAAAACAAACAGTAAAGCCACTCGTTGGCTGAATATAGAATCACAACTTTTTATTGCAGGTGCTAAGAAGTGTTGCCAATTTCATTGCAGACGTGCTGAATCGGCCAATAAAGGCGGCGATGTAACAATTGTGCTTTGTATTTACTATGGTAGAGCATTGTTAGATAGAATCTGTTGGACCCTTCCATCAAAAATGTTGAACGTCTCAGATCTCCCTTTGAGTAATTTCAGAGTGCTTGTTAATCTCGACGCGATCGATGCAGGAAATGATCTGGAACTGGAAATAATTGAGCCAGATGAAGAACAGTTTTTACACCTACAAATATTTTAAACAAATTAGCCAATATTTTACTGTGGCGGTCCAAACATTATTTACATATTAATATTAAAAATAATAATTCCACCAGTGGCTCAAAAATTTGTGACGCTTTCTATGAGTTAAATTTAGTGATAGCCATTTAGCTGAACTGACAAGAAGCCAATCCAAAATGTCGTCTAAATTGAAATTACAAATAAATGTAACGTACAAAATAAAAATAAATAAAGCCAAAATAAGCATTACAATGAAACGTTAAATTTTTCTATAAAAATTTACCAAACTACAATAAAAAAACAACCAGGTTAAATGCTGTAACTTTTTGCAAACAAAAAAAAAACTATCCTACTATATATGAAGGAGCAAGTGTGTGTGTGTGTGTGTGTGTGTGTGTGTGTGTGTGTGTGTGTGTGTGTGTGTGTGTGTGTGTGTGTGTGTGTGTGTGTGTGTGTGTGTGTGTGTGTGTGTGTGTGTGTGTGTGTGTGTGTGTGTGTGTGTTTCCGTCCGTCACAACTGGAGTGCCGAACACGTCGGCAACCCTGCCTAGCGAGCCGGAGACGTGCCGAACACGTTGGCAACCATGCATTGCGAGCCGTAGACGTGCCAAACACGTCGGCAACCGTGCCTGGCGAGCCGTAGACGTGCCAAACACGTCGGCAGCCCTGCATGGCGAGCCGGAGACGTGCCGAACACATCGGCAACCGTGCATGGCGAGCCGTAGACGTGCCGAACACGTTGGCAACCATGCATTGCGAGCCGTAGACGTGCCAAACACGTCGGCAACCGTGCCTGGCGAGCCGTAGACGTGCCAAACACGTCGGCAGCCCTGCATGGCGAGCCGGAGACGTGCCGAACACATCGGCAACCGTGCATGGCGAGCCGTAGACGTGCCGAACACGTTGGCAACCATGCATTGCGAGCCGTAGACGTGCCAAACACGTCGGCAACCGTGCCTGGCGAGCCGTAGACGTGCCAAACACGTCGGCAACCCTGCATGGCGAGCCGGAGACGTGTCGAACACATCGGCAACCGTGCATGGCAAGCCATAGACGTGCCGAACATGTCGGCGACCGTGCCTGGGCATTTAGATGATCATCGACGGGAGGGGTTTTGGAGGCAATCGATATCGATCGATATTATCGATTTTTGAGGATGGCGTTCAAGCGGCACGAAACTTCACCCCTGGGGGTAATCTGGGTCGCTGAACACGAATCTGAAGTTCGATTTTAAACTGTCGATTGCCGTCAATCGATATTGGGCAAATAAGCGTTTTTGTGGATGTCGTCCATTTTTTCGTTTTTTTTTCTAACTTGCCCTATTCGACGTAGTTAAGATGTTCTTCCTGAAGAAACCATGACAAAGATGTCAGCTACAATTAATGATGAGAAGTTATAGCCACGGCGAAGCCATCAAAAAGCCGTCGGTGCGGCCGAGAGGTCGCACGGACGGCTGGTAAAATAATAAAGCAGATAGCTTTATAATAATTATTGTAATATTAAATAAATGAATTTTTAATACAAAAACATAAATATAGATATGAAAAATAAATAAATATAAAATTAATAAAAAATAATTATAAACTTGCACGTTTAATAAAAAAATTAATAAGAAGAGTTTGATAAGAATAAAAATTCTGGATCATTATAACATCTCTCTGTGAAAATTGAAAGATAATTAGGTACTCCTACCCGTTAAGTGAAGTCGTAATCGGAAGGCGCTCCGAAATAATCTCCATCGGCGAACATTTCCTTTTCACGTACTTTGTTTAAGATTTTCAGTCTTAAAAGAAAACCTGAATTATTTCTGAAGGTAATAATCATCGAGTAAGATATTTTTGGTTTAAAAAACGTAGAAAAGATGTTTGCAACATTTTGTTGTAGTTTTTCTGACAAGTCTAGAAGCTTGAGTTGTTTTTGGGTGCATTTTTTGTGAAATTTAGTATCTGCAGAAAAAACAGTGAAGTGTAATTTTATTTTTAACTTTTTTATCTCTTATTACTTGAGTAATTCAACGTGGAATCTAGTTCTTCGACATTTTTCATAAAATTCTGTTACAAGAAACGCGGACTAGTGAGGTGAAATATCGCGTTTTAGTCCACACTTGCAGGCAAAACGGACGACGCATTGCGTCATGACTCTCATCACAGCACTTCTAATGATGAGAGTGAAGAATCCTTCAAAAATATGTACCACTGTAGTCGTCATAAAATAAAGTAATCTAAAAATTGACAATGTATACTGATAGCCTAAAATTGGCCAGAATCGCCTTCTTCTCTAGCGTATAGAGAGGTGGGGTGCGCTTTTAACGATTGACGATTCAACGAATTTAACGAATTAACGGCATTTTTCGTTGAAATGTGGCTTTCGAACTGACGTAGATTTTCAGAAAATTGACGGAAATTTGAACAGAGTTTTTCCTCATTAATAAGTTTATCATTTTTCCTCCTAGTCTTCACTATTATTGCAGCACTAGCGCAGCCGTAAATGGCAGAGCATATCGAGCTGTTGGGTTGGACCTAGCGGCTTACCAGGATGCTATCTCAACGGTAGGTCGGAACGGCGCAATTTTGAAAATGGGCAGAACCGCCTCTTCCTGGGAAGTAACAAACTGCAGGTATCTCGACCCCAATACAACTCTGCGCAGAGTTAGGGGCGACGGAAGTCGCGTGTTGGCGCCCTGTTGATTCACGTGCTCCACAGCTGACGGGCGCGCGCGGGATGAGGGCTCGTACCGCGACTCGGAGCACTGCACAGGTGGCGTAGTAGGAAGGCGCCCGGGCTCGTGAGCAAGGGGTCGAGGGTTTGGATGCCGCAGACTGCGTATGTTTTGCACTATTGCAAAATCCATGTTTATCATATAGGTAATCCACCTTGGGGTACTATAGTGTGTTATAGAGCATGTTTACATATAACATACCACCAACACCTTTAACAAGGGTGGTCCGATCTTCACGATTCGGCTGGATAATATAGGTACAGGAAGGCACAGGATTACATTCTTGAAGTTTCTGCCGGTGACGGCAGGTAGAGACAGAGTCGTGAAAAACGGATGTCAGATTCGTGATCAGCACCCCAAATAACCCCCCTAGACGAAGTTTCAGCGAAATCGGTGGCCCTGCCTGGACCACCCTTGTTAACGGTATGGGTGGTCTCCGACCGAATCGTGAAAAACGGATGTCAGATTCGTGATCAGCACCACAAATAACCACCCTAGACAAAGTTTCAACGGATTTTTTTGACTGAAGTCTTGTCGGTGGAGTCAGAACTTTTAACTAGTGCTACAAAATATCTATCGTTACATAACTACGGTCACACAAAATAGGCTTAAAACAAGTGACACACAGAAGTGAGCATTTTAGCTAATCTGTAGTTTAAATCATATGTTATATGCAAACATGCTCTGTAACACACTATACTACCCCTAGGTGGATTACCTATATGATAAACATGGATTTTGCAAAAGTGCAAAACAAACGCAGTCTGCGGGATCCAAGCCCTCGATCCCTCCTCACGAGCCCGAGCGCCTCCCTACTACGCCACCTGTGCACTGAGCCGAGTCGTGATACGAGCCCCCATCCCGCGCGCCCGTCAGCTGTGGAGCACGTGAATCAACAGGACTCCAACACGAGACTTCCGTCGCCCCTAACTCTGCGCAGAGTTGTATTGAGGTCGAGATACCTGCAGTTTGTTACTTCCCAGGAAGAGGCGGTTCTGCCCATATACAACACTTGCGCCGTTCCGACCTACCGTTGAGATAGTATCCTGGTTAGACTTAAGGCCTTCACTTTGCGGCGAAGCGGCGGCCCTATCCTTAACCATAGGGCAGGGATGCAGAGCTCGCTGCGGCGGCGAGCGGCGGAGAGCGGTGTTGTGCCTCAACCGCACACTTCAGCGGCAAGATGGCAAGATGATGGGCGACGGCGACGGTGCCGTCGCTGCAAGTGCCGCAGCACCAATAATGTTTCAATCATCGTTGCCGCCGCAATGCGTTGTCTGTCAATGCTTTAGCTGACCTCAGTAGTGATCGGCCAGAGCGCAGGCAGGAGGCGGGAATAGGAGCCCGGTACACCCCGACTAGAAGGAGGACAGTGCCTCCGTCGCTTGCCGCCAGCAAGACTCGAGTGTGCGTAAGAGCCTCTACAGAGTCTCGCGGCAGCACCCCGAGAACACGTCCATATCGCTCCCGCCGCAGTGGGACCCACGCTGCCACTGTGGTGGAAGCCGCGGCGGGGACGATTTGTCGCGGAGCCGCCGCTCGCAAAGGTCCCCGAGGGTTGCCGTCGTTCACGGCGGCTCTCACCCGCAGTGCCAGGAGCTGCGTGTGAGACCAGCTGGGGGGCGCGGTCAGATTTGAAGCTTGGGGGAGGAGGTTTTCTTTGTGTTTCGGGGCGCAAAGGGACTCGGAGAGGGCCACCATGTCAGACATTCCTACTAAAACATCCCTAGCTTTTAGGTAGAGATGTATAAAAATGAGGGCTAAAGGCCGGTGCTAGTCAATCTTTTTATGGGATTTGCCACGCATTCCACTTCCTCAGGATATCGTGGAGACATTTTGAATTTGTATTTGGCTTTATACAAAACAATCTGCAGAGAAAAAAATAACTAAAATCAATCAAAAGAAAACTTGAGTTCTCTCCCTGGATATCGATTACGACGTATTTCCCACTAATCAATGATCAATTATTTTTAATCAATAAACTACTGCGGCTTTGTTAAAAAATAAAGCGGAAAAATTTCGGCGAGTTTTTAGAAAAGATAAAATATGTTAATATTGTGAGTTTACTGAAGATTTGTTACTGCGTATTTTTATAACCCTATTATTAATCAATAATTAGTTACTTTTCAATCAATAACTGATTGAAGCTTAGTTAAACATAAAACGAAAAATTTCGGCGAGTTTTTAGAAGAAATAAAATGTGCTGAGTTTACTCAATTTTTATTACTGCGTATTTTTACAACACCAAAATTAATCAATGATCGATTACTTTCTAATCAATATTTTATTGAAGCGCAAAATTTTGGCGGACAATGAAAAAGTTTTGGTGAGTTGCTTGGTTATATAAAAAAGGAAAATCTAATCCTTTGAAACTCTAGTACAAGGTGTTTCTCAATATTTAGAATTTAATTTTGAAGGCTGTTTTTAACTTCTTTGAAAACATTTTATTCAAGAGGTGTTTTGTCGAAATTCTCAGCAGATATTTGACTGTTCTCGTAATATAGTTATGGGAAAAATTTTAAGACATTTTGAGTGTGTTCAAAAAATAACTTTTAGTGCAGCTCAATGGATTCAATTTTGGATGTTTTCTTGCAAAAAAAAAATTGAAAATGCTCTTGTAATTCTCCTTCCTTCAGGCCGCGTTTATGGTCTTGTTTGGGCTGTTCGCCAAGTATGACGTGAATGCGATTCCGATAGGATCAGAAGACGCCGTGCCAATGGCCAGTAAATATCCAAGTACGTCTTTTTCGCTTGTAATCGATTTATCGATTTTCAAACTAATCGATGAGGCTTTTCAGTGTTCCAAGACACTCATGTGATGATCTTCATCGGTTTCGGCTTTCTGATGACGTTCTTAAAGGTACGGTCTGAGTCGCGGTCTTCTGTGGTCTTCTGAGTTCCCCTGAAAGTCGATCGAGTCTCGACGTTTCAGCGCTACGGTTTCTCAGCGGCGTCTGTGAACTTGCTACTGGCCTGCTTCACCATCGAATGGGGTCTGATCGTACGTGGCCTGCTGAGCCATGAGTTCACCCAGGACGGGAAGTTCAGCATCGGACTTGATCAGTGAATATTCATAAGTTCTCCTTTGAACCAGGTCGCCCTTTAGTGATAGCAAATGCTCTCTTAAGGCGTCCGCACACTTTTGCGCCAAGCAGTGGGCAGCAAAACTCGTGAAGCGCGCTGTTCACGCTCACTCGAGCCTTGCTGGCGGCAAGCGGCCAAGGCACTTCCTAGTCGGTACCTACTGCTATTCGCTTTCTCGCCTTCTGTCTGCGCTCTAGCCGACCCTGCTCCAGGACGTAACTCCAACGCGACATCACGCGCTAGCCGCATGCGACGTCGCGGCGCTGAAACGCGGACGTGCGCTCGGTGACGCATGGTTAGCCGCGGAGCACAATCTTCGACAAACTCTCTCGGTATAGGCGTTTGGAAGAAAAGGAAGCAGTAAAATGCCTCTGTTTCTGCTTGTAGAATGGAGAAACACGAAGCTTGTTAGTGTTGTTAAAAGGGTGCTTGCCAATGTCATTACCAATGATGTGCGGAATTTCCGTTTCCGTGTTCCGAATTCCGTTTCCGGCCACTTTGGGCTCTTCCGTTCCGTTCCGCGTTCCGCCTGTTTTTGTGCCGGAACGCCGAGACGGAAATGGGCACTGTTCCACACTGCTTTCTATTGAACACAATCAGCTTATCAATTAAAAAGAGTTCTCCTTCAATTGTGAGAGGATTACTGTTTGATAACTCCAGTATTAATAATCTTGAAATTGGTTAGGCTACCAAAAAAAAACACTCAAAATGGCAACGGCAGGGTGCAGGGCAAAACTAGTGTGCCACAAAGGCTATGCGTGCATTGTATGCAAAGAAAATGCACTCAACATTTGAATGATCATAAAATTCTTGATCCATTAGTTACAACTAGCTCATAAAAACTTTGTATTCTTTATTTCTTTCTATTCTTTGTAAGCATATCGCGCAGTATCATAAGACAAAGGGTTCAGTGAACGTTGTGCCATACTGTTGTCTGCTCCAAGATTACATCAGTGTTCTTGTTCATCAGTGTTTAATTTCGTTAGGTGTGGTACTCATTCATAGAGAGTTATGCGATTCATTTTTAATGAAGCATCACAAATATCTACCATGAGCTGCTGTTTTGATTTGCTAGGGTGACTTATTGAACTCTGGAACACTATTACTATTACTTCGAGAACCATCTTGGAACTGTCCAGCTGCGTCGCCTTGGGCGTAGGGTTTCTATGCTGGCCCAGACTGAATATTCTTGTGGAAGTTTGGACCCACCATGACTAGTCAGTCATTCAGTTATCCTCTTAGATACCGGAATGAACTCTGAGTGCTGGTGTTGGTGATTACAATATAACTGCTAATCTTGAGCATGCAGATATCTTGTGCAGTCATCACGTCGTCCATCACCCAGGTTTTTAAAAGTGTTGTGAGGAATCTCTTTCCTGGTCGGAAAATGATCTAGATGCTACTCCAGTTTTAGACCTTACCCTAGTCAGTTTTTTTAATGCGGGTCTGTAAGTAACCTCAAGTGGGTAATTCGGTTATATCTACCGTTCAAAAGATATCAGCTTCAAAGAAGTCTGCGAAAAACCCGTCGCAGGAACTAGATATGGAAAGACTGCATGCTGAAATAGTGAGAAATAGTGAAATAAGCCCCTGAATTTGTTTTCGTTTATTACTCAGCCATAGCTAAAAGGTAATCATAGCAATATTATGAATTCCTGCTTTGTTAGGTTATGATGAGGGTGAGCATTAATATGTGGAAGATTCTGCTGCTCGCCAAATTCTGAAAAAGAAAGGCGCAATGGAAGCCGCTTCTGACGTCGTTTCAGATGCACTTTTGAAAAAATGACGAACATGTGTCATTCCCGATTCCGCGTTTCGTGTTCCGCTTTTTCAATAAAAATTTCCGCACATCCCTGGTCATTAAACGTGAACTGTGACAAGTGAGTTGGAGAAAGGTGGTAAGGTGTAGGACAAAGTTAGAATTAAGGAAAAAGCTAAGGTGAGTGCACCCTTGAACATCTGTCTTTAAAATCTAGCAAAAGTCTCACGTCTCAGCAATCCCCGGAAACTCAAACGCTTTGTAATAAGGCCAACTGCTCAAAGAAAATCTGTTTAAAATTTCGAGAACTTACAAGCACTTGTTTCCGAAACTTCTACTTAATAATCCCGGCCCAGATCTTGCTTCGAATTTTCGTCACCAAGTCCTCGGCCGTTTCCCTTCACTCATTTGAAATAGATTGAGTTTCACTCCACCCGCACTTTGTTAGCAGGCGTTCCCACTTCAAGAAGACCTATTACTCGTAAGTTCACGTGCAATAGGCATGTATGGGGATATAACAGCTTAACAGCTAACTTCGTTGCGATTCTATGCACTTTAATTTGCTACTGGTTAACAATACACTAGTACGAGTGAGGTACGGATAGAATTGGGCATAGAATTTTCTACCAAGAGACATCAGACATGTCTCATCCAACTACTTTCCTTATTCTATGCGAAAAACGCGGTCGACGGTAGCCGGCACACACTTTCGCGCTCTAGCGCGATTCTCTAGACGTCCCTGTCGGAAGCAGTGGGACAGCGACAACTCGTCCACACCACAGAATCTTCGTTACTGGCGGAGAGTCGTTGGATACACCTCCCCCAGGAAGAGGCGGGGCGAGGGGCGCGCCGAGGACAAGATGTCCGGGTCTCCCCCTGCCTTCACATAGAGGGGTCGCATTCCGCATTTCTAATCACTTTCCTTGGCCCTGCAGCTCTATCCTGAACTGATTTCGTTCTTGAGACAAGAGCCAGAATGTTGGTCACAATATTCGGAGGAAAAGAGTTTTCAGCTGCAGCGCCATGGCTTTCTTCAGGTCCCGCCACATTGCTCAGTACTAAGGCGTCGTCGCATTTTCTGAGAAGTACAGCAACATCTTAGCGAGATATGTCATGAGAACAACGCGACCATCCACTAGAAAGTTCTTCAACACAAGGAAAATTGCCTGATACTTTGAAAGAGAGGACGGTGAGCCGGTTCTGCACACAATTACGGATAAGCCTTCAATGTAGAAATCCTGACTGGAATCACCCATAGTCTCTAGTTAAGGCGAAAATTTAAAGAATTGTGGTTAAAATTGAAAGAACCTAGAGAGAAGAGCGACGGTCTCCTTTCCTCAACTGCCTCCATAACCGAACCGAATGGAAAATGACTTCAGAGTTCCCCGAGATGTGCTTCCCAATCGTCTACTATAAGCTGTTAGGTTTTTGGATGACGTCACGCCAATTAACGACGGTTTCGCGCGCAGCAATCTTGCCCAAATAGGGCGGCGCGAGCAGGGCGGGAAGTGGGCGGCGGGCAGCACGGTGTACCGAACGACTGCCCCCCTTCGTTACTCCGCGCTTGCATATGAGTCTCAAACATCCTCAAAACTTGACCAGCAGCAATGTTACAACCTTTCACATAGTACCTTTATTTTTTAGAGTACTCTCCATTTTTCATGAGCTATAATGTATAATTAAGTTTTGAATTCTAAAATAAAAATCAATTGATATGTGAAGAATTTATAACATGTATTCAAGCGAAATACAATCAATCAAGTGTAAAATGGAAAATTTCAGACCAGTGCATGGCGCGTTCCGTGCCTCTCAAATGACAAAAATTTATATTTCTTCAGGCTTTCATATGAGCCCTCAACTTCTTCAGTGCCTTTACTGTCAGCAAAGTTATCACCTTTCAAACAATGTATACATTTCTTTTGAGGCATCCTGTATGTCTAGTTTATTTAGATTGTGGAAAGACTTCCTACTTCTAGAAGATCCAAAGTGCTGTGCAATAAAGCACGGTTGGTCGTTTTTGAGAGTTTTCATTCGTTCCGACAAAACTTTTTGCAGAACTTGCAAGCGCTAAGTAGACTTTTACAGCCCAACATTCTTCTATACTGCCATATTTGTTTCGGGAAGCTACAGAGTGTTCTAATAAAAAATTCAGGTCAAACAGGGACCACAGCGAATTCTTTGGTACAGTTCGTCTTTGGAAGATATTTAGGAAGTCCATAGATCTGCCTATTTCACAGAACGGTTCCTTTTGTTCCAAAATTTCCTGTTCTTACCACAGGCCTATGTCATACCATCGCTCTTCGCTAGCGAAGGCGATGGACAACTAACACAATTGGGGAAGGGACGGTATCAGACGTTGTGGAGGGGCAGACGCCTGTAGCAGTTGTCCGATCCACCGCTAGCGAAGCCTCGCTAGCGGGGTGTCATACTTTCGAGCGATACGGCATCGCTACCGATGCGACCGCGTCGCTGAGCTGAGCAGAGCGTCAGCCGTAGCATCGGTAGCGATGCTATGGCGCAGCTGCACACAACGCTATCAACTGCGCGCCTATTCGCTAGCTTCAAGCTAGCGAAGAGACTTCGCTCATCGCTCTGTTCGTCGCCTTCGCTCGGGGTGAGCGAAGGTATGACATAGGCCACAGACAAAAACCAAGTAAAATACCACGGACCGTTGACCAAACATTAATCGAATCGAATTTTTCTTCGTTTTGTATTTTTGTCTTTGCCACCCAAATAACGTATTTTTCGATATCAATTGTTAAGCTCTTTTTCCTCTGTATTCCAAAGAAAATGCATAAAGATCACACGTATTTAAAAGTGCATTTCCCTCCCTATATTAACAATGGTTCATATTGTCTCTATTCTTCCCAATTCTTCCATACAGAACTCGCCCCCTCTGACACTCTTTTACGACTTCTCAACAATTGACCACTCTAGTTTTTGTGTTGAACCACCTGGTACCGTATACAGCACATTTGTTTGAAGTTCGAATATATTTTGAGTTGTTAAATTCCTAATTTTGTAGAGCACATTTTGCATTAATGTAGGGTATTATAGCAAACTGCAGTTGTGGCCGTAGCCTATTCAAGAACGCCGAAAAAGCCGCATTTTCCCGGCATTTTCGGCCTTTCGAAATAACTTCCTTCATAGTTAACCAATTGCGAAAGCGAGGACATTTTTGAGTTCAACAGTTCAAGCTCTATCAGATAACGTTAAAAAATTGCCAAAAATTTCAAAGTTTAACCGAATTTTTTCAAAGGTTAGTTTTTTGTTCAAAATCGTGCTCCATTGCGAAGGGCGGCTGCGGACGAGTTGTCGGTCGCAAACCGTCGAAAACCGTTGCGTGCTCACAATTCCTCTAATTTGAGATTTTTTGAGAAACGGTTGGTACCTTTCAATTCGACTCTTCGAAATCTACAGAAGCATTTGTACAACTTCGCCTGATCATCGCGTTTTCGCAGTGGGTGGTCAAAATGACTGGGGCAGACCTTTTGCGGTTGGGAAAGCTTGTTTTCAGTGCTTGCATGTTCCCGGAGTATATCAAACATGGCGTAAAGTGTTCCGTCATGTCAGGAATCCACTTAGAGCGCGCCGTGCACTATGCATATAGCATCAACCTATCAATCGAGGGGACAGCTTGTAGTGTGAGCGCTTAAGGAGTTTTATGAGAAATTTTCAGCCGCCCTACTCAGGAGTTGCACTAAGGCCGGGGGCATACTTCCATCGCCGCGATGCCATCGCGGCGCTCAGTTCATGACCATTCCGCCGCACGCGGTCGAATAGTCAAAGGAAACCTCGCCGCGGCCGCCGCAACAGTAACGGTCGGCATGCGCGATGGCTTCCCGCGCCCATCGCGGGCATGGCATACTTTTTCGCGCCGCGCGCGGTGTTTAGCGTTTGGTCCTGGACGGATCGCCGTCGCGCTCCATTGCAGAGCGATGGGCGATGCGTCGAGCACAGAGAAATTCAAATTCTTTCGCGTCGCTCTGCGAAACTCATCGCCGCGATTCCATCGCGGCGACGGGAAGTATGCACGGGGCCTAAGGCTGTCCAGCTAGCCTTTGGAGTGCGCTGTGCACTATGCATATAGGATGGAACCTATCAATCGAGAGGGGGGGACAGCTTGCAGAGTGAGTGTTTGGGGAGTTTTATCACAAATTTGCAGCCGGCCTACTCAGGAATTGCTGTACTCTGTTTCGGCGAGATCAAGGAGTGCGCCGTGAAAAATGTATATAGGATCAGACCTATCAAACGAGTGGAACAGGGTGTAGAGTGGGCGATTGGGGAGTTTTATGAGAAATTCTCAGCCGCCCTAGTTAGGAATTGCTCTAACACAGTCCAACTAGCCTTTGGAGTGCATCGTGAACAGTGCATATAGTATCGAACCTATCAATCGAGTGGGCTCAACAGCTCGCAAATTGCACGCGCCGGCATGTTCGGAGCGCAGTAACTCTGTCGAGATCGATCGTTCCCGCTGCGGCTCTTGGGTTTCGTAGGCAGCAGAGAGCTTTAGTAGTCCGCAGAAGTACAGCGTTGTGGCTTCTAAAAAGGCGAAATTATAGCGGTGTGAAAATGCATGTGAGGCTTGTGTGGCCTAATTTTTCCCGATTTCAGTCGATCACTGCGGGAAGACGCGATGACCCCCAAGTAAGAGCTCACAAGTGCGCAGGCGAGCAGAATACTGAAGTCACCTTACGATGGCATGCTCATAACTTCTCTGCTGCCTAAGCTGCTTCGGCCCCATCTGACATCTGAATCGATTTTAGAGCGGTGGAAGGCAGCGGTGAAGTTTCCAGCGCTCTTTCTCGTTCACATTTGAGTTTTCAGCACTCGCAGTGGTAATGTTCTGTTTAGCTCGAAAAGCTCTATCGAACGGTACCAATCTCGTTCAATTCTTAGAACATCGATTTTTTGACAATTTTGCATCGAAGACGATGGCACTCCATTTCGGCCATTTCCATAGCTTCATGTAAACAATGTATACCATACGATAGAGCTCGAGCTCCTGAGCTCAAATATATTGCTTGTTTTTGAAAATAATGAATTTTAGGCGAGTTATATCAAAAAGACGCAAAAGCCGGGAAAACGCGAGTTTTTCGGGATTTGATCAAATGATACGGCCATAACTGTAGCAAATTAGTCTAAAAAACACAGACATAAAGGAAATATTTTACTAGAGCTAGACTTGCATCTTCAAAAACATGAACTTTTTGCAGAAATAAAAAAATCTTCATGCAATACACTGCATGTAAACCACCAGTTTTTATGCTAACCTTATAATATAAATATATAATAACCGAAGAATTTTCATCGGCTTCTTCTCGCGTTAACTTAATTTTATTGCTTTCATGTACACACGTTCATTGTCTTACGTGTGTGCTGACTGGGCTTCTCCCAAAGAAAACTGTCAAGAGAGCCCTCGACAAACTCAGCTGTAGGACTGCATTTTTGATTGGAATCTTGCAACAAATAATGCAGGCTCTGTGGATATCATTTACTTCGATTTGTAA
This sequence comes from Heligmosomoides polygyrus bakeri, assembly GCA_947359475.1. Lineage (NCBI taxonomy): Eukaryota > Metazoa > Nematoda > Chromadorea > Rhabditida > Heligmosomidae > Heligmosomoides > Heligmosomoides polygyrus. The sequence continues at coordinate 97,950,728 of OX375868.1, read as the reverse complement.
AAAGCTTCTGACAAAGATTGCTATAGGAAACTGCTAGCAAATCTTTATCAAAGGGCATTAGGGAATCCCTTCTAGCTTGAATCACCTCTTATTTGAGTGGGAGACACATGCGTGTCAAAGTAAGGCATTCCTTCTCAATTTGCAATTATTGTACTAGGTTGGTGCATAAGTTCCCGGACATTTGGGGCATGAAATATTTATTATCACAACATACGAACAACAATATCAAATCATTTGAAGTAACCACCCTTTGCATCAATTGTCTTTCGCCAACATGCTGTTAAGCCATGGATGCCTTTTCTCCAAAACGTGGCCGGTTGTGATTCGAAAAATGTGAGCAGTGCCTCCTTGACATCCTCTCGGTTCCTAAATTGCTGGCCGTCCAAATAGCGTTGAAGACAAATGATAATCAGAAGGAGCAAGATCTGGTGAGTAAGGTGGATGTGGAAGAACGGTCCATCCGTAGTCCGCCAACTCAGCCGCCGTCGCTCCAGCAATATGCGGTCTAGCGTTGTCGTGTTGAGAATACACCTTCACTTGCTCTCCTCGTGTGGTTTGAAGGTGGGCTTTCAACTTCCTCAGTTGGTTGACGTAAACCTCTGCTGCTACTGTTATCCCTTCGTCCAGCAGCTCCCAGTATTCTACGCCAAGAACGCTCCACCAAATGCATAGCATCACCATTTTCACGTGAGGGTTGGGTTTCGGAACGTCCTCTGCCTCTACAGTTGCATTAACCCACTGTGCAGGCCGGTGATAATTAGAGTAGAGCATCCACTTCTCATCCCCGGTGACAAGGTTGTCCAGCCATCCGTGGGTACGTCTGAGGGTAAGGAAAGACAGACCGACATCGGCTCTGCGATCCATGTCATGTTGTGTCAAGTCGTGAGGTACCCAGCGAGCCAGATTTTGCACCTTGCCAGTCGACTTCAATCCTCGAACGGCTGTTGAGTGACTAACACGAAGAATGCCTGATAGTTCGCGAGTGGTTTGGTATGGATCCGCTTCCACTCTACTTCGGAGTCCATCCAGATCCAGTGTCATCGGGCGCTCTTCTCGTTCATTATCTTCAACGGAGAATTCACCAACTGCAAACTTCGAGGACCACTGCTACACAGTACTTCGAGCAGGAGCACTCTCGTTGTAAACAGCCCTCAAGCAACGATACGATTCGTTGGCATTGAGGCCAGATTGATGCAGGAATAACATGACGTGCCGAATATGCGTCTCAGTTGGGATGAATTGCTTAGCCATAATAGCTGACTTTAACAATGCAGAAGTAAATGTTAGAAACAGTTTTGTAGCCTTTTCCTTTCTCTATCGATCGATCATTTACGCGTTGATAGATGTGAGAAATTTGGCAGGAAAATGCGCTTTCAATTCAGAAGGGATCAAATGTCCGAGAACTTATGCACCAACCTAAAACAAGCGGAGTGCTACAGGGGTGTGCTTTATCCCCGATTTTGTTTCTTGCCTAGTTACTGATCCTCTTGTCAAAGTATTTACAAATATATTCTGACGATATAAAGATTTAGGGACTTACAATGATAACATTAAGGCGCAAGGCTGCCAAGCTCTACACAATCCATCAACAGTATGATGGAGTGGGCTAACGCTTGGCAGCTACCTGCGAATATTTCGAAGACATCAGTTTTCCATATTGGGAACTCAGATAATAACGAATACAGTTTCAACAGCTGCGTTATTACCTTCATATCCGAGGTTCGAGATCTTGGAGTCTTTCTAGATCGTAGGTTAATTTTTGAGAATCACATTAATATAATTGTACGGAAAGCTTTTAGCACTCTTTTCATGATTTGCAGAAATATCAAGTGTGATGACAGCACTGTAATTATTAGTTTATATAAGACATATGTCATTCCTATACTAGAGTACTGTCTTCATGTTTGGAGTCCTTTCACAAAAAAATCACAGTTCAAATTTGAGAACGTGCAGAAGACTTTTATAAAATTTCTATTCTACAGACGTAATCGTACTCCAAGTGAAACACTCTGACCTAGTATTTGTTTTAAAATTCTAAAAGGCGAATAAAAACTTACTGCTAGCAAATATATTGGGTTTTCTTGCCAACGACAGGTCACCGTAATCATTTCCGTTTTCACTATGATAAAGTAAAGAGGAAGAATTGCGAGAGTTTTCAATTCCTTATTTTATCGTGGAGCTGGTTGCAAATGCCACCTGAAAGTTTACTAGAAGCTCTAAACGCCAATGGTTTTCGTAGAAGGTTGAAGAAAATAGACTTATCCTCAATGCTGCACTTGGACGACATTACCTTAGTTCATGCAGCATTGGATTATCTATGTTTTTGGCATGCTTCACGTAGTCGTTTCCTTCTTATTTAGCTTAGTATTATGCTCTTAGTTAATGTTCCATACTCAGCATTGTTGTTCGCTTGTTCGCCCAACATTCCAACTTTTTCCCTTGTTTTCGTAGTTTTTTGTTGTTGTTGTTTGTTCGATTTGCTGACACTTGTAAACTTTCCCTTTGCCTCTATCCTACAACATCCTATAGCTGCTGTCGTATGGATTTTAATGAGAGCGGCGGACCTACTAAGATGGTATCCGGAGCCGTTACTTTTTGCGAGTTGCAGTGTTGGCGGGCCACTGCTCGTTTCCCATTAAATTATCCACTTCACCAATACCCCATAAACCCTCAGGCTTCTAGTTTTTTCTTCGTTTTCAAATCGTTCTTCTTGTCGTTATTTTAATTTTTTCTCTCACCAGCTATTAGGTCATCCAATAAGTGATGTCGTTTTTTGTGCATTACGGTTTTAGCTCATAATTTGTCAGCAGATTTGTGTATTTCGAAGGTGCACTGAAGTGATCTAAGGTAAATGAGACTTGTTTTTTTAGAATCTACCATTCGCTGAATTGTTAGCTTGCAACTTCAGGTGGAATGGCTCGGCAAATCTCAGAGGAGCGTATTCGGCATTGCCTGCTGTTCGAATTTCGGAAGGATAGTAACGCAACGGTTGTTAGCAAAAATATCTGCTATGTATATCCGGATGCATTAGACGTTTGCAAATGCCAGCGATGGTTTTCCAAGTTTAAATCCGGTAATTTTGACCTCTCTGACTCTTCTCGATCAAGAAGACCCGTAACATTTGACAACGACATGCTGATGGCAGAACTGGAGGCGAATCCTTGTCAAACAGTGGAAGAACTTTCATGTGCTCTCAACGAGCCTAAATCGACTATTCATCTTCATCTACCCCAAGTTGGCAAGGTATACAGAGCAGGTGTTTGGGTGCCGCACGATTTATCCGCCGAGAACCGCGCCAACCGATCGACGCTTTGCAACGCACTGCTTCAGCGACAACGTACAGACCCGTTTTCTGATCGACTGATCACGGGAGACAAAAAATGGGTCATGCACGATAATCCGAAACGCAAAAAGCAGTGGCCTTCCAAAAACGAACAACCAAGAAGTCCTTCGAAGCCGAATATTCATCTCAGAAAGGCATCCCTCTGTGTTTGGTGGAATATCCGTGGAATTGTCCACTTTGAACTGCTTAAATCTGGACAGACCGTTGACGCAGACCTTACCGTGAGCAATTGGATCGAGTTAACCAAGCTCTACTGGAAAAGTATCCGGCGATCGTCAACAGAAAGGGCGTAATTCTCCATCACGACAATGCAAGACCGCACTGTGCAAAACGGACGCTGGAAAAAAATCATCGAATTGGGATGGGAGGTTCTCCCTCATCCTCCGTATTTTTCCGATCTCGCACCCTCCGACTACCACTTATTCCGGTTTCTACAGCATTTTCTTAGTGGCAAGAAATTTGAAAGTTGGGAGGATATTCAAAATACTATGTCCATATATTTTGCTCAAAAACCGCAACAGTTTTATTGCTCAGGTATTGAAGATTCGCTCGTTAGATGGAGAAAAGTTGTTGATAATGACGGTGATTACATTGTTGAATGAAATAAAAAAATTTTAAAAATTTGTTTAACTGAAGTCAAGGTCGAAAAAACGACACTACTTTCTGGATGGCCTAATATTATCACAAATTACTAGGTTGTGTTGTTGAGGAGTTTAGCTTTTTAGCTCTTTTTCTTTTTTAGTCATCTCCACTGTTTGCTAACGCCGTGTCTATGTTTCTAATCTACCGCTCATTGCGCACAGTATTGTGCAAATCTTACCTATATATACCCGGCTAATGTCACGTGTCCGTCACGGTGAGGGGGACCGAAGCCAAGAAATGCCTAGGACAGTGCGGCGTATGTCAGCCGGGTCTTATTTCAGCTTAACCATGGGCGATTGCTGGCGAGCTTATAACTTGGCGGCGGATCACCCAAGTTCACGATATATTCAGCGGGCAGGGCGTCAGAATATGAACGGGGACCAAGTGCGGAGCATAGGGATTCAGAAGATGTGCTGAAGACGTCGTGAACCATGCAAGGCGAGCCGTAGGCGTGTCGAACACGTCGGCAACCGTGCCTGGGCATTTTGATTATCATCGACGGGAGGCGTTCACAGCAGGGGAGGCAATCGATATGGGTCGATATTATCGATTTTTTGTGTTCTTCCTGCGGGAACCATGACATAGGTTGCAGCTAAAATTGATGATGAGAAGTTATTACTACGGCGAAGCCGTTGAGAAGGCTAGTTTTACTACATGAAGTACAGACGTCAGAGCGGCCGACATGCCGCTGGTAAATGGTAAAACCAGTTCTTTATCGCAATGAAAATATGAAGGCTTAGAAGTTGGGAAAAGAAGATGGTCGGAGCGTTCTCTTCTCGGGGTTTGGGGGCGAAGCCCCCAACCAGTCGTCGGCGGCCGCTAGTTCGCTGAACGACTGGTATATAAATAAATAAATAAGACGAAAAGGTTAAGCGAAATCTTTGCAATGCACGGCATGAAATCCAGTAAACACGAAGCAATGACAGTGTCACAGCCACGCTCTGTCAGTTATGCAGGCTCACGGTGGTTTTAACGTAGCCCTACAATCATCAACTGATGTTGCGCGAAGAACCCGTCCTACTTTCCGGAAAACTTGCTGAGAAGAGGGAAGGAGCCTTTTTCTTCCCTTGTTTTTTCAACACTACTGCCTGCGAAAGCTCATCAAAAAATCGGCCAAAATGCATTCACATAATGAAAAGGTAAATGTCAAGTATGCAAAAAATGTCGTTAATGCAATTTACTGTAAATTTTCGCTGTTAAATTCCGCCAAAAACTTTTAACGAAAAATGTCGGTGAATCCGGTAAATCGGTAAATCGTTGAACGCATACCCCAGACTTACACCTAACATTTCGACGAGATTACATCAGATAAACGACACCCCACTCTTCAGTACTGCCATAAATTGATTTTCAAGAAAACTTCAATTCCTTTTAAAGAACTAATTTTCAAATTCGAAGAAATTTGGGTACTAACAAGGGAAGCCCATGAACTTCCCCCAAAGGTTCTCAACGAGACCTATATGGTCTTGTACGGCATCGGTCGAGAATCACAGAACTGTGCTTCGTTTTTGCTACGGGCCACTGGGTGGTCCGGAAATGGCAAAAATAGTGTCACTTCAGAGCGGGTTGATAAGGCATAAGTGACACCTAGGATGGCCCTGTCAGGAACTATTTTAGCTGCTGACCACGAATCTGTCGTTCTTTTTCTAAATTACCACTTTGCTTGTACTACTTTTCATCAAAGTTGCAGTCGAAGGTTGGAAAATATGCCTGACAACATTGGAGAAGGAAGCGATCCCACTAACGTGCGCAGCTTTTGTCACCCATATCTACCGTAACCTACCGTAATCGACCAAAATTTTAAAAATAGATGTCATATCCATGATTAGCACCCCAAATAACCCCCGTGGGCGATGTTTGGGCAAAACTTTTTCTTTCGTCCTCTCCTCGACCTTTGGAGTTGTGAAAGGCGGCAGAGCCGGTTATTCTGCGCATACTGCTTTAGCTTGCACATATCCATCGTAACCTTCTGCCATCCATCGTTTCACCGAAAACGATTGCTAGATTGGTGATCTGCATCCCAGACAACCCTGTAGATGAATTTGGGGCGAAAAATCTTTTTCGATCTCCAGAGTTGAGGGAGGGAGTGCAAGTGCTCCTATCTGCAATGCCCCCGACCCGTCTCCCTTAAGTGTGTAAGAGAATGGTGAGGAAGAAACGCACAGCAAGGCGACTAAGCACACGAGTTGGATAAAATATGCAGTACTTGGGAACAATTAGCTGAAGTAGTGAAAGTTGCGAGAAGAATAAAAAGCAGTCTATGAGGAAATCCGAAGAGCAGTGAGCTTGTCTTGATGACGGGTCAAATCAGTGCTTGTCGATCTTCTTCATGAATGAGGTAACAGTGAGAAACACTTCCAAAAGTAATTGAGAACATACTAAAAAGACATACGAGGATGGCATCTAATGGAACCCTCCTCAGCGAGACAAGCATCGTTTATCGCTCCACGCAACAAAACCAGCTTCTTCTACACCTGACAACAGGTTGAAAGCGGGGTTAGGACACGGAGAAGGTACCCTACCGGAGCCAAAATGTAATCTTCATTTGCAAAAACGCTAACAGTCCACCTAGGGACGAGAAACCCTACCCGGGAATCGAACTCTCGACCCCCTCTCGCAAGTCCGCCACGCCACCCACTCGGCCATCTAGTCGCTGCAGCAGGCGGCGGCGATTGAATCACTTGAATGTACACTGCAGCTTAGTCTAGGAAACGTAAGAAGTTACTATAATCAAACTTTAATTTGGGCTCCAAACCTTTTGTAAATTACGTTCAGAGCACGACAGGGCCATTCCAGGTGTCACGTTTGCCTTATCAGCCCGCCTTGAAGCGGTACCATTTTTTGCCATTTTCGGACCACCCAGTGGCCCGTAGCAAAAACGAAGCGCAGTTCTGTGATCCTCGTCCGATGCTCTACGAGACCATATAGGTCACGTTGAGAATCTTTGGGAAGTTCATGGGCCTCCCTTGTAAGCAGGTTGGTGCCGACCTGCCGCGCCACCCGTCGCATCGCCGCGGGGCGCTCAGGCGACCACGCTCCTCCACCAATAGCTGGCACGCCCCGTTCAAATGGATCAATCCCGCGGGTGCGCGCCATACTTTGAATTCGAACATAAGGACCAATGGGGTCAATAGCGCCGGGGGCGCTTTGCTGCTATTGGTGGAGGGGCGTGGCCGCCTGACCGCCCCCCCCCCCCCGCGATGCGGTGGATGGCGCGACAGGTCGGGCACCAGCCCGCTTAGTACCGAAATTTGTTTTTAGCAGTCAAATCGACATACGATTTAAAAGAACGGAAAGCGGTTGCGTCCAGATCACGCTCAAGGGATGAAGTGACGCAAACAAGTGTGATATTGAGGAATGGCGACAAATGTAGTAGAATCGGGCCGGAGGGGGCTGAAGGAGGTCGTCGACGACCTCCTTCGATGATGATCATCGATTGCGGTGTATTCGGCCGTCGGAGCCGATCTCTCAGATCACATTTCCCAGGAGTGCCCCAGGATCTACGTCGCTTTTCCAAATTTTCCCAAATTATACATTGAAGGTCCTCGGTTGTGGTGGTACTCTTGACGGTTGTAGAATTCAAGTCGCTCACCCCAACCCATGACAATACATCAGCATTCGAAGGCGGCCGTCCTGTATTGACTCGTTTGGATTAATTACCCAACTTTGAGGTATTCGACATTGAGAGGAATGGGTAAGCGAAAGTCGAAGGGGTAGCAGCTACCAAAAACCAAAACGGTAGAGCCGTCAGAGACACAGCTCATATATGCTGGAAACAGTCGGCACCACGCTCCATTGTGGTTTAACCTACCTGTAGACAATTTCAAGGTGGAAGAGTTCGCTTTTTTCAGTCTTAAGGCTAGCTTAGAGGTGTGCCCAATTCGACCAGAAAACTGACCAAATTGACTTAAAAATTGCCCAACTGACGTGATAATGGTATATATGGTATGTGGAGTTCATTCTGCTTGGGACTAAAGTTTTGACAATGACCTGCCATTTTTGGGGAGCATGTAGGAAGTGGCGGTCGGGCGCACGCAGCTCAGTCAATAGAGGCGTCTGATCTCGCGCGCATCACCAATCGATTAGAGGTTCGAATTGTTCTGACGTCGGAAAGCTCGTGCCACTAAGGACAAACTCTACTTATCTACTGACTGGCCAGAAGAAGGATTTATGTCGGAGGTGGGCGGTGCTCAGACTAGTCTGCCTTGCTACCGTCTCCACTCCAGTCACGTAGGCCATATTGACGACATGTCCCGAATTTCCATGCTGAACCCATACTTCGCTATTTTTTGAGGACAGTGTTGATTCTAAAACAAGCAACAAGGCTGCTCTTTGGCTTTTCTGTGCTAGTGACTTGGAGAATGACAAATTTTTATTAAAATTGCTAAGAGGTAATGGCAATTTCATTGATCTCGTACTGAGTCGATCAATATGATCAATACTATCGACAATGGAGCAATTATTGAGATTTGTACAATGCTAGGGCACTATTGGATAGAATCTATTCGATTCCGTTCATCGAAAATGTTGGACGTCTTAGATCTCCTTTTGCGTCAGTTGAGTGTGTTCGTTGATCTCGACGCGGTCGATGCGGGAAATGATCTGGAAGTGGAAATAATTCAGGGTGATGTCTGAAAATTTTCGCATTCATAAAATTAAAAAATACTACACAGGCTATTTTTGCAGAGGAAATCTGTAGAATAATTCGCTTACCATCTGAAGCATGAAGGTGGCTACCTGCTTTCAAAATTTTAATTGAAATTTTTGCGATGATTTTTTTAATACACAATCAGTAAAGCCTACAAACAAGATCCTATTAAATAAGCTTCATAACAATATTGACATGTCGAAGCAAAGGCAATATTTTATCAACAAACATAACCTCAAAAATAAGCGCTATAATTCGACAAAAAAAACTATTTTTATTAAAAAGTTAACAAACAAATGCAGAAATGACCCTAAAAGTAACTGATACCTTTGAACAATAAAATTAATTTCATCAAAAAACTGACAAACCAGCGTATAAATAGCACCAGAAATAACTGGTAGTGTGGCACAAAAAAAATATTTCTACTTTTATGACAATAATACAAAAAAAGTTAACAAACTAGTGTAGAAATAACCTCAAAAATAAGTGTTAATTTGGAACAAAAATCATTGAATAATTTAGCCAACCAGTGTAGAAATAGCCTCAAAAACAAGTGCTAATTTAGGACATAAAAATTTATTTCTATAAAAAAAAATTAACAAATCATTATAGAACCAAGACCTATATGAAGCATTATAAGTACAATTTAAAAAATAAATAATACAAATAAAATTGTGAACTTCACTATACAATTTATTTTACTACATATTATTTTCATTTACTTTTCATACATTTTTTACTTATTTTCATTATACAGTTGAAATTTTGAACTATGATATAAAAACTACATAGAGTCTCTGGATGACTGTAAATCTTTCAAATCTAAAAATAATCTGCAACAGAAACTACTTGAAGACTTTGAAATTGACCGAAAGTTCTTACCCGTGTGGTGAAATCGTAGTCGGCTGGTGTCTCGAAGTAATCTCCGTCGGCGTACATCTCCTTTTCGCGTACTTGGTTGAAGATTTTCAATCTTAGAATGAATCCTAGAATGTGACCAGGCAGCTATATAACGGTGTCAAATAAATGTTGTTCACAAAAATATTAGGTTGTGACGAAATAAATGGCACTGAACCACTGTAAACTTAATCAGTTAATATCTCGGCTTGTAGGCAAGTTTATTAATCGAAATAAAAACCTTCTGATTCTACACATCTTTGCCAACGTGAAACAAGTTTTTCTATCCCAGTAGCATAAAAATCAGAAGTTCTGGAATTGACGAAATCTTCGAAGGCACTTTCGGCATCCTGTTGGTATTTGAATATTTTCCCTAGCAAGAAGTCGCCAAAATGCTTGAAGAAATGGTAGTCTGTTGGGGAGAGGTCGGGAGAAAACGGAGGATGTGGTAGAGTTTCAATGCTCAGCTCATTCAATTTCTGCAACGTCATTCGTGCTACATGGGGGCGAGCATTGTCGTGCAGAAGGAGAACTCGCCTTCGGTTCACCAAGGCCGGCCGGATATCCTTCAACTTTTTCATCATTTCTTCAATTTCAATGCAGTACTTCTCTGCCGTGATGGATTCACCGGGAGGGAGGAAGCTGTGGTGAATAATTCCCAGCGAACACCACCATACTGTCACCATTACTTTCTTTTGGTGCAATTCCGGCTTCGCAAAAACCTTGGGGCTCTCATCGCTGTCCACCCACTGTGCCGATCGTCGCCTGTTGTCGTACATTATCCATTTCTCGTCACAGGTTACGAGGCGATCAAGGAATGGGTCCGTTTCGTTCCGTAGAAGCAGTGCGGACGAGATCTCATATCGTCGGTTTCTTTGCTCCTCAGACAGCTCGTGAGGCACCCATCTTTCCGGCTTTTTGGTCTTTCCAATTTCCTTCAGATGCCGGGCAGCTGTGTTGTGACTGACGCCAAGAACCTTCGCTATCTCTCTGGTACCTTTGTGTGGATCCTCCTCTACCACATCTCTCAGCTTGTCCTCATCAACATCACTATGCCTCCCACGACCTTCATGTTCTTCCAAGCTCTCATCTCCATTCCGGAACTTCTGATACCAACGATACGCCGTCCGAATTGTGGAGCATCCTTGACCGAATGCGGCGTTGATCTTCTCGTCCGCTTCCTTAGCTGTAGTTCCCAGCTTGAATTCATACAAGTAAATGCCTCGGATTACCCTTTTGTCCATCTGCAAAAAAGTCAATAAAACTCTACAGTTTTCCCACTTTTACATAGAAAATTTGGTACTCACCGGTAGAGCAAAGTTTGCGCTTCTAAATGATATGCCACGTGTTACGGTTTGTTCTTGATCAAACGCGTAAAGACGCGCCAAAAAATGGCGCGAGCCAGTGCCATTTAATTCGTTACAACCTAATATTTTTTTTAAACTGCTACGTTATGTAACTGCTTCCCCGATTGATGCAAAAGCCTTTTTACACACAATCGTTTTCTTTAAAAATCAAAAAATAAAAATAAATCGACGCCGAAGCTTGTACTTGTACTTGTACTTGTACCGAGTACTTTCCAGAAAACGCAGTTACAAGATAGGTGAAGTAGTGAAAGGAAATCTTCTTCTTCTTCTTCTTCTTCTTCCTCTTCTCTTTCTTTTTCTTTTTCTTCTTCTTTTTCTTCAGCGTTTCGTCGCCCTTGCGGCCGGCTTACAGTCAATGTTAAGAGATCATTCAGGGTTTTCTTACAAGAACCTGATAACAAAGTCATTCTGTTAAGGATGCGCCACGCATTCTACTTCTACGGGATGTCGTGGAGGCGAATCTGAATGCGTATTTGGCCACACAGTGACTTTTGGCGGACAACCGATGAACCAGCCACCGCCTCGTCCTTCCGCAGATAGAGATGGTACTAGTTCATCGACCAGGAAGTCCGAACTAGGAACCTGGTATCTGGTTCACGCGACAGCCGGCGCCTCCTCCTGCTGCGCTACATGCGCGCCCCATAATAAAGTCAGCAGCAACTAAATAGTGATTTCTAGACCAACCAGTCACAAGTCCTGCGACAAGCGAGCTGACGAGCACCAGAGCGAGTCCAATAAGCTGGTTAACAGCCTGTGCACCGGCACTGATACCTTCTGCGTTATCCGCGCTCTTCATTGCTGGGTAGATGACGTTCAGGCTGAAATGAGGCTGCTAGATCGGCTACAGGATTTACGGAAGCCGAACTCACCTGCTTCCATACGCAGCTGGATCGTAGGCGAGAACGAAGATCGCAGAGAAGATACCGGCCAGTACACCGGGCATTCCGTGCAAGTTGTTCACACCGCAGGTGTCGTGTGCTCCGAGCTTGCTGCTCAGCAGTGGCTGAAAACTCCTTTTCATTGGCAGTCTCACAAAATCAATACATCGATTATCGCCCTACCGTAATGTACTTGTAGCCGATGACTGACACCGCTCCAGCGACTACACCGACAATCAGTGCATGCAGAGGGTGCAGAACCACATTAGCAGTTGTTCCGATGGTAACTCCTCCGGCTAGGGTCGAGTTCGCGATGTGGACCATGTCGAATTTTTTCTTAAAAAGTGTAATTTACCAACAGAATACTACGAAAAGCCTGATTCCTCACATGATGGTCAGTGGCTTGAGAGAATAGGAATGTCGTGATTGTGCAGGCAACCAGTGACAGGAAGGTGTTGCAGACGGCTCTTTGGCGGGCATCGGCGGGCTCGGCAACAGCGGCGTTGAACGACGGCCAGAACACCCACAGGAAGATGGCTCCTGCAAGAAAAGCGTCAAAATGTTCCCTGATCTCCAAATGAGAAATATTTCTGTAATTTTAAAGATGTGGGCCCATGGAGCGCAGTCGGAGGAGATGCCGGCTGTCACGTGCACTTGTTACCAGCAGGTTCCTGGTTCGGATTTCCCGCCCAGGCCAACCAGGCCTTCCACTCCCCGGGGTCGGCGAATTGGTACCAGACTTGTCTGGGAACGATAAAGCGCTAACTTGTTCTGTTACGATCAAAACTCTTGCGCCAGGCGGGACTCGAACCCGCATCTTCGGCTTTCCGGGCAGCGATGTTCGCCTTACACCACCGGCGCTGTTTGACCGCACGTAACATCCGCGATACATTGCGGGTTCGAGTCCCGCCTGGCGCAAGAGTTTTGATCGTAACAAAACATTCTGTAACAACATATAGCCTCTATATCAGCCGCTCCAGGCTTAAACAAATGTGTTCAAGCTAACTTGTTCATTGCCTGGCTATCGCAAGTCATTGTATGGCCAAATGCGCATTCAAATTGCCTCCACGACATCCTGTAGAAGTAGAATGCGTGGCGCATTCCAAAAAGAATTGAGTGACGCCGTCCTTTATCCACTATCCTTTAATAAGGTCAAATAAAGTGCTCCTGCTCCTTCCTAACAGCGATAGCTAATTGTACGCCCTAACTGTGGGGCCAAGAGTCGATGCCTGATTGGCTCCTGCGGTTACGGCAGGAGCAACGGCGCGTTCCCGCACCCGCAGTGTCGTCTCTTCGCGGTAAGTACCTCTTTTTTAATTCCAACAGTCCTCCTTTTATAATTCAATTCCCAGAACAGGCGAAGGCAGTGTCTGAAATTTCATGCCGGGGCCTCTTTCGTCTACCACGGTTACTAATTTCACCAGTATCATCTAGACTTGGGAACAGATTCCAAATTCACCTTACCGATCATGGCGTAGATGTCCGAATGATAGACGGAGCCCTCGTTTTCGTGTTCGCGTTGGCCGGAGCTGGCGAACGCCTTCGAGCAAGCCAAGCCGAAGTAGGCTCCGAAGGCGTGCACAACGATCGAGCCTCCGACGTCATTCACCTAAAGGAGGATTTCCTGCCAGAAAAACTCGACCTGTAGCACTTTACGCAGTTCTTTCAACCTTAGGTCGTCCTTAAAAATTGCACTGCTCATTATTGGGATAAAATTGGCTTTTTCAGGGCTTCAGAAAAAGAAAAGAAACTCTAGGGTTAGGTATAAATAAGAGGTGAGAAAGTTTCGGAGAAGTCACTGTTTTTTCTGGAATCCAACAAAATGAAGTCACAAATTCAGCGAGAACCTACGAAACGTGACAGACGTCTTGGATCAGAACTTACCCCAAGCTCTACTTCGCTATATAGAGCGGTTGGGAATCAATGGGGAAGTTTTTGGTCCGTTAGCTGCCGCATTTCTATCACCATCTATCATCTTCGTCTCCAAAACCAACGCCTTACTCAGCCCTCAAAAGCCCTGGACTCACATGGAAGGTGTGCACGACGTGATGCTCCACGAAGATGGCGACCGGAGTCTCGATCAGGGCCATGATGAGGTACTGAACCGGTGAGAGCTTGCCGAGCATCGCACCCATCGAGATCAGTATCACAGCGGCAGCGAAGTCTGCGGTGAGCAGCCTGGAGTTGGAGGTTGAGGTAGGTACTTATCGGGTTTCTGCCCAGCAAATAGTATATAAAATGTAAGCTGCGCAACCACTACTACATAAAAATATACAGATTACGCCGTGTATGAGAAAAAAACGTCATTACTTATCGAACAAACCAATGTAGGGTGTCCAAAAAGTAACTGCAGAAAATTTCGCACTACTTCAGATTTTTTCTAGAATGTTCTGAAGGGTTCAACATAAGAGCTCTATAAGGACACTATCCTGCTGTATCTGCATGACATATCGAGCTCAGTCGTCATTGCCTACTTCACTGTCCGATGGCCGAACTGTCTACCCATATGAGACACCTACTCCTTTACGAGTTTGAAGCTGGGCACTCCGCTGCAGAAGTCTGTCGAAACTTGTGTCGTGTATTCGGCTCTGAGGCTCCTTCTGTACGGTCTGTGTATCGCTGGTTCGAACGCTTCAGAAGCAGGAACAGTAGTCTCGAAGATGAGCCTCCTTTGCTCGACCGTCAACGATATCTTTGGATGAACTGAGGAAACTAGCGGAGCAGCATTCATATGAAGGTGTGCGTTGTTTTGCTGCTGCTCTTGGCTGTTCCCGATCCACCGTGGACAATGGACTGCGACCTCTTGGATGGTCAGTGGCTCCCACACGAACTGACCGACGACAACCGGCGAACACGTCTGGACATATGCACTCAGCTACTCTCCCGAAGTCGCACCTTCAACTGGTTGGACACCATCGCCACAGGAGACGAAGAATGGGTCCTCTACGTCAATCACGCCCGTAAACGTGCGTGGTGCCAACGCGATGAAGTGCCGAAATCTTTCGTAGAACGTGAAATTCATGCGAGGAAAGTCATGCTGAGCGTCTGGTGGGGAGTTTGTGGGATCTACCATTTCGAGCTGCTGCCTGAGAGCACGACCGTCACTGCCGAGGTCTACGCTACCCAACTGCAGAAGCTGGCCGACAAGATGCGCAAGGAACAGCCGAGGCTCGACAAAGTTCGCTTGCTGCACGATGACGCGCCCACACATCGCGATGACGACTTCTCAGAAAATTCTGGAACTCAGATGGGAAGTTCTGCCGCACCCACCGTCCAGCCCAGATCTGGCCCCAAGTGACTACCACCTTCTTCGATCACTTCAGCATCATCTGGAAGGAAAGCGTTATGAAGATCGTGACCACCTCGAAAATGACCTCCGAGCCATTTTCGTCCCCGGGTCGCCAGATATTCAGAGGAATTCGAAGACTTGTCGGAGGGTAGTCGATGTTGATAGAAATTATTTGGTTGAATAATAAAATGTTGATAAAAAATTGTGTTATTTTGAAAAAATTGTCGTATTTCTTTAGATACTTTCTGGACACCCTAGGCTTTTCTTTTATATGTAACATTTTCTTCTGAATTTCGCTGGAATTTTTTTTTGCACAATGTTAGATGGACACCATTCGAAAGCGAATAATTTGCACTACCAGAAAAAGCATTCAATTTTTTGTTGTTTTGATTTTCATTAATTTTCAAGACATTAATTTAGAGAGTGCAGAAGGCTGAATTATTTTTATCAACAGCTTTCTAATTTTTTTCCAATAATTTATGTCTTCTGGACACTCCACTTTAATCTCCTAAAAATTAGCAAAGATCAAAATGAACGAAAAAATCTTTCCACACGTTCCTGTAGAACCAATCAATTTCTTTCGAATGAGGTATAAAAAGATCTCAAAAGTAGGCGGAGAAAAAGAGCTGTCGGCGAAGGCTATTCTTCGTGGCATTCCACTTTAATGAGCTAAAATTTACAAAATTGAAATGAAGAAGCGAAACACAATTTCTGATAGAGAAAATCATTCCCTTTCAAATGATGTATAAGATTATGCAAAAACTTTGGCGAAATTGAGAATAAAATGTATAAAAAACGGAGTGGACATAATTTCCAACCTGATGTTATAGAAGTGCCATCTGATTCAGAGAAAAGCTTGTGAAGACTCACTGATCCAGTCCGATGCTGAACTTCCCGTCCTGGGCGAATTCGTGGCTCAGCAGGCCACGTACGATCAGACCCCATTCGATGGTGAAGCAGGCCAGCAGCAGATTCACCGACACAGCTGAGAAACCGTAGCGCTGAAACGTCGAGACTCGATTGACTTTCAAGAGCATTCAGAAGACCAAAAGACTGAAGACCACGACTCAGACCGCACCTTCAAGAACGTCATCAGAAAGCCGAAGCCGATGAAGATCATCACATGGGTATCTTGGAACACTGAAAAGTCTCATCGATTAGTTTGAAAATCGATAAATCGATTATAATCGAAAAAACACACTTGGATATTTACTGGCCATCGGCACGGCGTCTTCTGATCCTTTCGGCATCGCATTCACGTCATACTTGGCAAACAACCCAAACAAGACCATAAACGCGGCCTGAAGGAAGGAGGATTACAAGACCATTTTTACTTATTTTTTCCTATGAAAAGATCCTAAAAATTAAATCCATAGAGCTCAACTAGAAGTTATTTTTTAAAGACACTCAAAATGTTTTAAAATTTTTCCTATAACTATTTTACGAAAATAGCCAAACATCTGCTAAGAATTTCGACAAAACACCTCCTGAATAAAGTGTTTTCAAAGAAAATTAGAAGTAGTCTTCAAAATTAAGTTTAAAACATTGAGAAACACGTAATAGTAGATTCTCAAGGGCCTAGAGTTTCTTTTTTTAATATCATCAAGCAACTCACCAAAACTTTTTCGTTGTCCACCAAGATTCTGCGCTTCAATAGGATATTGATTGGGAGATAATCGATTATTGATTCATAATAGTGTCATAAAAATACGCAGTAATTAATCTTAAGTAAACTCACCAATTTTATATCTTTTAAAAACCCGCCGAAATTTTTCGTTTTATGCTTAACAAAGCTTCAATAAGTTATTGATTAAAAAGTAATCGATTATTGAATAATAATGTGGTTATAAAAATACGTAGTAATAGAATTACAGAGTACTTACCACATTTTATTTCATCTAAAAACTCGCAGAAAATTTTCGTTTAATTTTAGAAAAGTCGCAGTAATTTGTTTTTAAAAAATAACTGATTACTGATTGGCGGGAAATACATCGTAATCGATATCCAGGAAGTGAACCCAAGTTTTCTTTTGATTGATTTTAGTAATTGATTTTTAGAAAACCCACCACTTTTTTACTTCATCTAAAAACTCGCAAAAAACTTCCGTTTTATGTTTAATAGAGCTTCAATAAATTATTGATTGGAAAGAAATTGATTATTGACTAACTGGAATATAGAAATACGTCGCTATCGATACTCAAAGAATGAACCCAATTTTTCTTTTGTTTGATTTTATCTAACACTTTATCGAAATTTTAGCGACAAAATTTTGTACTTCAACAAGTTATTGATTGAAAAAATTGATTTTTGATTTATTGCCGAATATACACTGACCTGACAAACTAGGACAACAATGGTGAATTGATGTTTCTGGAAAGCGGATGCCATCCTTGGATTTCTGAAAAAAACTCAATTGCTCTACATTTTGAAAAACCCATTCAAGACCCCTTGACCCATATCTGGGTCAGGCATAAAATGCATAAAATATCACACTAGATGAGAGTAAAACTACACTAGAGCACGAGCAGACATAAAATTTAGGTAACCACAAAATAAACTGTATAGGTCAGCGAAGAATTCAGTAGCGCTAATCGATTTCATTGGAATGCGCCATGCACTCAACTTTTAGCCAACATCGCGGAAGTGATTCGAATATGAATTGGCACCAATAATAAATTGTGAGGCGGCTATCCGATAAATGAACAAACTGTTTACCTCCACAGGAAAGATAGGGAACAATAAATTTTTTCGGAGTGTTCAATGAGGCAAGGTTCCTTGTAAGACTAAGTACTCATTTGGAATGCGCCCACGCTGTGTATTGTACAACGCATGGCGTATTCTATCGAGAGTGAGACGCGTCTATATTCACCTTGTCTGCAGATTTCGAGTCCAAATTTTCGGGTCTGAATGCTCCAATCTTTGCAAATCATGCTGCATTTGTTGGTCCATGAAGGTCTAGGAGATGGTAGTCGAGCTACTTGTCAAGGTTTGCGCCTGGCTAAAGACTATAAAGGCTCAGATCAAACGGCGCCGCTGATGTAAAGGCGTAGAGCATTCCCGCCCTGTCAGAGGGAGGTGCGGGTTCGAGTCCCGCCTGGCGCTAGAAGTTTTGATCGCAACAAAACATCGTTCCAACAGCTTACAACCTCGATACCAGCCACTTGAGGCTAAAGAAACTGAGTTGAATTATAAAGGTTCAGTTTTTCAGCTTAAGAGATGGATGGACCGGATCTATCCAAGTTCGAGGGGGTGCGAGCGCCGCTAGAAAAACGGAGTAAGGTCAATCACCTAGCGGAGTGGCCTTAGTCGGCTAGAAGATTGCAAAGAAGAGTCCTTTCGTGGGTTGATGCGGTGTGTTCTCTTTGGAAAATAGTTTACTTTCAATTTTGCCGACATTGACAAAAAGTGAACTGGAGTTGCCCCGCCCCATTAGGATGAATCCGAGTTGGCCCTCTGGAGTTGAGGAACTGCTGCAAAGATTTGCTTACACTCTCATGGTCAGTTCACGGCGGCTCCTGATCACCCTGCTAAGAAGAACTACAGCCTCGAAGTGCCTTCAGACTAACGCATGGAAGTAAAATGGCGTATTCAAACGCGTCTGAAGCTGCGAACTTTTTACTTACTATGTTGTGTCAGAAGCGAATAAAAAAGAGTGTACAGAGGAGCAGAGAACAGTGGAAGGAATGCAGGGAAATCGGTGACTTCTGCACTGACGTTTATTTATGTCGTTTCACAGCGAAACATCACCGTCGAATAGGTTGCCATCAAGTGAGATTATAGACGCCGAGACCAGTTCACTGAATCAGGAAACCATTTCGATGGTGATTCATATATGCAGGCGTTTCTATGCGACATGACGGAGACATCAGAATTCAAACAGGATGCCGACTGCAGAAAAAGGAGAAGAATAGGGGTTGCCCCTGCCGGAATTGACGCTGTAGAGTTCTGCAGCGATTTGGAAGAAGAATTTCGGGAAAAGTGATCAGAAGGCCAGAAGACCAGAAGACTGGGAGACGAAAATGTTCGCGTATCATCTCGAAGTAGAGGAACGGATGTGACACAGCATAGAAATTTCTGTGATTGCCTGGAACCTCAAAGAAGGGGCAGGTAGAAGGCGATCCGTTACCTTGTCGTGTTTGGGCAGCGTTGGGCGGTGCAAAGGTGCCAACGAATCAAGCCGTAACGAGCCGTTTATTGGCTGGCGTTTGTTCGGTAAGCGCTTTGATTGGCTTCGATTCACCTGCGCGGCCCCACACTACAATGCTGTCCGCATAGGCGACATGAACCGCATTCGTATTGATAATGGTAATGATCCGAAAAAAGGCTCAAGCACAATAGTCTGAAAAAGATCCGGTTCATGTCGCGAAGGTGGGCAGCACTGGGAGGTGGTGGCGAGCCAGCCAATCATAACCAAACAGAGCAGCGGCCAATCAGGGTGCCGGACGTACAAAACCTCTTCGAATGGCACACCGGTCTGATGCGACTTGATTCGCTGGCGCTTACACCTCCCAATGCTGCCAACCTTCCCGACATGTAGCACAGATCCACCAATCGAAATCCGGAACTCAAGCTCGGAAGTGAGTTTTCCAGAGGCTAGCATAGCTCCAGCCACGACCAACAATAGCCACGCCTATTTGTGTAGATCAAAGGGAGACCATACTAGTCTTCAGAAGAGATTTAGCACGACTCTTGGGATTTTATGGGACCAAATTACGGCAGTAGAGTCTGATTCAAGCCTTTTTAAGCTCCGCTGACCTTTGTATTAGTTGCGCATTCAGGTAGTTAGTGAGCATTCCAGGAAGTATGAAGTAGCAGGCAAAAGGCCTTCCCAACGTTGAAGGAAAACCATTCAAATTCGAACGAGACAAGCGGAGTTAAAATTTGGCGAAAGTTGAAGGCATGACGCACTCCAAGGAGTTTGTAGTAGCTTATATGACGATCGCTGAACACACCGTGAATGGTAAAAAATTAGCAAAAACGGTTTGCATAAGAAGAGACAAGACAGACAACAGCGGTCATGTCAGTGTTGAAAGCATGGCGCATCCCAAAAAACTCTCATGTCTCTACGCTCTATCGTCATGAGAGTAAGCACTGCTGACGCTATACCTCTTCTGTAAGAAAATGCCGAAGAAACCCAGAAGTAAATAGTGCTGTCGGGATTCAGCGCATATATAGCGCAGTCGGAAAACGCGCCAGTTTTGCGTGCACAGCGAATCGATCGACAGGTTCGGGTCCCACTCAGGTAGTGTCTCCGGATTGTCTATCGGCTGCCCGCCGTAATTGATCGTTTGCATCGAATGCGCATTCAAATGGTTTTCACGATATCTCGTAGAACACGAATGCGTGGCGCATCCCACAGATCAGCTGAATACCGCTCAACTTTACCATTATTCTCTAGCTTTAAAAAGCTGTATGCATAGGACATCTACAGTAAAGATTGAAGGATAGAATAATACGATAAAGGACGGCGTTACTCAATTCCTTTTGAGTTGCGCCACGCATTCTACTTCTAGAAGATATCGTGGAAGCAATTTTGAAGGCGTACTTATCCATAGAATGACTTGCGCTGGCCAACCGATGAACAAGTCATCGCTTTACCCTTCCCAGACTTCACCAACCCTGGAGGGATGGAAGGCTTGATTGGCCCGGGCGGGAAATCCGAACCAGGTACCTGGTATCGGGTGCACGCCACAGCCGACGCCTCCTCCAACTGCGCTACACGCGCCCTTCGCAGCAACAGTAAATAAATAAATAAATAAATCGGTAATGAATTCCACGACACTGCAACTCACCGCTGGGTCATCTTGTCGAAGGACTATTTCACCCGCGACACTTGAACGGATGCCAATAGGTCTTTTATCACGGCCAGGGACGTAGCACTTAGACTACACCGCGTTGATTAATGTGCGCGCCACGGCTAATATCTGTCCCACGGGTAATCGTTCACCGCGAAGGTCACCGCGCATTCCAGACAAGGGAGAGTTGCACAGAAAAACACTGCCGATGTTGCAGTTCCATCAACCAGAGCCAATCATTTGATTAATCGAATCTATCTCTCTCACCGTGAGTACGGATGGAATTCGAGCTGTGAAACAGTCAAGGTTGGTATCTGTAGACGAAAAAGAATTTCCACGTGGTCTGCGGAGTCGTGGAAGTCAAGTAGTGACGCCCTAAACGAGTTTGGAAGGGAATTGTGTGACTTCTACACATAGTGAGGTGAGATGAAATCCGGTATATGTCCCAAAGGTGAGCAGCATTGGGAATGGTGGCGCGCTAACGAATCAGACCCAACCAGAGCATCGACCAAACACATGCCAGCCAATCAGAATACCGACCGTATACGCACTCTCTCAATAGCACGCCCATCGGATGTAGGCTGATTGGCCGGCGCATTCCAAACTCCTAATGCTGCCCACCTTCGCGACATGTGCCTTAAATCCTACTACTACATTCATCTCAGATTGCCAAGGAAGACCATGCAGACGAAGTTCGAGCGAAACTTCGGGAATGAAAGAAGAATCGGTTGCCGGTTGAGGTCTGAAGGCACCAAGACGTGTGCGTTCAGGGTAAGGGTAATAAGGATAAAAGGATAAAGGACGGCATTAATCAATCTTTTCTGGAATGCGCCACGCATTCTACTTCTATGAGATGTCGTGGAGGCGGTTTGGTAACACAATGACTTGGCGATGGCCAAGTCAGCGCTTTCTCCTCTCCTACAAGTACCGATTCATTTACCCCAAAGGGATGGAAGGCTTGGTTGGTCTAGGCAGGAAATCCAAACCAGGAACCTGGAATCCGGTGCACGCGACAGCCGGCACCTCCTCCGAATGCGCTACAGGCGCCCAAAGATAGTAACTCAAGACGCATCTGAATCGACAGAAGCAGAAAAGTGATGTCAAACACCATAGACAGCGACCCGCACAGTCACCGACAGTCATAGAATGACCCCATGCTCTCTGATCCCTGCGCACCTAGCTAAGCCTGACTAAGTCGAGCTAGTCCGGCCACGGACCATAGTGGTGCATATTGACGAGAAATTTGGATTACAGAGGCCGCCTACGCCCTATTGTGCGGCTGTTTGCGCTTAGGCGAAGGTCAGAATAGAGCTTAGCGTTTCGACGATGGCGTACAAACTCGAATCATAGCATTACATTTCCTCGCGATGCAAAAGGACTTAGCGTTAGAAAGATGCTATAGTTGTGCTTTTCAGAAATTTTATCGAACGAATGGAATGAACGAATATGTCAGCTCATCAAATTTCGAAAATCGAATAAGCTCAAATTTTCGGTTATTCGAATATTCGACCTTAAAATTCGGAAGTTTATTCGATATTCGAGTCAAATCGTTCGATTTTCGAATAATATTCGAACATGGCTCGCTTCCGATATTCGGAATCAAACGAGTATTCAAAAATCTAGAAACGTTGAATATTCACTATTCGAATAATTATTTGAATACATTCGTTCGAGCACAACTATAGAAGAACGCTTGCAGAGAACTTCGAATATTTTGCAGGGATACGCAGCCTCAATTATAGATGATTTCAGAAAGATGGCTCAAAATGGTGTTGCACTAAGGATTTCTTCAATTTTTCAGCGGGAGAAGAGTTGAAGATCGTATTATGCTCTTTTGACAGCCTACACTTTGTTCATGGACGTCCTGATTTGGAAGTGGTTGACCTCTTCAAGTTCGCAGCCTCATCTACCGTGGTCATAGCACCGAGCTATTCCTTCAAACCTTAAAACTAGGCTAAGGCGATCCTTGCTTGAATTTGGAGCTGGTTCTGATTATGTGGCCGCGTCAAGCCCAGTCGGAGGAGGCGTAGGCTGTCGCATGTACCCGATACAAGGTTCCTGGTTCGGATTTTCCGCCCAGGCCAACCAAGCCTTCCATCCCGTCGAGATCGGTGAATTGGTGACAGACTTGTCTGGGAAGTACAACGCGCTGACATCTTCATCGGTTGGTCACCACAATTCATTACATGGCTAAATTCACATTCAAATTGCCTCCACGACATCCCAGATAGATGTAGCTGTAGAATGCGCGGCGCATCTCAAAAGGAACTAAGTTACGCCGCCCTTTATCCTTTTTTGTCCTTTATTCAAAGCCTCCAATTCTTCTCCATTTTTAAAAGCGATGTGTAAAGCTAATTTCGAGTAAACACTAGTCCCGTAGATCTAGAATGCGTAGTTTTTTGGTTTCTTTATCTGTTACACATCTTACGGTCTAACCTGTATTACTCTGATTGTGTTCTCACGATTAACTGTCTATACATGCGCATTTGGGGCTCTGTAGCGCAGTCGGAGAATGCGCCGGCTCCTTGTTGCACCACTGATCGATCAAAAGTTCGGCTCTCTTGCGGCCCATTCATCCTTCCAACCATCCGCTGACGACAAGTTGACAAAAAGGCTAGTCTGCGAAGGATAAACTACCGATTTGCTTATAACACAAGCTATTGTATACGCCAAATACGCCTTCAAACTACCTTCGCCATATTTCTAGGAAGACGAATGCATGGCGCACCTCATACAGAGATTTCTTACGTGAGGATGTGTGGAATAAGGCAGACAGCAGTATCCATTTATGGTAGTGGTTTCTCGGATAAGTTAAGAAGAAGACAGTAAAGCTCGGAGTTAATCAATAAGCTTTTAGGGTGCGCCGCGCACTCTACTTCGACTGGATGTCGTGAGGGCAACTTCAATGCGTATTTAACCCTCTTCAATGACGTTCGCTGGGCAGCCGATGAAAAAGTCGATGTCGTTCAACTCTGTAGGGATAGTGGGCCTGGCTGGCTTGAGCGGGGCCCAAACCGTAAGCCGTAAGATACTGGTTGCACTCACTATTGCCGGCGCTTCCTCCAACTGCGCCACACTCACCACACTCATGGCAAGGATAAGTGCCTTAAAGGCGAAGTTCACACTTCAATCGCCGATTGGCGCGACGTTGTTGAAACTAGCAATATCGATCGTTTGTGCCGCCTAATCGATATTGATCGTTTTCATTCATGATGTCGTGCTGACCGGCAACTGAAGTGAAGTATAAACATCGCCTATGAAGAAGAGGACAATGATAAGCTCGGAAACCGCGTGAGTTTTTCTGTTAAGCTAAGTCGGTTCAGAGCTGTTCGTTTAGATAAGTAAACAATGACCATATCTGTCAACACTGGAGGATGCGCCATGCATTCGTATTCTACGCGTTTTCGTAGAAGTGCTCTTTTATACTTTGTCTTACTTTTTCTCATGGGCTACTGCCGCTTTCACCGTGCTCACCTTGCAGGTCTTCTGTTAGTGATTCTTTGTGCCTTGACGCACATTTTAAAGTAAATTATAAATGTAAATTGAAAATTTTTGTAAAGTTTTTTCTACTACAGCTAGTGCAGAGCCGACGACTACTGCGTAAGATTACTCATTGAGCCTTAGCATGGATTTTTAAAGTATTAATTTTAGTACTAATATTTAGACAAAATAAACGACAATAAAGCACTAAAGTTCAGTAAACCGGATCAGAAGCTGACTTCATGGCAGAACAGGCGCCATAGAAGCAGCACAACGAGGGTAATAACTGACGATACAGGGGCAGTATTCTGGCCCGTCGCTACTGATAACGCTACCTTAACGCTGATTATCACGAAATGCTGCCTGTTTTCGGAGCTGCGAAAAGTCAAACCTTCATTTAATCAGATATTCGCGAAGAACGACCATTAGACAATTCTTCCGGAGTGCGCCACGTACTTCACTCCTACTTGGTAGCGTGAAGCATTTTCAAAGGAAGCGCTTAGCCACCGAATAAGAACCATTTTCTTAGATATTACCAGCAACGGACAACTTACATGTCCTCTTCGTCGTGGTGGTTGTGTCCGTTTGCGGCTGCTTTTCCGTTGCCTGAAAGTGTAACATTTAAGTGAATTTTTGAGAAGGAAAAATCTCTAAAAATGACAGCATATTCATACGTTGTAGGACGAGCTACCCTGTCTTTAGGTGCTCTAGTTCCATTTCACCTGACCTAACAAAGCCACAATGTCTTAAGGAAAAGGTTACGAAGGTAATGTCTATGACTAGGCTTCAAAAAATCTGCGACGCCTCTGTTGTCCCTGTTCTATACGGGATCAGACCATCGCCTCCACGCTAGCAGGTTTTGGGGTTCGCTCCTGTGTTCTTCTTGTCGTTAACGTGGCCTACGTGAGAGGCGGAGACGTGCCAAATGGAGGAACAGTGTTTGGATACCTCCTCGAATCGCTGGCGCGCGTATTCGGATGATGCTCTGATTGGTTGTGATTGGCTGACGCAACTTCTCCATGTAGACCGCATTAGCGACTAGTCTCTGGATTCGCGGAACAACCGTCATCGGGGGTTTATACGATCTTCTTTAGGAAAATAGCGTCATAGGCAACATCGACGGAGTACGACCGTTTCCTGCATCACAAATTTGTAAATGAATAAATGAATCTCCACGAGACGGGGTCTAGGGAGACGAAAACTTGAAGACCACCAGTACCCGGATTCATCAATGATCTACCGATCGATAACGATGGAGCTTACCGAAAAACCACCACTTACAGCGATTAATCAACGTGCGGTGTGGTAGATTTTCGATGAAAGCCCTTGTAACGGTAACTTGGCTAGAGCGTCGGGTAAACGACATAGTGAAGTACCGGTAACGCTCCCTCATCTCTTTCACCTTGAGCTGAATTCATCAAAGATTTACCGGCCGGTAAGGATGGAGCTTACCGCGAAATCGCCACATACCGCGATTCGTCAAGGCAGGTTTTCTGTTGTAATGGTTACCCGGCTAGAGCGTCGGGGAAACGGCACGGTGAAGTACCGGTAACGCTCCACTGCTAACGTCTGACCCAGTCGCAATTAGTTCGGCTTGCTGCGAAGAGTAGTCGGGCATTCTGAGAGATCCTCTCTTTAGTTTCATCAGTTAAGCTGAAGCTTGTTCTTGGATATACCACGTTTGTCATTGCAGCCTTATCGAGCTTTGTTTAAGAATTTACATTGACTGACATTGCACCTTTGAGCGTAAGTTTCGAGGGAGCTTCATATACCTTGTTGTTTTATCACCTTGATTTTTGCGTTTTACCTTACCCTCTTCATGTGTTAGGTTGGTGCATAAGTTCTCGAACATTTGATCCCTCCTGAATTGAAAGCGCATTTTCCCGCCAAATTTCTCACATATATCAACGCGTAAATGATCGATCGATAGAGAAAGGAAAGGGCTACAAAACTGTTCCTAACATCTACTTCTGCGTTGTGAACGTCAGCTATTATGGCTAAGCAATTCATCCCAACTGAGACGCATATTCGGCACGTCATGTTATCCTGCATCAATCTGGCCCAACGCCGACGAATCGTATCGTCGCCTAAGGATGTTTACAACGAGAGTGCTCCTGCTCGAAGTACTGTGTACCAGTGGTTCTCGAAGTTTGCAGTTGGTGAATTCTCCGTTGAAGATAATGGACGAGAAGGGCGCCCGATGACACTGGATTTGGATGGCCTCCGAAGTAGAGTGGAAGCGGACCCATACCAAACCACTCGCGAGCTATCAAGCACTCTTGGTGTTAGTCACTCAACGGTCGTTCGAGGATTGAAGTCGATTGGCAAGGTGCGAAAATTGGGTCGCTGGGTACCTCACGACTTGACACAACATGACATGGATCGCAGAGCCGACGTCGCTCTGTCTCTCGCTACCCTCAGACGTACCCACGGATGGCTGGACAACCTTGTCACCGGGGATGAGAAGTGGACACTCTACTCTGATTATCACCGGCGTGCACAGTGGGTTGACGCACCTGGAGAAGCAGAGGACGTTCCGAAACTCGACCTTCACGTGAAAAAGGTGATGCTATGCATTTGTGGAGCGTTCTTGGCGTAGAATACTGGGAGCTGCTGGACGAAGGGACAACAGTGACGGCAGAGGTTTACGTCGACCAACTGAGGAAGTTGAGGGCCCACCTTCAAACCACACGAGGAGAGCAAGTGAAGGTGTATTTTCAACACGACAACACTAGACCGCATATTGCTAGAGCGACGGCGGCTGAGTTGGCGGACTACGGATGGACCGTTCTTCCACATCCACCTTACTCGCCAGATCTCGCTCCTTCTGGTTGTCATTTGCTTTCAAGCCTTCAACGCTATTTGGACGGCCAGCAATTTAGGAACCGAGAGGATGTCAAGGAGGCACTGCTCACATTTTTCGAATCACAACCGGCCACGTTTTGGAGAAAAGGCATCCATGACTTACCAGCACGTTGGCGAAAGACAATTGATGTAAAGGGTGGTTACTTCAAATGATTTGATATTGTTGTTCGTATGTTGTGATAATAAATATTTCATGCCCCAAATGTCCGAGAACTTATGCACCAACCTAATATTAGAACCTAGGCCAACAACGCCTTCCATCTTTAACGGATCGGTGAACTGATATGGAACAAACACTGATGGGGCACAGGCTAGCGAGTGAAGAACCTATGTACTCGAATACTAAATAAATTGCAATGATACGGGAAGAAACAACGCATCAGAAGACCTCGCGCTTTGAAGTCGTCGAGAATCGAAAAGATTTCGAAATGTTGCACTACTGCGGAGTCTCGTACGCTCGAAAGGCGTTGAAATATCGACATAGCGCATTTCCGCCGGATTTCCGCCCTTGTGGGTGACATGCTCGGCGTCGAAGTATAAACGGGCCCTTACGGCCTTCGTGAATCACAAGGGCTGGTAAGTTTTGGGCATGACGCCGGTTAGGTAAATCTGTGGCATGGATTCGCCGACTGCTTCGTTGATGAATCCGAGCCCAGGTAACTAACTATAGAAGGGTTTCGACCTACCATGAAACTTCAAGTTGGGACCAGGATCACTAGCAAGAGCTCGGAATGCCAATTACGAATGTGTGTGTGTCAAAATTGCAAAATGAAACTCCTGAGCGAGTTGTGGCCTGCCGAAATCGGGGGGCTCACCACAGGCTGGCTGTGCGAGACACCAGGCGCGAGAGTGGTGAGTCACTGGGGCTCTGTAAGGCCCCGTTTATACTTCGTCGCGGCGCGACGCGACGCCACGTATAGTGGCCATATTGATTGTGCGACGCGATCGATCAATTTGGCCTCATTGCGTGGCCATCGCGTCGCGCCGCGACGAAGTATAAACCGGGACTAAGAGTAGGCCACCAACTGTAGCGGTGGCGGGGGTAGTGCTCACGCTCTTGTGCGACGTCGCTGGTTCGGTTCCCGTTGCGGTTTTCTTGTAACTCATAATTTATCTTCGAAATGATCTTTTGTTCTGAATTATGACACGTGTTTGATTAAATAGCCGGGAAAACTACCATGCACGTTTGTAAAAATGTTTGAAGGCAACAAACTGGTATGGTGACATTTTTATTTACAATTTTGCACAAATAGAGTCCAATTCATATATTGAATAATTGGATATGTTTCTAACAACCCTGGAATTCATGGAACAGGACGGTATGAGAATGTGTCATTGCCACCCTACTTTCCACATTTCTTTGCTTTGTTTCATGAATATCAACGTTGTTAGAAACATATCTAGTTATTCAGTATATGATTTGGACTCATTTGTGCAAATTAGTAAATAAAAGTGTCACCAAAGCAGTTTTTTGCCTTCAAGCATTTCTTCAAACGTGCATGGTAGTTTTCCCGGCTATTTAATCAAACACGTGTCATAATTCAGAACAAAAGATCGTTTCGAAGATAAATTATGAGTTACAAGAAAACCGCAACGGGAACCGAACCAGCGACGCCGCACCTGACGAGCGTAGGCACCACCCCTGCGCTACCGCCGCAGTTGGCGGGCCACTCTTACAGAGCCCCAATGACTCACCACTCTGGCGCCCGGTGTGTTGCACAGCCAGCCTGTGGTGAGGCCCCTGATTTGGGCAGGCCATAACTCGCTCAGGAGTTTCATTTTGCAATTTTGACACCCATATTCGTAATCAGCATTCCGAGCTCTTTCTAATGATCCTGGTTCAAATTTCAAGTTCCATGGGTGTCGAAACCCTTCCCTAGTAAGGTATGAGCACGCCCGCAAAATGTCGTCAACTTAGAGAAGAAGATGGCCGTTCTCCGACGAGCTTATGGATCTGTCACCTTTTCCAGGGCTCGAATTCATCAACGAAGGAGTCGGTAAATCGTCACCACAGATTCACCTGGGGTCAGATTCACCAGCCGCTTACCGCCCTTTAACGGTGAAAATACTGCCAAACCTGATGCTAATGAATGTCATATCAGTAGTTTTGCGATATTTTCACCGTTAGAGGGCTGCAATCGGTTGATGAATCTGGCTCCTGGCCGACTCTCTGCTAGAAGCTTACCGGCCCTTGCGATTCACGAAGGACTCGGCGAAGGATGTCGCGCCGGTAAAATGACGGCTGTTGCGTATTGGTGCAGCCACACCAACATGGGCCTTACAGTGCCCCTCGCAACTGCAAAAAACCTTGCGAAGCGCACTATTTCGACATTTCGACGCCTTTCGAGGGCACTAGACTCCGTGGTAATGCACCATTCCGAAGTTTTCTGTTGGGTTCTCGATGCAAATCGAAGCGCGAGGTCTTCTAATGCATTATTTCTTCCCGTATCATTAAAATTCATTTAGTGTTCGAGTACATAGGTTCCTCCCTCTGTAGCTCGTGCCTGTTTTTGTTGTTTATTGTGTGACAGCTATTTGCAAATTCGTATTTTGAAGACGGAATGTGTTTCGGCTTCAGATCTCTCGTCATAGACATATCAGTGTTCCTTCCATACCAATTCACCGACCCCATAGGGATGGAAGGCGTAGTTGGCCTAGGTTCTAACACAGGAAGGGGTAATGCAACGCGCAAAAATCAAGGTGGTAGAAATAACAAGCTACATGAAGCCTCCTAGAAGCTTACGATCAAAGGTGCAATCTCAGTCAGTGTAAATTCTTGAACGAAGACGATGCGATGGCAGAAGTGGCATATCCAAGAACAAGCTTCAACTTAACTGACGAGACTAAAAAGAAAGTTCCGCAAAATGCTCCGACTACTCTTGGCAGCAAGCCTAGCTCGTTGCGACTGGGTCAGACATTAGCAGTGGAGCGTTACCGGTACTTCACCGCGTCGTTTACCTGACGCTCTAGCAGGGTAACCGTTACAACGGTCTTCGCTGGGAACCTACCACGCCGCACGTTGATCGTTTGTGTTATGACCGCAGTACTTGGCGTTTTAGCGATAAGCTCCATCTCCATAACCTACATAACTGGCCGGTAAATCGTTGATGAATCCATGCCCAGAAGGGCAATGGAGAAGACTGTACTCAGCTACCTCGGCCTCCTTGAAGAATGACCTTTGTGAATCTACTCACCTCCATTTGTCACGACTCTTATATGACATCCTCGCGCCGCTACATAGCTCCCACCGTTTTCGTTGCCCATTTTTCTGAAGAAAAAAATCCGATAAAAATTTTATCGCCGTATCGATCTGATTACTCAAGGAAAAACTGATATGTGGGACCATGAGCAAGAAAGGTCTCTACAGAGTGAGAAGGCGAAACGGGCACTTAGAGGAACTGTTTCGACCGTAAAAGTAGAAGCGAAAGAGAACTATGAAACAGCGATAACATCCATTAGATGAGATGGATGCTGTCTGACAGAATTCCGTTTTTTCCACGAACAAACAGCAAACCGGGCAGCATTCCATGGTGACCGAACAGCAAACGAATCACAATGGCCAAGGTCAATGAGAAGACCCGACCAACTGATCGGACGACGAGAAGAGATGATCGCAGCGAGCACGTTGTTCAAAGACGTCGAAAACGTTGGCTGTGGTTGAGATGATGGCAGTGGACCCGAACGCACGAGAGTGCGCCATGCATTCTACACCTACTTGGGGTCGTCGACACACATTTCCGTTACGCTACAACTTGCGATTTGCGCACCAAGTGCTCTACGCTTTCCATCTGCAATTTAAAACTAAAACGACTGATATTCAGTAATAAAATAGATAGAATAGAGAAAATAAAGTAGGTAAAAAATTTTATTTGATCCATGTCGGGAATGTGGGTTACATTGGGGAGTGAGAGCACGCCAACCCATCAACACCAACGAAACACCGATCGAAGACCCACCAGCCAATTAGGGGACTGACCATACACACCCTCTCTGAATGACAAATCGGATCGCCTAGCGGTGAGCCACATATGGCCTCTGAGCGATATGGCAACTGATGCTTTATGAAATGCCACGATTTTTACTCATATAAAAGCTTGCTTCTACAGCTTATCCGACCATTGTCGCGAATGTGGGCTGCGATAGGAAACGGGAGCGCGCCAGCCAATCATAACTAGACAGCGCATCGTCTGAACATACACCAGCCAATCAGAGCACTGGCCATATACACTCTGAATGACACTGCCATTCGATACGGCGCTTTATTGGCTGCCACGTTCCTACCTCCCAATGCTGCCCATATTCGCGACACGATCGTTTATCCTGATCGTGCTCGCAAGTGGAGGTAGTCCACTCGTCACGGGCGTCAGCATTCGTCTATGTCCCGTGCCAGAGTGATCCAGTGCATCCTCCTCGCTCGAGCGACACGGAAAGCGCCATATCATTCGTTCAGGGCTTTCACGAAGAAGTCCTACCAGGACGTTGTTGGGCGTCCTGAGGCCGGATTCATCAATAATTGAACTCGTGGGTATGCATGGTATAAGAGGTAGAGACAATGTAAGGGACAGAGACGCAGGCATCAGACGCGGGTATCTCTACCCCCTATACCTGCGGGTTAGTCGTTGGTGAATCCGGCCCCTGGCATTATGTGACCGGGCCACCTAATTTTCGACGCCTTGGTCCATACCGATTCTCGAACGTCGACAAAGCTCGGAATTCCGTAGGCATTCCCCTTGAATTTGAAACCCATGTGACGGCTTCTCTACATGCAAGTCTAGGTCACTATAGTGAAGCTATGAAGACCCTAAGCTGACCAGGGTTTTGCCAGTTGTCCCCCATCCAGCAAAGCACCTCTTGGACGCTTGAAGATGGTCTACTAGACGTGAAAGCGGCGATTCTGAGCGGAAAGGTGAAGAAGATTCAGAACGGCCAGCAGAGTCGACTGCATACCTGGAATCGTCATCTGTCACGCACGCAGGCTAATTAACTGCCCGTCATGACAATACCCCATAACTACACCGACCCCCAGAAATTCCTGGAATTCCCGGAAGGAGAAAGAGGAAATGCTGAAATTTTTCATGTTTGCTGAAGAAATAGCAACGGTGTTCATCTTCTAACTATTTCTAATGCAACCACTACAGCATTTCCACGTGGTGCCTCCTAGGTCTTCTGGTTGTGCTAGTATCCGACCATGAAGGCCTCATGATGTTCGGTATAGCTGTGCCCGAACAAATATGTTCGAATAATTATTCAAATAGTTGAATGGTCGATATTTCTAGAATATTTGAAAATTCGAGAATATTCGTTCGAATTCGAACATCAAGAGGGAGCCACGTTTTAATATTATTTGAAGATCGAATATTTCAGCTTTATTCGGAAATCTTATAAGTTTATTCGAATATTGAAAAAATCAAATTTTCAGGCACAGAACCTGATTCGAACAAGTTATTCAAATATTCGAATAAATGAAAAATGAGGCTTATTCGATTTTCGATCATTCGAAAAAATTGAAGAGCGAATCGAAAAAATTTTAATGTCAAATTTATTCGTTTGTTCAATCGATCGATAATATTTTACAAATTCACTTCAATAATATTCAGACACTCCACTACCAACCAGTCTTTGATCCTGAGGTTACGTCTAATGTCTAACGCATTCCACCGATTCCACGGCTACTTAAATGCTTGAAGACGTCCAGAGGATTTAGGTGATCTTCTTTAAGGCTCACGTGGCCGTTGCTGAGTGATATAGCTGTTAGAAGAATGGTTTTTACGATCAAAACTCATTTCGCTAGGCTGGACTCCAACCCGTACCTGCTGCTTACCGAACAAGATACTCTACGCCATTGCACCGACAGGGTAGTTTGAACGAAGGCGAAAGAAATCAGAAAAGCTTCTGTGACTTTTAGAAATATCCTTGACATAAGCCACTGGAATGAAGCTGAACATTCACGTGAAACTCAGTTACACTAAAGAAGAGGTCCTAGACTGTAACTTAACAGTGAAAAGGTCTTGGACACTTTTCAATTCAAATTGGGCTCTCTTCTAAGATCGCCTAAAACTTTTGAAATCAAAACGAACTCTTTCAAATTGAAATGAGTTTTTTCAACCTCCTAAAACTTCTGAAATCAAAGCGAACTCCTTCAAATTGAAATGAGTCTTTTCAACATTACACTAGAGACTCTCCGAAAAGTCTAGAATACTTTGTTCAAAAAAGATTTTAGCATATCTTTCTTTGAATTTTTAATTCAATTAGTGAATTTTTTGTCCAATAAGTGAACACCTTGCTTGAAGTTTTATAAAAATTTTATTTTTTAAGAAAAATAATGGCTTAAGGCTTATTTTAAGAAGCAGGCCATTTCAGTGCTAAAAACAGACTGCGCCATAACCTCGTCCAAGATGGCGCGATTTTTATTCGACTGTTAGCAGAACTTCTGTTTGCATCGAGTTTGACACCCACACGTATAACAAAAACAACTATAAAGATCACAGATATCTTCAGTTTGGTGGTTCATGTAAGTGGTACATATTTACACAATCAATCAAATAAATGTAGCTGCGAACCTTTTGAGAGTATGGCGCGATGTGGTCTTCTAGTGGGCTGTGCGATTGCTTCTTTGCTTTAAGATGAATTTGATTTCATTATTTTTTCTTTAAAAATGAAAAATTTATAAAATTATTACACTTACTGAGGCAGGTAAACTTAAAAAAATTCTAAGAAAATTCTACCTCTAAATTTTTCTCGAACAAATAACTATTCTTATCTAATCTTAGTGAGTCTATAATTTAAAGTGCCTAAAGGTCACTTCGGTTTGTAAGAGCTCGCTTTGTTTTTAAAACTCTTAATGCTATCTTAAAAGAGTTGTAAGGAGAAAAGAGGCTTTAAAAAACAGAACGTCTCTAAAATCAAACTGAGTACCTTACAAATAAAAATGTTTTCTCAAATTACAAACAATTAGAATGGTCAAAATGAAATTTTGATTTGGCTGATTAACTAGGGTTTTTTGGAATTCTTTCCAATTCTCTTTCTTTTAAATCGCTTTATTAATTAAATAACCATAAAAACCGTTCAGATTTACTTGTGTTACTTGTGTTTCGATTTATATACGTTTCGTGTTCCTTTTATAGCGTTTTTGAAATAGTAATCATGGTTCTTTCTTCATGGATGTGGACTGCTTCCCATTGTGACGCACCCATGAGTGCATGAAATAAATAAATAAAAGCTTTTATTCAAATATGGGTAAGTCTATAAATTAGAAGCCTCTGAAAGTAAATAGTTTGTTTTCAATTTATTTCAAGTAAATAAAGGACAAAGGATAAAGGACGGCGTTACTCAAGCCCTCTTGGGACGTGCCACGCATTCTACTTCTACAGGATGTCGTGAAGGCGACATGAATGCGTATTTGGCCATACAATGACTTGCGGTGGCCAGCCGATAAACAAGTCAGCGCTTTATACTTTCCCAGACACGTCTGGTACCAATTCACCGACCCCGGAGGGATGGAATACTTGGTTGGCCTGGGCGGGAAATCCGAACCAGGAACCTGGTACCGGGTGCAGGCAACAGCCGGCGCCTCTTCCGACTGCGCTACATGCGCCCATTTCATTTCAAGTAAATAAGAATAAGAATCAGAATCCTAAGGAATAGACGAACTTAGAACTTAAACCTCAAGAAGATGTAAAAGCCATGTTCACTTGAGGGTTTGATGAAAAAGTGCCAGCCCAGAATGATGAGTTCGGAATCGATCCAACGCCTCCGACATCAAATCGCATTTCACGCGAACAAATAACCACAGTTTTCTACCAGTTTTCTTGTGTACATGGGTGGCGAAAGAAATACAAACACGGCTCAGTATGAATAGGTCGGCAAGGCAGCCAACAAATTCTATAAACGTTGTCTACATGGGCGGCTGTTATCCACCACACTTGTGCTTGAACGAATACATCTGAATAATTATTCGAATATTCAATTGTTTCTTGAGTTTCGAGTATTGCTTCGAATTCGAACATCGGAAAGAAGCGATAGCTGAATATTATTCGAAAATTGAATATTTCAACTTTCTTCGGTACATGTCTCGAAGATGGGCAGCATTGGGAGGTGAGTGTGCGCCAGCCAATCAGATTGCGTCAAATTAGCGTGCCGTTTTGAGAGAGCTTGAGCGGTCAGGACCCTGATTAGAGCAGAACTGTGCTACCCACCCTTTTATCTACTTTTTCCGCGGAGCTCAACATAGAAGGTGGAGACATTCTAGTATTCTGAAGGATGATGCCGTCGTGGCGCAGTTCCAGAAGGCGCTGCGAGCTAGCAAGATTTGGTTCCGCTTTCAGACAAGCCAGCAGCACGGAACCTCAAACTCTTAAAGACCAGTGACTATGACCAAGAGCCAATAATCTGCAACAAGCACACTTCTGGAGTGCCCCGTGATACCACCGAGAAGCAGGGTGCACGGCGCATCCTAGCGCTATTGACCGACTCTGGTTTGGTCCTTACTCGTCTGTACAGATATTCTTGAGCTTTTAGAAATTCCTAGCGCTTCTTACGATGGACGGAGTGATGGCCGGGTGGGGCATCTAGCACAGGGGTATTTGCTGGTTCGCTGGATGGTCCAAAAATGGCAAAAAAATTCGCTTAGTGAACCCTGTTCGAAAGGAATGGAGACCACCAAGTCGACATTGTGCTACAGAAATTCTGGCCCATATTTGGGTCAAAATAGAAAAGCCTACACGAATTCGGTCCAGAAGGAGGGTGGCAAAATGGCTAGCACCAGTAGCATGGGATAGGACACGTACCCCCAACATCCCGTTTATGGGTGTCTAGCCGATAAATTGTTGCTATTTTTTGGACCACCCAGTAGCCAGCACCAATTCACACCCCGTTAGATACCCGAAAAGACCATATATGTCTCATTGAGAATCGCTGGTGTAAGTTCACAGACGTCTCTTGACCGACTTAGAAAACAAGTTAAAGAAGATCTGAAGGCTATAGACGTTGGAGCTAAAGAATTGGAAAAGCGCGCCAATGTTCAGGGGTCCAACTGCAACGTGCGGAATGCAATGCGAGTATGGCAGAAATCGGCAGTTTTTCGGAACCGATGGAAGATCGGTTCTCGACACTTCATCATCGCTCGGTCGTTCCCGCACGTGGTGACGATGGTGATGGTAGTTTGATTTTCGCACCGCGTGGCACTCGTTCGTCCTTCGACGAAATCACACCGACCACATCCGTTCCTATCATTCTTTCTGCAATGCCGAATCAGTCGCTATGTTGACGGCAGGAAGTTCATTCATGAAGTTTTGACGAGGGAGATTTTCGAGCATGCACTGCACAGAACACCTGTAGTTTACTAGATGGTGATGTCTGATGCCAACAAACTTCCCCAGAAGACATATTAGGGTGGTGCGAAAGTTTCGATATGATTTTTTTGAAAAAATCCCACTCCCCATTATTGATTGGAACCAATAATCTACTATGTGGCCCTTGTATTAGCAAGGGACATGGCTGACCATCGTCGACACCAACTCACGTTGAGCTTGAGCTACAGAGCGGTCAGAACGATAGCAATGAAGCAATAGATGGCGGTAGTCGTGACGATCCGACATGCTTAGTACAACGGTATTCAGCGATTTCAGAAAATGATTGGCTGATGCTTATATACACTTACTTTCCCGCTTAATATGGTGTTTGAACTGTGGTATCAATTTGGCGCGTTAGCGCGCTATCTTCGTTCAAAGGAAGACACCCATATTCTTGCAAAACTTTCTGCACTCCCTAATAGATCATTCTCGAGAATTCCTCGTGATAGGTATATAGGCACGTCGTCTTCTATAACTCTAACCACGACGTCCATTCCACAGGACTACCTTCAAGCCATCGTTTTCTATGAATGGCCTCTAGGCACTGGAGCGACGGCAACCGTCCGAACCATCATCAGCGTACTGTACTGCCAAGCCTTCTATGAAGACATTCAGGAAAAGCTGAAACAATGGCGGGAATAGTTCCTAACACTAAAACGATAAGAATTGCCCAACAGCCTAATATATGCCTTCCTGAGAATTCTATAACATTCAACTATATTCTACTGTCAAAAAATCCTGTTTAAGCTCCATAAAATTCCTGATCAAAGCATTCACGGTGCAACGTAGATATAAAATTGATTGTTAGCAACCGATGTAGTCGAAGAAGTGGCCATCAACAGAGAGGAAATGCTGCTTTCTAAAGAACGAAAGTCCTGCTCCCCCGCACCTTAACGATTTGCCTTTCCATGTGATTCTCCGAGCATTCCCGATGCTGCAGCACATCAAGGCGCGGTATCGTCAACGAAGGACTTGGTAAATCCCTACCACATTTAGCTAATCAGCTCCTTGCCAGGAACATACCGGCCCTTGTGATTCGCAAAGAACGTCGTGAAGGATCCCAGACACTGGGAGAGGTCACCTGCAGGTGAAAATGACGTATTTTGACGTCACAAGTGACCTGTTGGGGCTATTTCGGGGCGGAGTTCCAGTGGGCGGTCTATTACCGGTCATTTCGTCGCTGGCGTGATACGCAACGCGATATGTAGGTGAACTACAGGTTCACACGCCCCCATGCAGTCGATTGGGTCAAGCTTTAGCGATGGGGCAGGTCACCTACAGGTGCAATGCTAGTTCACCCATTTTTCACCTGCAGGTGACCTCTCCCAGTGTCTGAGGATGCCGCGTCGGTAAATCGACGGCTGTTGCGTATTGGCCGCAGCCACACCAACCACCGCGCGAAGGGCGTTACAATGTCACTCGCAACGGCATGATCTAGCAGAACTGCACTATTTCGACATTTCGACGCCATTCAAGGGTAGGGACTCCACGGTAGTGCACAACTTCGAAATCTTCACTTGGGCTCTCGACTTTTTCTTTTTTTTTCGAAGAGCGTGGTCTTACTTCTTCCCGTATCATTGAAATTTATTCAGTATTAGAGTACATAGGCTTTTCTCTAGCCGTGCCTGTTTCCGTCGTTTATTGTGTGACAGCTATTTAGATATTTGTATTTTAAAGACGGAATATGTAGAACAGCAGTGAGGCGGCTCTCCTCTATGGCTGTGAGTGCTGGGCCCTAGGCAGAGCGTAGGAGCGGCAACTGCACGCTGCGGAAATGAGGATGCTCAGATGGGCATGTGGATTGACAGAGTGCGAAACGAGGATGTTAGAGCAGTGGTGAAGACAGCTCCGATCCAGCTGAAGATGAGGGAGCAGCGCCTAAGGTGGTACGGACGCATCCTCAGAAGACCAGAGGATCATCCCACGAAGATGGCCCTAAATTTCGATGCACCCTGAAAGTGTCCGAGAGGAGCCCCAAGGAAAAGGTGGAAGGACGTCATTAAGAAAGATCTCGCCGAAATCGGCGCCGCGCTAGACGACGCTCCTGATAGGATGAGATGGAGACGTATCACAAGAGCAGCGAACCCTGCGGCTGCGCGGGACTAAACGCTCAGGAGAAGAAGAAGAAGATTTTAAAGATGGAATATGTTTCTGTTTCAGATCTCTTGTCACAGACGTATCAGTGTTCAGTGTCCCCCCCCCCCCGGGTAACAATTCACCTACCCGGTAGGGATGGAAGGCGTGGTTGGCCTGGGTTCTAACATATGAAGAAGGTAATGGAAAACGCAAAAGTCAAGGTGGAAGAGATGAAGGAGCGTTACCACTACTTCAAGGCGTCGTTTACTCGCTGCCCTAGCCGGGCGGCCGTTACAACGGTTTCCACAGGGAACCTACCATACCGCACGTTGATGAATCGCGGTACGTACGTGGAGGTTTTGCGGTACGTTCCACCGTTATCGGCCGATAAATCGTTGACGAATCTGGGCCCAAAAGGCTTTTTCAATCAAATCAACTGCTCTTATTCCAACTGTACAGTAATATTGCTCCTAATCTCACCAAGAATCTGTGCAACTGCTTCTTCTGTCATCATAATGAGCACGTTTATGCAAAAATTACTCTCACATGACGAATGAAGAGAAGTAATTCAACAGAGTAAATAAACAACAGCTTGAATCTACTTTGACAGAAATACTTCAAGAGGACAAGTCAGCAATACGGACACCAGTCGTTTTCCGTCACCTGCCTGCGCAATGATTTTCTTATAAACTTTTCCCACGATTACATAGTTACACGCTGACAGTATCCATTACTTACACATATGGCAGAACAGAAAAAGACGCGTTGACAATCGCAGGTTTCGAGCGCTGGTGCCAGTAATAGTGGGCCATTTCCAGTGGTTGTTTGTCCGGTTCTTCCACGAATACGTACCGGCTATGGTGCACAATCCCTGCCTGGTACCGTTCCCAGCGATTGGCTAGAAAAGCGTGTTTGCTGTATATGCAAACTATGCGCTTCCAAACTGGCTTGACGGGGACCTCGATTAACTCTCAAAACTTCATTACCAGAAAGCGGTCCAGAACTAGGAAGGGGGGGGGGCTAATATAAGCTTGCGTCTCATTCTTCTTGCACTAATATCTTCTCTTAAACTTCTTCTCAAATTCAAATAAAAACATCCCATGATAACGTTTTCGCGTGGGTCCAGGGAGCTCAGAAATTTGTAGACAAGTTACTTAAGGCATCACCTGTATCACCTGTCGTCCTGTTGATCATCGACTTGCTCGAGCGGGCGCCAGCAGCGTTTCCATTCGTCCCTGTCGCGTGCCAGAGTGCTCCGATGGATCATCCTCGCTCGAGGGACACGAAGAGCGTCATATCGGTCGTTCAGGGCTTTCACGAAGAAGTCCGACCAACGCGTTGGTGGGCGTCCTGGTGTTCTCTTGGCATCCCGCGGAATCCAGTCGGTGATGGCTCTCGTCCAGCGGGTGTCTGCGAAGCGCATTACGTGGCCGGCCCACCTAATTTTCGACAACTTAGCCCACGCGACAGCGTCCCTGATCTTCGAACGTCGGCGAAGCTTGGAACTCCGGAGGCCTTCTCTCACTTGCGTGAGTCGTGTCACTCCGAGCATCGTCCTCTCGATCCCACGCTGCGCGACGCTGATCGCGTGTTCATCCTGCTTTCGTATAGCCCAGGTCTCTGAGGCGTATGTTAGGGCAGGAAGAACAGTGGAGTCGAATAGGTGGGCACGGAGTCGGACGTTCTTCGTCTTCTTCGCGACTTCTTCGACGCTCTTGAAAGCTCCCCAAGCCGCTCGTTTCCTCCTGCTCAGCTCTGGCGCTAGGTCGTTGGCCATATTGACTTCGCGATCCAGATAGACGTAGCTGGAGCATCGGAGATGTTCGTTCCGTTGAGCGAGAATGGGGCATCAGAAACTTATCCGTTCCTCATGAACATCGCCTTCGTAAGATTCAGCTGCAGTCCAACGTTCCCACATACTTAAGGCATAAAGGCTCCAAATTGTCTTTCTCGTGTCTCTAGACCTCCAAAATAAGTTCCTTGTGCCCTATTGATACTGATACTTACTACATAAATCGACAGACACCTCTGCTTCAACAAGAGAGCTACCATATATTAGTACTCGCCCCACTCCAATCAGCACTGGTAAGGAAAACGGTACTCTTCAACACGATCAAAAGTGAGCTTTCAGAAAATCCAAAAATACAAGAGTGATATGCACGGCAAACAACATGGAGGAGTACATTCTATGAGGAACAGAATTGGAGCAACGGCAGCCCGGATGAGGTCTTTGGGAGACTGAGAAGACGGCGCTTAGTCGGACTCAGCGTCGTCACTCACTATCCCACGAAGGTTTTTGAACATATTTTGCGTCTCCTGCTTGATCTGCTCCCGTTCTTCATCCTCTTCATACTCGTCAGTGGTCTCGGCAAATATGAGGCCACGGTGGCGTCGATTCGCGAGCGCTGCGGAACGCTGACCCCGTGTCACGCGACCCTTCTGATTGTCTCCAACATCTATTATCTGATTCTTCGCCAATTCAGCCAACCCAGCCTCCTGTTCCTTGCGCAGTTTGAAGGCCTTGCAGGCTTCCATTGTGAAGGGAGGAGTTAACCCTCTTCTCTCCATTTCCTTTTCGAGAGCCTTAACACGTTGCCGATCACTGTCGCCCACGTCTTCAAAAAACTTCTTCAAATTCGAAAACCAGCCAGGGTCACCATTTTCTTCAGCTCTGACAACCGAATAGCAGCTGCATCCTGGGGTGCGTCGTTCTTCTTTCCTTTCTTCCTTGTCCGATCTTTCTTTCCAGAGGTGTCCTTTTCGGATGTTTTGTACTCCTCGTCTGATGAAGAAGCATTGTCCTTCTCCGCCTTTTCGGTGTGACTCTTCAAACTGCGACGCTTCTTCGGCTTCTTCTTTTTAGTATTTTCGCATTCGCCCTCGCTATCATCACTGTCTTTTTGTTCAGCTTTCTTTGAGGTCACCTCTTTGGAGGAGTCATCGGATGGCTGAGGCTTGGACTTGTCATCGTTGTCCTCACTGTTACTAGATGAGCTGTCCGACGAATGTTCGTGTTTCTTCAAAGTGGGACGCTTCCTCGGCTTCTTCTTTTCAGTTTTTCGCCTTCACTTATTACATAGGTTCTCATGTGTACAATGGTTAAAAAGAAAACCTCAACCACAATAAGAGCAACAAAACAACCATAATAGGTTAGTAAGCGAAACAAAAACTCGTGACCTGTTAATAAAGGAAAAGAAAGAATCAAGCACCTCGGGAATCAGCAGACTCCAATCGGAGGGTTTTCCTAACGAATTTCCTAAAATCGGGAACAGAAATAGGTAGCAGATTGTTCTTGCTCAGGAGCAT
The DNA here is from genome assembly GCA_947359475.1 of Heligmosomoides polygyrus bakeri. NCBI lineage: Eukaryota > Metazoa > Nematoda > Chromadorea > Rhabditida > Heligmosomidae > Heligmosomoides > Heligmosomoides polygyrus. The sequence continues at coordinate 97,908,792 of OX375868.1, read as the reverse complement.
GTACTCGCTCGCCCGGTTTACGAAAAAGTGCTGCCTAAAGCCCAGTTTATACTTGCGCCGCTGCGCGGCGCGGCACGATTGTCGGAATAGATATTGACCGGGCAGCGCGAAAAATCGATATTTATGGCGATCGTGGAGCCACGCCGCGCGGCGGGGCAATTATAAACTAGGGCTAACGGAGGAACGTGTCTTTCCATACGAAAGCTTACTTCGACTGCCTCTGGTGTATGAATGCTGCAAGTCGTCGTTTTTCACGTTTGCTATTTTATTGTTAACAATTTTATGCACCATTACTATGTTGTTGACTTTTCCTCGTTGTGATAGAGAATCCAAACCGAGGAGTTTATTTTTCAAATTACTCCTAAGATTAGTCAAAACGTTGGACCTCGAGGAAGAGCTTGCGCATGAAGCTGCTTTTCGCGGTTAAGTATTAATAATCGGCAAATCACAGACTAGCATTGCATCACGTGTTAGTTATAAGTGAACAAAGTACATGTCACGAAAAGTTACGAGAAATTTTTGTGCAGATATAGGCGCAGGTTTAGGGCCTGTTCATACTTCGCGATAAGAGTGACTCGTCGCCCGTGCCAAACATGCATATCGATTAAAACCGAGCGCGCGCCGCCGAAAAGTGTTCATACTCGAGCGCCGGCGCCGTCGCTCCAGTCGCTCTTGCCGCTCTTGTTGTCTGTTCATACTTCGCACCGGCGCCGGGAGTGACTGGAGCGACTGGGGCGACCAACGGAGTGTGGAGTACGTAATTACACCGCACTAGTGCTGAAAGGCGTACTAGTGCTGGAAGGAAACGATTCCTGTTCTGACGTTCTTCATACAAATGTAACGAAGGCTTTTATCATCTATTTTGAGTGACAGACTGACGATGTAGGTGATATGATTGTTCGCTTCTGTCTGTTTCAGTTTCTAACAACTTTTTTGACGAAAAATAAGACTGTTTGCTTGTGTTTGTCTCAGCTTCCGGAAACTTTTTACTAATATAACTGTTTGCTTGTGTCTGTTTCAGTTTCCAAAAACTAATGCAACTGAAGTTGAAGTTAGACGTGAAGACCTCTATTCACTTGATATTTTAGGCCACGAAGTAGATGTTATGGTGCAATTACCTAAACCATACTACGTTCGTCGCCCCAGTCGCTCTTGTCGTTCTTGTCGCTCTTGTCGCCTGTTCATGCTTCTGCGCACTCTGCGCACGCTGTGCGCGCTGCGCGCTGCTGTCGCGAAGTATGAACAGGGCCTTAGAGGCCTTATTTAACGTACTTGCGACTTTTAGATAAGTATAGTTACATCTTTTGAACGGGTCTATTACATGTAGATATCGAAACAAAACGGAGTAGGCTACTTGCGACATTATAAATTGAGTAGGTTACTTAAGTAACTTACTTGATTTAGAACCTCGACCTTAGTGTGAGTTACTTGCAACCTTTAAAAAATCAAGTAACCTACTCACGGACTTAGCGCATGTTACCTGCATGTAGCGTTTAAGTTAAAAATCTTGAACCTGGTCCTGGCTGAAGCTTTGTTAACCTATATGCATCATTTGCTTTAACTTACTTGCTGCTTGCACATCCCTAGCATAAGAAATCAATTGCTAACACTCAACTTGCATGTAGCTCTTTTTATATTTTCTGAGAGGAGCATTTTGTCGAGGTGACAACGGAATGACTAAAGTCCTAATCCTAGCCTTTTTCAGTTAAACTGCAAACTTCGAAGGGCGCGCAGAGGTTAAAGAGCAATGGAATATGGTAAAGGAAACTACTCGTGCTTGTTCTGAAGAAAGCTTTAGGAGAAAGCGAGGATCCGCAAAGAAAGGTGGATAAGACACGATACTTCGGATCTAATCAATGATCGAGGACGTGCGAAGCAGCAAAAGAACCGATCTAACTTCAAATCTTTCCCTATGTATGGCTGTGTGGTCAGATTCCTTCGTGTCCAACAATGACTGACAATTTTTCTTAGATATGTCGTCCCTATAAAAAGCGTTCAAGCTTACACAAGCAAAAAGCAATGAGTAAGCGCGCCGCACTCGGCTGCGAATCAGGTCGTGTAGCTCTGACCAGTTCAGCTGCTACTTCTTCTTGAAATAGCTCTGCTGAAGATGTGCAAACAGAAGAGGAGCGAGGAGCGCTCTCACGTCGACATCGACATGTAGACGCAACCCACACACGCCATAACTGACCTCGATTCCGCGGATCCTCCTATAAAACACCCGACTAGCGCTCCCATCGCCGGACACGCCACATGGATATTTGCACTGAAGCACTTTTACTGCTGCTGGCCGTCTGGAGTCGCTACGCCGACGCGGGCTCGAGAAGCTCGGTAAGTCTGCTGAAGCTTTTCCGTTAGATATTTTAAAGCCACCTGAAGTATTATATTTTTTTGCATGTCTTACTGATTTTAAGTATCACGAAATATGTTCGGAACCGCGGGTTCATTCGTAGCTATTATGGTGTATGGTACCCGCTATTGTACGTAGTTCCCTGTAGGATATTCAAATGTAGGCGCGTGACTCGTTGTGGTGGGACCCACTGGAACCGCGCGCCAAGCGGGGTGTAAATACACCTTGTGAAGTCTTGGTAGTCTCAGTCTGTTGTTGCGCTCCGTGGAGTACGGTCGAAAATAAAGGTTAGTTAGCCTACACCTTCTCACCTTCCAGCGTTAAGGACAGTAGTGCTTGTAGCTTGCACCCATCGGCTCGCTGCCTAGCCAGAAAGTGGCCTCGATGCACCACTAAAGCCGCACTTAGGGACCTCGAACCCTATCGAGTGACTAGAAAGTCGTTAATTTCATTGTCTGGGGCTTCTACGAAACACTCCGGCCAGAATCTTGTTGACTGTTCAACGAGTGTCAGCCGTTTGACTGCCCATCAGAATTTCGACAATGACCAACAAAGAGCATCTGTCGTGATTTTCACTACGGTTCTTGAAGGACACACTGCCGCTGCGGCACTCAGGTCCCGACGATAAGGGCGTACGTCGCCCGCACTATCCCTACATTATAAACGCTTTCCCGCGCTCAGAAGGCAGTCTCCCGCTTCGTCGTCACTGTAAAGGCCCATGCACACTTCTGCCATGATGAAGCATAGGGCCGCGACGACCGGGGCGCGACACTGCGACACGTGCTGCAAGGAGGGGGCATGCACACTCTTGCGGCTATCGCAGGCGGCGTCGCGCTGAGTGCCGCTGGCTGGAATGGTTCAAATCATTCCTGACGGCGCGACATGCACGGGGACGTCGATCCCGTTGCCTATAACGATGCTCCGCGCTGCGACCGCCAGATTTCGCGGAGGTAGCCGTCGCCCCACTTGTCGCGCCGCGGTGTCGCAGAAGTGTGCATGGGCCTTAAGCGGTTGGTTCGTACCGCTCTCCGCCGCCTTCAGCGGCCGGCTCGTCGTTGTTAGCAGCGCATTTCCACCTCCCTCGGGACATCGAATTCACCATCGTGCAGGACTCCAGATCGACCAGGACAGCAGCACAGGGTCGCAGAGGATGGAGGTAACCGCATTGTTACGCCAGACCATCCTCCTCGTGAGCACAGGCTCCGGATAGGAGCCAAGCGGCTTGCGCTTGGGGATACCCGTACTGGCAAGGCTCCACTTAACTCATGGGTCCTCTATTTATCTCATTGATATATGAATGTATAGAGGTTCCGATATAGATGTGTATTGTCTATTTGCACAGTGCCTTGGTGTTCGAGGCTGGAAAAGAGGTTTATTGAGATCAGGTGGCAAATGCTACAAGAGTCGGCTGGTTCAATTCGCGAGTGATATAAAAATCACGCGAGTGATATAAAAATGGGCGAGGGGCGTCGGAACTGGCGCAGGAGCAATCCGTGCGGAAGATATTAAAATACATCCGCATTAAGGCGCAGTAGCGGGCAAGTCTGGAGCAGTGCGCAGGTAAGTCCTCGACTCTGTAGTGCCTCAACATGTGGCCTCAGTGGGGTGCGGCATATGCATTCCACAGAGTACTCCTCCTGGACACGACAGCATCTCTGTTGTTCGAATGTCGAGGCATCATCCCTGATTTTCAAATGTCGACAAAGGCACTTTTTCACTTGAGCGAATGTTGTTCTAAAAGTGAGGATGGGGACGAAATGGCTGTTCAGTAAGGGTGAAATACTCACTTTTCCATCGGTTCGCTACCTGAATTCATTGTAAACATCAAATTGGCGATCAAATCACATCCACGACATCCCTGACGGTTGCACCCAGCGTCTCTCAAGAACACGAACAAGTAGAATTCCTGGCGCGATCCGTGTTAATTTTGCTATTTCAGACTGCCCTAATGGTTGCACCCAGCGTCTCTCAAGAACAGGAGCAGTTGGCGGATGCACCGTTGATCCGCGCTAAACGACAGTGGGGTGGCTTCGGTTGCTGTCCGATGATGCCTCCGATGTGCTGCCCAATGCCCATGGTGAGCTATTGTACCATAAAGAATAATCGAAACACGCCGTTATGCCTCACGAAATGAAGCTGTCGCAGAAAAACGGTATCTTATCGGGTTTTTGGCGAGGGCGTGGCGAATGTTGCAGCGCGAAGCCAATCAAAGCACTCAGGCTGCGTCGGCTACTTATTCACGTCACGCAGTGCTGGCTGTCTAGAATTAATATCCGGATCCGCTTTCGCTTCACGCTGGAACTCTGAGAAGGACCGCACTCGATGGGGTAAAAACCCGATAAGTACCGTGAGATACTTGATATTACTACTAACAGTAAGCCTGCATGTGAGTCCTGTAGCACAAGCTCTAAAGCCTGATTTTCAGGGAAAATTCTCAGCTTCGACAGTGTTGTCCCTAGCTAAGTCTTTGCCGACCAGTATTCACTACCAGTCGATAGTTAGTGGACCAGTATCAACTGTAAGCACGGTCATGTGTCGCGGATGTGGGCAGCATTGGGAGGTAGGAACGCGCCAGCCAATCAGACCGCATCGAATGAACATGCCATTCGGAGAGGGTGTGTACCGCCAGTGCTCTGATTGGCTGGTGTGTTTTCGACGGTGTTCTGTCTAGTTATGATTGGCTGGCGCGATTCCACTCCCCAATGCAGCCTACATTCCCAACATAGATCGGATAAGCTGTAAGGCGAGGCTTTTGCGTGTTCGAAAATTAAGGGATGTCGACTTTTTTGGTCGGCGGTGTCATATCGCTCAAGTGCCACATGTGTCTCACCGCTGGGCGATTTAGCCCTGCCTCAGATAGTTCAATCAATGCCGATCAATAAGTGGGATGCCGGAGAGGTGGAGATGAAGATGTCGAGCATCGAGGAATTGAAAGATCTATGCTCGGACCCGATTCATCCAAGCCCTCTAAAGTTTAGCTGACGTGCTTCGTCGACGTTCGAAGACCAAAGAAGCTGTCGCTTGGGCCAAATCGTCGAAAATTTGGTGGGCCGGCCACGTAATGCGCTTCGCAGACACTCGCTGGGCGAGAACCTTTAGGGTCCGTTCATACTTCGTGACAAAAGCGACTCGTCGCCCGTGCAAAACATGTATATCGATTAAAACCGACTCATGCCGCTCTTTTCGCCTGTTCACACTTGCCGGTTCTTCGCACGCCACGCGCGCTACGCTCTCGTCGCCCATGCAAAACATGTAAATCGATTAAGATCGAGCGTGCAATGCAAAAAGTGTTCATACATGAGCGCCTTCGTTGTCGCTCCAGACGCTCTTGTCGCTCTAGTCGCTGCTGTCGTCTGTTCATAATTTCGCGCGCTGCGCCCTCGTCGCTCTTGCCGCTCTTGTCGCTGCTGTCGCGGAGTATGAACGGGCCCTTACCGACTGGATTCCACGGGATGTCAAGAGAACACCAGGGCGTCCAACCAACGAAGAACGAAGAAGAACAACCAGTCCTACCAACGCGTTGGTCGGACTTCTTCGTGAAAGCCCTGAACGAACGATATGACGCTCGTCGTGTCTCTTGAGTGAGGAGTGACCATTGGAGCACTTTGGCACGCGATAGACGTAGCTGGCGACAGCTCGAACAACTGGATGATCCATGGGACGACAGGTGATGCAGGTGGTTCGTTTTCAGCACCCGGAAGAACAGCGCAAAATAAGTGTCTTATGCCCAAAACATTTGTCACAGAGGTCCTTCGAAATAAGAAGGACTTGAAGATTTGACTCAGAAACTGGGTTGCAGCATACTAAATAAGAGAAAAATTAACCAAATTCTTGGAGACCAGAACGTTTCTGTACTTTTCTTGCATCCGTTAGTTCATTCACATAAAAGAAAAGAAGTAGAAACGCTTCGGAAATATAGGAAAAATTGAATGTATCGCTGCTGATCTGACCAAATCGCTCAACGCTGACCACCTTGACCTAAAGGAATCGAAACACCGCCCGATCTGGGTGGTCGACCAGCACAATAGAAGCCAAAGTGAGGGGTCGGCAAAAAAATCCACTGAAAATATACAATTTTCACGTCGAATTAGACGCTTTTCAGATCAAATTGGACACTCTTCTAAACTAACCTAACACTTTTCAGATCGAAGAGAACTCTTCCAAATTGAAATCGGCTTTTTCTACATTAAACTAGAGACTCTTCAAAAATGTTAAAATGTTTTTGTTCAGGAAAAATTTCAGTATAACTTTCACTGAAGTCTTAATTCATCTACCCAATAAGTGAACACATTGTCATAAACATTATAAAAAAAATTCGAGAAAAAACAATGCTTCAACGTTTGTTTGGAAGAGCAGGAAGACGGCCATTTTATATTTTCAAAACAGAGACTGCGCCATGCCCCGTCTAAGACTTCGCGATTTTCATTCGATTGATAGCAAATTTTCTGCTTGTGTGCAATTTCATGTAAGCAGTAGTTACACTATCAATCAAATAAACGTTGCGTTGAACTTTTTGACTGCATGGCGTGATCCAGACTTTCGATACAGGACATGCCTTGCTGCTTCTTAACATAAAATTTAATTGCGGCCTTGCTGCTTTTTAACATACAATTTAATTTATCATTTTTTCCTAAAAAATAAAAATTTTATAAAATTATTTAACTCATTCGGTAGCTAAATTTTAAAAAAAGTTATTCTGAGCTTTTCTTGAGCAAAAAAATATTCTAACCATCTTGAAGAGCCTGTAGTTTAAACTGAAAGAAGCTCGTCTCGGTTTGGAAGACGTTTAATTTGAGTTCAAAGTTGCTAGGCCAGCTTAGAAAAACTTCCAATTTGGTTTGAAAAGTGCCCAGTTTGATTGAAAAGTGTCCAGTTTGGTTCGAATAGTGTCCAATTTGATTTTAAAAGTGTCCAATTCGACGTGAAAATGGTGTAAACATCGAGGACTCACTCACTCCTTAACTGGACTGCATTTCGACCTCATATCTTCCCCGGCTCCAGGACGTAACTTCAACGCGACGTCGCGCGCTAGCCGCATGCGACGTCGCGCTAAATGCGGACATGCGCTCGGTGACGCTCTGTTAGCCGCGGAGCACGAAATTTTGCCTGTGTTAAAGCAGCAACTGAACTATGACAGGTGTGTTGGAGAACGGTGACGATCAAATGTGGAACAAAGGTACAATTAAGGGAAAAGCTATGGATTAGTCCGCCCTTGACCTCTCTTTGAATCCTAGAAAAAGTCTCATGTATCAGCAATCTCTGATAACAAGGACAACTGTTCAAAGGAAATTTGTGAACATTCTCTTGAACTTACGAGCACTTGCTTCCGAAACTTCTACTTAATAATCCCAGCCCAGTTCTAGTCTCGAATTTTCCGCACCAGGTCCTTCGCCGTTTCCCTTCACTCATTTGAATAGATTGAGTCTCATTCCATCCGCCCTTTGTTAACAAACGCCCCCACTTTAAGAAGGAATTTCCAAGAAGATCGTGAACTTACGAGTATTAGGCAATAGGCAGTAGGCAGTATTAGGCAAGTTCACGCGCGATAGACATGTATGGAGATATAACAGCTAACTTCGCTAGGATTCTATGCACTCTACAGTTAACAATACACTAGTACGAGCGAGGTAGGCATAGAATTAAGCATAGAATTTCTTACCGGTACGCATAGAATTCCCTTCCAGGAGACATCAGACGTGCCTCACCCAACTACTTTTCCCTGGCGGAGAGCCGTTGGATACACCGCTCTCAGAAAGGGACGGGGCGAGGGGCGCTGAGGACAAGGTGTCCGGGTCCCTGCCATCACATGGAGGCATCCTATTTCTAATCACTTCCCTTGGCCCTGCAGCTCTATCCTGAAGTGGTTTCGTCCTTGAGACAAAAGTCAGAATCTTGTTCACCATATTTGGAGGAAAAGACTTTTCAGCTGCAGCACCAAGCCAAGGCTTTCTTCAGGTCCCGCCACTTTGCTCAGTACTAAGGTGTCGTCCGCATTTTCCGACAAGTACAGCAACATCTTAGCAAGATGTCATGATAACAACGCGACCATCCATTAGAAAGTTCTTCAACACAACGAAAATTGTCTGATCCTTGGAAAGAGAGGACGGTGAGCCGGTTTTGTGCACAATTGCGGATAAGCCTTCAACATAGAACTCCTGACCGAAATCACCCATAGTCTTTAGTTGGGGAGAAAATTTGAAGAATTGTGGTGAAATTGAAAGAATTTAGAAAGAAGAGCGACGTTCTTCTTTCATCGACGGCTTCCATAATCGAACTAACTGGGAAATGACTTCAGAGTTCCCCCAGATGCGCTTCCCAATCGTCTCCTGTCACCTGTTAGGTTTTTGGACGACGTCACGCAAATCAACACGGGTTCGCGCGCAGCAAACTTGTCCAAATAGGGCGGCGCGGGCAGGCGGGAAGTGGGCGGTGGGCAGCAAGGTGTACCGAACGACTGCCCCCGCCGTCCCTGTCGGAAGCAGTCGGACCGCGACAACTCGTCCAATTTCGTCGCGCACCGCACGCGACGCCAGGGAGTGTTCGCGCGGCGTTGGAGTTATGTCTGCCCCCCCCCCCCATAATGAGCAAACTGCCTTTGCATATGCATACATACCGTTCTTACGCCACATTGTACACCTTTCAAATTAAATTGGACGCAATGGCAGCAATTTTTGTTTAAGGAAAATTTACTATGGATTTCTTTGAAAGTTTTAAACTCCGTGCCCCAAAAAGGGGTCGAACCGTCCGAGACTTTTCTAGAATATATTTTCCAAGCAAGAAAAACGAATTAAAAGTGTTTTCAAGCGCAGGAAGGCAGTAGTTTTTTGTTCTTATTTGTTTACGTTACATACGCAGAAGGCAAGCATTAAAAGGAACTCATGTATGAGCTGTAATTCAACAAAGCAGCGGTTAGTGTTACAAAACGAACAAAAGTGACTAGTTGTATAATTAGCAATTAGTAGTGTATTATATTTATTATAGCTTAACAGAGTAGATAGCGCCATGCACTCATCCAACCACCTCCCTTTTTGCTTTAATTGATGCCAAGACTGCTAATCATTGCTATTCACTGCTACGTTGCGTCCCGCCTTCTGCTTAAATACGCTCGGTGAAACGGGAAAAAATAGCTGCACTCCTCGCTGCTGTCCATCAGGATCGGGTGAAACGGTAGTATGTTAGCGCTGTGTCAGAATAAGCACCTGCTGTATGGGGCGTGTGCCTGATACCACTGGGTTCTCGGCTCGGAATTCCCGCCCAGGCCAACGGATCCTTCCATCCCTTCGTGGCTGGTCAACTGATAACAGTCATATCTGGCGAAGATAACATACTGACTTTTGTATTTAATTTTTACATCGATTGGGCGCTTTTCAAAGCAAATTTGACATTTTTTTAAACCAAATTGGACACCTCTTAAAATCGAATTGGACAAAATTCAAACCAAATTGGACACCCTTTAAATCAAATTGGAGAAAATTCCAACCAAATTGGACACTTTTCACGTCGAATTGGACACCCTTTAGCTAGCTTTATGAATTTTGAGATCAAAGCGAACTCTTCCAAATAGAGATGGTTTTAAGGCACTTTAGGCTGCATACTCTCCTTGATAGAATAGCTTCTAGTTAAGGAAAAATTTGGTATAACTTTTTTGATTTTTTTTTATTTTTCCTGCCCCAATAAATGTAATAATTTTTAAAAAATATTATTTTTAGAGAAAAAAATAATTAACTAAATATGGTCTTACAGTGCAGCAAAGAAGCAAGCACATAACGCGTTAAGAGGTCAGATCGCGCCATGCAGTCAAAAAGTCCGCCGCAACTTTTATTTGGTTGATCGTCTAAATACCACTTCAAAGTAAGGATCTGTACTTTTTTTAGTTTTTTTTTGTTGTATCGTTTACAGATGTCAAACATCATGCAAACGGAAATTCTGCTATCAATAGAATAAAAATCGCGTCGCATTGGACGAGGGCATGGCGCAATCCCTTTCCAGGAACTAAAAATGCCTGTCCACCTTCCTACTTTTTCCATTTTTTTCTTAAAAATGAGACTTCTATAAAATTTCGAGTAGTGTGTTAGAAAAAATTGTTTTAAAATTATTATACACTTATTGTGTAAGTGATTTTCATCAAACCTCAAAGAAAGTTATACTAAAATTTTTCTTGAACAAAAAATTATTCTAACCTTTTTGTAGAATTTCTAGTTCAATTTCTAGCTGGCCATCGCAAGTCATTGTATCGCCAAATACGCTTTCAAATCGCCTCCACGACATCTCGTAGAAGTAGAATGCGTGGCGCACCCCAAAGGAGATTAAATAACGCTGTCCCCCTTTATCCTTTATCTAGTTCAATGTAGAAGAAGGTCGTTTCGATTTTGAAGGGCTTGCTTCGATTTCAGAAGCGTCAAACATGCTTAGAAATGGCAAACTTGATTTAAAAGTGTCAGTTTCGCTTCAAAAAGCCTCCAATTTGGTTTGAAAAGTGTCCAATTCGACGTAAAAATTGTAAATATGTAAAACAGTCAATGATACACACTTCCTCATCTGTCAACGTGCAGAATTTAAAAATGGTAAATTATTTGGAAAAATTCACTTCAGAATTTTAAGAAGACGCTCCACTATTTTCAAGCTACATTTCATTGTTTATTTAACACAACACACAATGAGTGGTAAGTCATTGTATAGCCAAATACGCATTCAAATCGCCTCCACGATATCCCGTAGAAGTAGAATGCGTGGCGCATCCTAAAAGCGATTGAGTAACGCCGTCCTTCATCCTTTTATCCATTGAAGTGATCCTCTTTCTTCAAATTTTCATCACCTTTTCTTCTTTATTTTCATAGCTTTGACCATCTGATTTCCCTTCCATTTTCATATTCCTAATTCTCTTGTCATAGAGACAGGTTTTAAGGTTAACTTAATATCTGCTCCTCTTCTTCCCTGAAGAGCCACGTGAGGTATAAAAAGGTTCGTCTGAAGACAGTAGCGTAACGAACCTTTTATATCCTTTATTAAGCAACTACATGTGTTCTTCTATAAATTTCAAAAAAATCAAATAATATTACTAGTAATAGATTTACATTTTTCTTGAATTTGTTGAACTTTTGCCTTTTCCTATATATTATTCATCGGGTGATCAGTCATTCATTCTATAGGCAAAGTACATTTTCAAGTTGACTCCACGAATCCAATACAAGTAGAATGTGTGGCGCATCCCCAAAAATTGATTGATTAACGCCGTTCTTTAGCCGGCACATGTGGCGAAGACGCACCGCGGCGCTGCGAGAACATGCCGTTGCTCCTACCGTATTTAGGTAGACAGGTACCGGCTCAGCCGCTCGGGCAGGGCACGTGATTGGCTGCCGCGATTACGCTACAAACAAAGGCGCGTTCCCACACCCTGCATTGGGTCTGCGCGACATGCACCCTTTCGCCCTTATCAGCAAAAAAAATATTGCGAATCAAGGTGGTCTGCTTTAGAAGTTTTAGATCCATTTCAAGCGGTCAATATTTACCTTTTTATTGTTAGTGTATTTTTCTTGTTGTAGCCGTTAACCAAGATTGTTACGACCTTCTTTATTCGGCTTACGTTTCGGCGAGTTTCGCCTTCTTCAGAGCCTGGAATAGCCGATAACATCTACAAGACTACCAGCCCAAACATCATTTCATACTACAGGGTACTAGTCTTGACGAAAACAGGAACGTGATCCGAGACCACAGTTCCCAACGACTAACCTCAGAGGTGGATGCAGAAGCGGACCACCAACACCCGCAGATGGACGTAGACGTGGGTGAATGAGCTTTGGCCCCGAGACAAACCGACTTAATCAGCCTGTGGATAAGATCACGAAGATCGAAACCCACAGAGCTGTGCGAAGGGTGCCAGCTCTTGTGTTACCGCCAGGCATTCGTCCTTCCGGTTGACCCGAGGACTCGTAGTTGCGATCCAAAGCGCTTCTAATGTCCTGCGCGCCGATATGTCACTCTCTCGCGCTAAGATCGACACTGAGACCTCTATCAACGCGCCAGCATGGCATCGAACCCTGTGTTCCCCCCAAGGAGTCTGGACCTTACCTTTTCTAAGGCCATCCAGATGCTCTTTTATTCTGACACAGAGGGGTCTTCCTGTCTCCCCTATGTAATTCTCCCCACATTCATTACATGACATCTGATGGACCACACCCGATGTCATACAGTCACCTTCTTTCCCGTTAGGGCACACAACGCAGGATGGTGTGAGACACATCCTATCGTAGATTCGGTTTCGAACCAGTTGCATTTTTAAGGTGCTAGGAGGGATGTCAACAACCCTCACCACATCGTGGAGATCAGCGTTACGAACACATCTGCGCACTCTCCGCACTTAATCTGTCTGAGATGAAAGGCACGCAAAAGGGTATTTTCGTACGTTCTTCCTCTTGGCGAACAGCGTGGCTGGCTTGCAGCCTGCGTGCCGTACGCCAGTGCTCCCCTGGATACCCATTACTTTTCGCAATATTAAGCGCCATATTCATCGAGAACAGTTTCTGTTCACAATCAGACGAAACTGATGTGGCGGTTCGAAACATATTTTTAATGATGCTCTTCTTTGTATTAGAAGGGTGAGCAGATTGGCAGTGAATGAGGATGTTCTTGTTACTTGGCTTTCGGTACCACCGAGTTTTGATACTCCCGTGAGCAAGGTGGACTTGGACGTTGAGGAAAGCAAGCCAACTTTCTGTAGGTTTTTCGCGTGTGAGCTTTATGTGCTCGGACTGCTGATTCAACAGCTCAAAGCAAGCATCCATCTCATTCTGAGTGGAGCACAGTATAAAGCAATCGTCTATATATCTACAGTAAAATATAGGCATGCGTTCCAGAATGGGGTTTTCCACCTTGGACATGAAAGCCACAGCTAACACAGGAGCCAATCTCTGGCCCATAGCCAACCCTCTAACCTGTTTGTAGTACTCTCCTGACCATCGGAATACGTTGCACATAAGACACTCGCTGACCAGCGTCATTATCTGAGCTACACTCAAGCCATAGAGATTCACACCCGCCTGGTGTTCTGTGAGCATTTCAGAAACAGCCTGCAGAGCGCTTTCTCTAGAGACATTGGTATACAACGCAGTAACATCGAACGATTCCATGACACATCCATCCTCCGCCGTGGTCTCACGGAGTTTCTGCAGAAAAGCACTGGTGTTTGGCAGGTGTGAGGGTACAAATTTGAGCAGTTGAACTAAAACCAAGTTTAGCAACCAAGAGATGCGGTCAGTAGGGCCATCGACTCCGCTTATAATTGGTCTAACCTTAAAAGCGGAAGGATCTTCAATGGTAGCACCTTCCGGAGGCAATTTATGGGTTTTGATGAGGACATATAACACTGGACATGTGGGTAGTTCACACCTTAACCGTGTTGTAATGTACCTAGGGAGGTTCGCCGACCTCGCGATCTCGGTCCACTTTCGATTTAGTCGGCGATATTGCATAGTAAATTCCTCAGGAGTAGTCGCATTATAGATAGTGCGATCTTGAAGGTGTAATCTCGTGATCGCCCTATCCATCTCCTGGGACAGTACTACGAACTCCCCACCATTGTCACTGATAGTGACCCTTAATGCACCGGAAGTAACTTTTTCCCTTACTTCTTTGAGACCGCATTTTTGCTCCATGCTCAAATTGCTTTTTATCCTCTTTCCTATAGTACGCCGTAGTGCGGTTAGAACGGAAGTGGCCAAGATACGAAACTTTGTATCTACCACACTGTTCGGTTCCTGTGACCTGAGATACGCCGAGGGAAATGGTGGAGGTGGTATCGCAGCGGTATTCACAATACCGTGCCCATTATCCCGCATATTACTATTCGCCGTGCCGCGCAGGCGATCGTGCAACGACTGTAGGTTGCCAACTATCTTGCGCGATTCGGTACAAGACAGATGTCGACTGGGAGCGAAGCTAGGACCCAGGTCCAACACGGATAGTGCGTCGGTCGATAGGTTTACGTTGCCAAGTACCGTGACTCGTGGGCGGCGCACTTCACCTTCGTCTACTCCAGTACTGTGGTAAGAATTAGGAAACAAAAAGCTGTTAGCCGCATTGTCACTGCCAGAGCGGTCATGTCCTATTAACCCCAAGAACTTCCCCTGTAATTTTACTTTGATGTTAGAGCGGATAGTATCGCAAATATTTCTCGACTGCTCCACTATTCTCCTCCAAAGGCGAACAGGCACATACCTCTCACAAGACAATTCTTTAGACAAGCACTTCGATAACAGCGAATACATATGATCCTGTTTGTTTTTGGTAGCCGTCTTCAGAACATCCATTTCAATTTTCCGCACTCTCCTGTCGTCAATCGGTCGGCCGCACAGTTCGTGGAGTTTCTTTCTTTTAATAAAGTTGGGAATCACTCCGTGCTTTATACAGCGGCGGAGAAAGTGGAGCGTCTGTCTAACCAAGACAATTTTCTGTCTCAGCGACAGGACATACCTTTTTATTCACCAAAACTGAAGAAATCGAAACAAATCCAAAACCAACCACAACAGAATGAAATCGAGAAAGCTTCAACCCCGTTTATACTCCATTTGCCGCGCGACGCGTAGTAATGAGAGTTACCAATATTGATTGCGGCTTGATTACGGCTTAATCGATATTGATATTCATCCACCATAAACCTTACCGTAAACAGTGTCGATATCCCAGATGATGCTGCCACCGCCGATTCCGCCGCCGATGTTCATGCCGTCGTGTTGCGGATGCTGTCTGCCGGTCTGCATGCCGATGTGCATAACTGGGTTCGCGGTTCTTTTTGGCACTAATTACGCATCTACAGTGATCGGCAGCTGTCGTATAGATGTTCTTCAAACTGAACAGGTGCAGTAAGTTTGTTTAGTGGATGCGGTTGCGGTGGTGGATTCTTCGGCAGACGGAAGCGTTCAGCGATCCTCAAACGAAATCCTGTCGCCCTTCGTCTCACATGGTCTCACTGATCGATTATTGATGGACTTATTGATTTATTGATTTCTCGTTGTATCTGTAAGTGCGACTCTCGCTGCTATGGTCCTTCTTCAACTGAACATGAATTCTGTGCTTACTCTCTCTTCAGTGTAGCAATCAACTACAATTTCACAGTATCTTCAAAAAACCAAATTAACCGATTTGACGGTAACGATATCGTCTTCAGAGCTAATTTTTCATTAAACTCTAATGCTGTGGCATGTGCAGTGCCTGTGTCCTATTATGTGGCCCAAATGTGGACTGCAAGGGCATCATACATCCTTCTCGGGTGTCAAAGTGGCCCACTCGTTAGACACCTTCCTTGACCCCCGTAATAGTTTTGGCTTTCGTTTCGATTATCACCGGCTCTCGATTTTTCAAACTTCTCAGAACTTGAGAGGGTAGCCGAAATTCCTAGAGGATTTCGTAGCTGCATCGATGCATTAAGTCTAGAAGAACGGGTACTTCATTTGTACCACATGTGGTCTACCTTACCGTTCGTTCACGAACGTCTCCATACGTATTTGCTGTGTGCCAAAGTAGCTCAGTGGATCTTCTTCGCTTCAGAAACACAAACACCATCGGCACTATTGTACTTTCGGGACTCCAGAGGTCGAGAAGAGGTCGAAAAAAATTTCGCCCAAACTTCGCCCAAGGGGGTTATTTGGGGTGCTGATCACGAATCTGTCATCCGTTTTTCGTTTTACGCTGGAGTTTGAGCGAAATCGGTGACAATTACATTAGTCACCCGTACCTTTCGTAACCTACCGTACTCCAGCGTAAAACTAAAAACGGATGTCAGATTCGTGATCAGCACCCCAAATAACCCCTCTGGGCGAAATTGGTGATCATGGGGGGGGGGGGGGGTGGGGAGGGGCGCGTTCCCTACACGATCCTGCCTCCGCCAATTTCTCGCCCTGCGCGCGTCGCCCTATTTGGACGAGTTTGTGGCGCGTGAAAACCGCGCCGCAGTTTGCGAATTCGTTAGTTGGCGTCACATCGTCCAAAAAACCTTTAACAGCTGATAGGAGACAATTGGGAGCGTAATCGCGTGGGAAACTCCCAAGTAATTTTCTAGTCAGCTCGGTTGTGGAGACAGTGGAGAGAAGGAGGACGTTCGCTCTTCTCACTGGATTCTTCAAATTTTCGCCATAGCTGGAGACTATGGGTGATTCCGCTCAGGAGAAGGTGGTCTCTACATTGAAGGCTTATCTGAAATTGAGCATAAAACCGTCTCACCGTCCTCTCAATCCCGCAAATCTCGTCCGCGATGAACGCCCGGCGCGTCCCTTGTTCCGCCCCTTTCTGAGGGCGGTGTAGGGAACGCCTCTCCTCCCAATATTACTGGCCCACATAATTTTCAATGATCTAAACCACGGGACAGCATCTTGAACCGTCGAGTGGCTATCAAGCCCGTAGAATAGTCCTAAATTGCGTGAATGAGCGCCGTCCTCTATTCCTCATTGTCAATGTTCTACATTTATTTGACCTCTTGTCCGTTTCTTCGTAAAATTTAGTGGTTTCCACTATTCTATGGTCGAATTGCGGAAGTCACTTCACCTTCTACTAAACTGGCTGGGAAGTCATCTGCTTCACCTAAATACCTAAATTAACCTAAATTTTAGTTCAAAGCCTGATAGATTACGGTAGGTAGAGGTTCTTTTAAGAATGCGTCGTGGGGTGTTACTCAATTTACGTAGAACCAAGCTCCCAAAAGCCTCGGAGATTGTGCCTGACCCATATACCGCTTCTATAAGTTCTTCCTAAAACTTCTTCAAGTCGATGTGCAAGTCATTTCTGCATTCAGTGTTTCCCCAACCATCATAAGTAGAAGTGGAGTTCGTGGCTTACCCAAGCCGGCTAACCTACTCTACATCTTAACCTGGAAAACGTGGAATACCAGTACAGTATGTCGCCGCCGGTTGTTCCACCTGTAGCCCGACACGTTCCTGAACCCATAATACCGGTTGCGAGGGAAGCGTGCCTACTTCTGGAGACAGTAGGCGTCGTCGTGCTGTGCAAACACTCCAACTCGTCGGCCGGTTCCTTGTATCCTCTAACCCGTTCGTCGGGCAACAAGGCTGTCGGTGGTTATGTAGGACGATGGAGTAGAACTGTGGCGGGACGGTGTAGAGCGGTTGGGTGGCCAATATTGATTTATTCAAGACGGTGGCGTAAGCTGACGCGTGTCTTGTGCAGCTGCACACGTCACAAACACACGTGCACGAAACAAATTGAGAACGCTTCTGCTTAAAATCCTGTTGAACTGCCGGTGTAGAGTCGGTCATCAATGGGTGAAAACTCTGTCACCTACCGCTCTAACTCATCCGACCATTTCACCTAAAGTTCTCCCACAGTTGACCGTTAGTGGTATGCTCCATCGTGCTAAATAAACGCTGCGTGAAAATCTTGTCACCTACCGGAGTATCCCATCCCACCATTTCACCTGAAGTTTTCACCCACAGATGGGTGAAAATCCTATCACCTATGGATGCATTCCATCTAACACTTCACCTGAAGTTCACCCACAGTTGACCACTGGTGGTGTGCTCCATCGTGCTACATCAACACTGGATGACAATCCTGCCAGGTACCGGTGTATCCCATCCGACCACTTAACCTGAAGTTCACCACAGTTGAACGCTAGTGATGTGCTCCATCGTGCTATATAAATAAACACTGGGTCCTACCGGTGTATCCCATCCAACCATTTCACCTGAATTTCTCCCACAGTTGACCGCTAGTGGTATGCTTCATCGTGCTACATAAACACAGGGTGAAAATCCTGTCACCTACCGATGTATCCCATCCGACCATTTCACCTGAAGGTCACAAACAGTTTCGATTTGAAAATCTCGAACCTTCAGCTCTTCCAGCTTAAGGTAAGCCACTCCTTGCAAGCGTATAAACTTTATTTCTTCTCAGCGAAAACGCCAAACATAGGCTCGCGGAGCGCTAGCGACATCTTCAGTAACAGTGATGAAGGTAAAAGGTACGGTAAGTCAAAGGGACAGTAGTCAACACATGGCACAAGTCGAACAGACAACGCATTGTATTTACACTGTACAATATCGATCGATAAGCATAGAACACATTAGGTCGACAGACGAAATACATTGAGGCACTAACGACTAGCAAATTTCCGCGCTGATAGAATTGTTAAGTAAGCAGGACCACGCCCACATGTCTGCAGAGCTCCTCCCACTACGGGATCGACTAATGACGAACTGCGAAATCTTAACAATTACAACAATCCTGACTAGATCGGATGATGAAATTCAATAAACGTGAAGATATCGAAAGGAGCAGCCCCGTCGTACGATTAGTTGCTTCGGTGCTAACTGGGAAGATTGCATGGGCGTGTACAGATACATATACAAGGGAACAGCAGCCAATCACACGCTTATTCTGCGATCAACCAAAGCGATTGTGATTGGATGGTGTCCTTATTTGAACGCGCCCCTGTACTTATTGTTGGGCAAAGTTCCCAGGGAGCACCGACAGTCCTGCAGACTTTGGATAGCTCGTTTTCAAGAGAAAATTGTTAAAAGAGTGACAGAGATTCCCAATGTGTGCGCTGCCTCCATGCAGAAGCCTGAAGAACGCCTTAGTAGTCGCCAAAATCGCCTCCACCGAAGTCATCACCGCCGCCGAAGTCGTCACCTCCAAAGCCACCAGCGTAGTCATCTCCGCCACCGTAATCGTAACCGTCGTTACCTTAAATGGCCTCGGATGAACGAGCAAATGTAGTAGCCAATCCTCTTAGGCATATGTTATACTTTATCGCCAGTCATCAGTGCATAGCAAGCCGCGCAACGCTGTCGCCGGCAGCGCTGCAGGAAGGCGTCAAAGCTCACTTATACCTCCGACGCCGAGCGACGCGACGGAATTTATAGTGATCAAATTGATCCCCTTAAATAATCTCGGATTGCGGCGCGGCGTGAGGCCCCGTTTATACTTATACTATATACCGTTTATACTTATACTTCGTCGCGGCGCGACGCGATGGCCACGCAATGAGACCAAATTGATCGATCGCGTCGCATAATCAATATGGCCACTATGTGTGGCGTCGCGTCGCGACGAAGTATAAACGGGGCCTGATGGTCGCCATAGATATCGATTTTTCGCGCTGCCCGGTCGATATCTATCGCGACTATGATGCCGCGCCGCGCAGCGGCGCAACTATAAACCAGGGCTTGGGCGTCGCTCAGGGTGAGCGGTGGTATAACAAAGGCCTTATACTCCCAGCACGGCGCGAGAGAAACAGAGTGCACGCGCGCTCTCCAGCCAGGGGCTCCAGGGCTTCCACGCTGTTGGGGACAGGTTGTCAGCGACAGGTTGCCGCGTCGACAGGCGATGAAGTATAACATATGCCTTGTGCAGCCAAATAGCATTGCAAGGAAGGCTATCAGAACTAGAATAACGTACCAGTGTCTCCACCATAGCCATAGTCATCCGGACTGGTGTAGTCGTTGTTGGTATCGTTCTGAAAGCAATGAACTCAATCTATCTGAAATTTCCCGATAATTGGAAATAGGTTAGGTAAATCTACGAGCTCCGAGAATAGCAGCCAACTGTCGCAACACCCTCGAATTTCTCAGATCTCTGAACAGGATCACTGAAATCGGGTTCTTCGTTTACAGCGTTTACCCCAATGGTCGAGATGCTGGGTATACGCTACAGTAGCTGCAAGTGTAGCAGAATGCTTTCGCAGACTATAGCTTCCTTCTGAACGAGGATGACCAAACCACCAGGCGATGTGCCAAGGAAACCCTCGCTGAAACAAAGGCAGGAACCAGACGGGATTAGACTGCATGGTTCTGGAGTGAAAAGTTGCAGATTGCAGTGAGGAAAGGGAAGGAGGTTTATAAGCAGTGGGTGAAGACGAGAGCACTCAAACATCTCACAGCCTACAGGAAGCTGAAGAGGCTGTAAAAAGCAGCCGTAACGAAGGCCAAGAAAGAGGAGATGGATGCCCCACACAAGAATCTACCAGCCATAGGGAGAGAAGTTCGCGGTCCGGATAGCCAAGGCACGGCTCAGAGCAAGCTTCGACGTTCGACTTGCCAAGACTGTGAAGAGTGCTGACGGTAAGGTACTATGGAAGCCAGTCGAGGTCAAAAAAGAGATGGAAATGGTATTCAAGGAACTCCTCAACGACAAATTCCCCCGTCGACGAGAAAAGTAATAACATCCAACGGAAGGACCCGGCCCCATCCTGGATGCAGGAAGAGGTTCGCTAGGCCATAAGGAAGATGAAGCCAGGAAAAGCAGCTGGGCCTGTTGGAGTGCCAACAGAAGTTTGGAAGGTGTTCGGAAACTGTGGAGTCAACTGGCTGACACACTTTCACAACAGAGTCACAGTAGAGGGTAAGATGCCGGATGACTGGCGGAACAGCAGCATTGTCCCTGTCATCAAACAGTAGGGACAGACAGGGAGTGCTCCAACGACCGAAGGATCAAACTGACCTCACACACAATGAAGATCTACAGACAACTTGTCTATTCGAGGCTTAGGAAGATGGACCCATATCCCAGCAGCAGTTGTGATTCATGCCAAAGAGGTCCACCACTGAAGCCATCTTAGTCGCTTGTCAGGTGATGGAGAAATATCGCGAGAAACGAAATCCCTACTACCGGGCATTCCTGGAGCTGAAGAAGACCTACGACAGGCTCCTAGGCCGTGTTTTGGAAAGGTCTCCGAGGGAGAGGTGCCTCTGAACGTCTCATCACGGTCATGAACGACGGCTCGAAGGCTGCGATACGAACTCTAGACAAGATGACAAGGAAGCTGTACATCACGGTGAGAGTACACCAAGAGTTGGTTGTGACTTCGTTCCTCTTCGTGTTGATGCTTGACTGTATAGTGAACCACCTCAAGAAAGGCCCTCTCAGGACCATCCTCTACGCGGACGTAGCCGACAGCAAGAAACAACTAGAGGAAAAGTTGCAGCTGTGAGAAGCTCCCGGGACAACGGCATTAGCTGAATATGAAGAAGACAAAGTTCGTCATCTCTGAACAGTACACTGAACACCCTCCGAGACTGCCAAGGGGATGCAGGTCGTGGAGGAATTCCACTAGCGAGGAAATGGCATATCTGAGGAAGGAAGTGTGGACCAGGCGGTCAGAGGACGGAAAAATGCATTGTGGCTTATGTGCAGGATGCGGAAGCTGGACGCTGCTCAAATGCAGCCGTGATTAAGCATAGGACCATCGATTGGCGGGAATCGATGCCTCTATGCTTAATCGCGGCTGCCGTTACTGTCGTTGCCGAGTATGCAAGCGGCTTAAAGGTAGCATAGTAAGCCGATACACACGATAGATACTCCACGACCGACTATGAACGCACGCAGTCCTGGTCTATCTCTGCTGCAGACGGCTATCTCCTCGTCCACATTCACTTGGGTTGGCCGCTTCTGTACACCGCCTTCTGGCCGCAATAGCATCCACGCCATGGACACTTAGGCATATGTTAGGGCCTCTACAGAATCTCGCGGCTGCACCGTGAGAACTCGTCCAAATCGCTCCTGCCGCAGTGGGACCCGCGCTGCCACTGTGGTGGAAGCCGCGGCGCGGACGAGTTGTCGCGGAGCCGCCGCACGCAAGGGTCCTCGAGGGCTACCGCGGTTCACGGCGGCTCTCACCCGCAGCGCCAGGAGCTGCGGGTGAGACCCGCTGGAGGGTGTGACCAGATAGGAAGCATGGAGGGAGGGGAGTTTTCTTTTGTTCCCGACCGTTGGAAGCTTCATTAAATGGGATACAATGAAGTGTCAACTTGAATTCGTATCTGGCTCATGCAAGACACGCTGGGGGCAGTCGATGGAGCAATCAGTGCTCTATCATTCCCAGACAAATCCGGCGCCATTTACCGGTCCCTGTGGGGTGAAAGGCTTGGCTAGCCTCGGCGGGACCCGAACTAATAGGTCTGATTTGAGGTGCACACGAGAGTTAGCGCCTTCTCCAATCGACTACGTGGCATGTGCAAATTTAATTAATTAAAAATTATTTAATTAATTATTTAATTTAATTTTTCTCTGATGTCTACCTTATGTAGCGTATTGAATAAATAAATAAATACACGAAGTAACGTTTAACACAAACCGTTTGCCTAGATCAATGACAGCCGGCACCTCCTCCGACTGCGCCTAATGGGGATCCTAACACGTCGCGAACATAAAAGTTAGATACAGAATCTAAAAAAAAGGAGCGTGAAAGATGGACGGAAAGAAGGCCAAGGCTCAGTGTCATAGTGCAAATATCGTCAATTCTAAGCAGGATACATTGGATCCGAATCAATCATTTTCGGATACCCCGTTCCGAATCTCCAAAAACTCATGGCCCGCGAAATTGCTCGTTTCTGAAATATTCAAAAGACCAGGCCCACGGAATTTCCGTTGTCAAATTCAACCAGAAATCCGTGGATCGAGGAATTTGCGTTATCCGAAATTATCGATCGGATGCAATGTACACTAACGAATCATAATCGTAAGCCGTTGACGTACAAATGTTAGGGGCAACAACAGCACTCAGCTTGCTACTTACAACCCTCCCCCCCCTTCCCTCTAGTCTTACCCTGAAAAATGCATTTCTTCGTTTCTTTCTCCATTTCTTCGTTCCTCCCGGCAAAAGTACGCAGTATTGCGTCGCGGGCTGCAACACCCGCCGTTGTCATGGCGGGCCCCGCGGCACCCGCAAGACTCTGCTGCTGGCCTTAGGCCGGGGGCATAATTTCATCACCGCGATGCTATCGCGGTGCTCAGTTCATGACGATTCCACCGCACACTGCCGAATAGTCAAAGGAAACCTCGCCACAACAGTGGCAGCCGCATGCGCGATGGCTTCCCGCGCCCATCGCGGGCATGGCAAACTTTATCGCGCCGCGTGCGGTGTTTAGCGTTGGTCCTGCACGGATCGCTGTCGCGCTTCCTTGCTCAACGGCGGCTGCCGGCCGGCCAGCGGCGTCGCTCAACGGCGACGGTGAGGTACTGTAGTCTTTCTAGTCGGGACCAACTGGTGACACGCCCGTTCCCGCTCTGGATCCCTGCCGCGAAAGGGCAGAGCGCAGACAGACTCTCCCGGCGCCGCTGGAGTGGTGCCGTCTCGTATGATTCAAATCATTTTCGGCGGCGCCGCTGGCGGCGAGCTCTGCGTCCCTGCCCTATGATGAACGTTGCCGGAGAACTGGTCCGCTTGGCATGGTGCCGAGGCGGCGCGCGGTTTTTCGTTTTTGTCGTCTCTCGCACTCCACGCCTCCCTGCTCGCCACACCCCGGAGTCCCTTCCCTAGCCCAATCTGTGCTCTCGGAGAGCAGAGAAAAGGCCGGACTCTGCCATGCGCTCACTCTGCTCATCTAACTCTCGCCGCTCGCGCGTGACGGAATTTTTCGGGGACCAGTTCACATGTAATCTATGATGAAGGATAGGGCAGCGGCAACGCCGCAGAAGTCTGCGGGGGCCTTATACAGAGCGATAAGCGATGCGACGAGCACTGAGAAGTTCAAATTCTTTCGCGCCGCTCTGCAAGTCATCGCCGCGATTCCATTGCGGCGACGGGAAGTGTGCACGAGGCCTTAAGGCCCCCGCAGACTTCTGCGGCGAGCGGCGGGCGGCGGACGGCGAAATCGCTGAGCGGCACCGCCGAGCGGCGCCGCTCAGCGGCTCGACTCATTATCAGTGGGAGCGGTGACGGCGAGGTACTGTTCGGATCTATCCTAGTCCGGGGGCCACATAGCTAAAATGTAGGGCAACAAAATGAATTGTAACTTACGCTCGGTAAGTTACAATTCATTTTGTCCTAGAGAACGAGCTGGAACTTAAAAAACCGAGAACGAGCGAACAAACGAAAAAAAAAATTAAAAAAATCGCCGTGATTCACAACCGTCTCGGCGACGGAATGGAGGCATGCCGCGTGCTGACCGCGGGCTGACATGTTATAACCAGGCTCTAACATGGTGAGGAGGGCGCATGAAGCCGCATGCCGCGTGCTGGCCGCCGCCGGACATGTTATAACCAGGACCCAACATGGTGAGGAGGGCACACAACTGTGCCTGCTTACAACCGCAAACAAATGTAGTTCTTTCGTTTTTTTTTTTTCTTCATGACTTTTCTTGATTAGGACTCATTTTGTTCTGTAGGAGCCGCTCGGTAAGTCTCAAGTAAATTTGTTACATATAATACCTTTCAATTATGTGCCCCCCATATAATACCTTTCAATTACTAGGATAGATCCTACTGTACTGTTTCTAGTCGGGACCGACTGGTGCTTAACATTAACGCGCCCCGATGACGATCGCGCGCCCGCATCGACCGTCTCCGCTCTGGTTCCCGCCGCGAAAGGGCAGAGCGCAGAGCGCAGACAGACAAACGCTGGAGCGGCGCCGCCGGGTAGCATGATTCAAGTCATTTCCGCCAGCGAAGCCGCCGGCACCGCCGGTGCCGCCGGCCGGCCAGCGACGCCATCCAGCGGCGCCGCTGGCGGCGAGCTCTGCGTCCATGCCCTATGGTATAGGGCAGCGGCAACGCCGCAGAAGTCTGCGGGGGCCTTTATACTTCCGCGACCCGTCGCCGACAGTGCAGGAACCCTGTATGACGGGCGAGATAATGCATACGAGAGAGCGCCGCCGACGGTGAGAATGCCCATGCGAAGTGGAGCAGTGGTGTAGCGAGTAATAGGAACTAAGGACGACGGTGGCTCAACATAGTACGTTTTGGAGTAGCAAGGCCTCAGTCTGGTAGGAGCTACATGACAATGATGTGATTGATCTCCTTGATAGGAAGAAGAACGAGTCGGAATGAGACGAAACAAACCAAGCCAAATCGAAGAGGATTCTCTATTCTAGGTGGCAAAGATCACCAACACGGAAAGCATTTCTCATTTCATGCAAGTCTTTTCTACTTCTACATCATCATAAGCTGTACGTACATACAGTAAGCACCTTTCAAACTTCGCAAGACAGCAACTGGCTATGGAATCGAATGCATGCACTAAGGTCCCTATAGTTCCCAGATAGGACTAGCTAGCCACGCCGTCTTTACCTGATCATCATTGCCTTCATCAATATGACATCATCTTGATCCGCAACATAGCCTGGATCGCGACATCGTCCTAATTACATATCAGGTAAGCCGGAGTACTCTTAGGAATTTTCGATGGAATTTCCCAAAAAGTGCAGGATGAACAGCGAAAAGTCTGAAGAACACAATTCTTACCGTATCTTGAATCGCAGGCGTAGAATGATCGGTATCCGCAGCTGCCGTACCGGGTGTATTCGGATCGCTGTTGTAGTAGTTGTTGGTGATATTGGTGTCGTTGTCCTAAATACACTCAAATCTGTTCATGCTTTAACTGAATGATCACAATAGTGATCATAGCAAAGTTCAGCGCGATTCTGATAGGAAAGCGTGTTTCCCGCCGAAATGTGTTTGAATTTGAACTTGGCAGGAACTAGTGGATAAAAACCCGCGAAGCATAGTGCAGTAGGTCTCGTTTATACTTCCATCTCCCAGCGACGCGTTTCCTAAGGCCCCGTTTATAGTTCCGACGCTGAACGACACGATGGCATGTATAGTGGCCAAATTGATCGATTGCGTCGCTCGGTCAGTGTGACCATAATACGCGGCGTCGCTTCGCTCGGCGTCGAAGTATAAACGGGCCCTAAAGGCCCCCCAAGACTTCTGCGGCGTTGCCGCCGCATTATCCTTCATCATAGGGCAGGGACGCAGAGCTCGCCGCCAGCGGCGCGAAAATGATTCGAATCACTCGAGATAGCGCCGCTCCTGCGGCGCCGGGAGAGTCTGTCTGCGCTCTGCCCTTTCGCGGCGGGGATTCAGAGCGGAAACAGGCGCGTCATTGTTAAGCACCAGTTGGTCTCGACTAGAAAGACCACATTACCTCGTCGTCGCCGCTGAGCGGCGCCGCTGGCCGGCCGGCAGCCGCCGATGGGCGGCGTAAAGGCCCCGGCACAGTTGTGCGGCGTTGCCGCTCACTATCCTTAAGGCCCCACAGAGTTCTGCGGCAACGCAGCTCGCCGCTATGGTTAAGGATAGGGCAGGGATGCCGCCGGCGGCGAGCTCTGCGTCTCTGCCCTATGGTTAAGCATAGGGCCGCGGCGCTGCCGCAGAACTCTGTGGGGCCTTTAACCATAGCGACGAGCGGCGTTGCCGCAGAAGTGTGCGGGGGCCTTAACTCATCGAACGCCGCAGAAGTTCTGGGGGGGGGGGGCTTAAAGAGCGATGTGTTCCATAGTGTCGCGTTGTTTCGGACGAGGATGAGCACTCTGAACAGGGGGGCGCGGTCATGCGATTACGCACTACTGCTTACATGCAGGCACGTAATTGTGCGCAGATTTCCGGGTCCTCCTCAGCTTCTCCAGTTTTTCGCAGTATTTGTTCACTTTCTCGTTGTTTTTTATGTTCATTGCTGACGTCCTCTGTTTTGTTCCCCTTATGGTCTCCACAATTCTCGTTTCGATTCACAATTCAGGTCGGCTCTGATTATATCCGAAGGAGGCGATCTGGATTTTTGCTCGGAGGTGTCTCTCGCAGTTTTATTGTTAAATGAGGCATATTTTTTCTTTCTCGTTGAGTGTCCTGCTAGTCCTGCTCCCGCTATCGAACACAACAAGAAAGTGAAAATAAACACTATTTAGCGTTGAAAAAGGAAGCGACCTCTTTGGAAACCGGTTGCAAACGACCTAAACGGAACAAAAGCCGTCAAGAACATAACAACAACAGAGCAGAGGACGTCAGCAATGAACACGAAGGAAAAAGGACGAATAAGTAAATTTAGGTGCTCGTCCACACTGCCAAAGACAGTTGGAGCAGCAATACCGTGCCTCAATCCACCGCGATCAACCGCATCGCGCCTATTTCGAGAGCGACGCGATCCGACGCTGAGCGGCACGATTGATCGAGGGTTCAGCTCTAGTTTATACTTGCGCCGCTGCGCGGCGCGGCACGACGGTCAGGATAGATATCGACCGGGCGGCGCGATATCTATGGCGATCGTGGTGCCGCGCCGCGCGGCGGCGCAAGCATAAACTAGGGCTCACGCGATTCACTATGGCCTTTGTCATACCATCGCTCACCCCGAGCGACGCCTAATGATGCACCCATATCGATTCCATCGCGCCGCCCGATGGCTGGGTGGTGTTGACGCTGCTCGACGCGATCAGTCAATTTGGACATCGCGTCGCGCGGCAACACAAGTATAAACGGGGCCTTATCTCTCTGCTAATAAACCTACTATGTGCTGTCTTTCCCCACACACGCGAGGATGTTAGCGGTGTGACTGATATACAGCGAAGGAACCTGACTCCATTCAAAGGTACCAGAGAAGCGGAAGAATGTATTATACCCAGGGATACATCATACCTTCGCTGTCTGCCAGTAATGTGTCCTTATTCCTAAGACAGCATTATTTTTAAAAATTCGGTAAGCATTACGCATTATGGTGCATCAAGAAATTTGAGCTCTCATTGGTGCATCTCACCACTCATTGGAAGATTTAGAGCCTGTTCATACTCCGAGCGACAGGGCGAAGCATATGTATCAATTCCTCCGGGGCGATAGCTCGGCACTAGTCGATGCGTATGTTTTGCGCTGTGGTTCCCGTCGATATTCTATTTTAACAAGGTTCAATTACCCGAGTTTGAGGTACTACTTCTTTGACAAATCTTTTTTATCTTCGCATGAGCTTATTCTCGTGCAATAAATATATAAATCCGCGAGACTACCTATCCATTAAACTAAAACTGTGGAAATATTTGAATAAGCAGAAATCGGAGGAATTTTCTAGAAACTTACGGAGTACGAGCTGTAGCCACCGCCCATTCCACCCATGCCGCCCATGCCATAGCTGGGCATCATGGAATGGCCACCCCACATCGAACCCATTCCGTGGCTCATCAGCGATCCCATCAAAAGGCCGCCGCCGAAGCCGAGTGCAGCTCCACCGAGACCGGCTCCAAGCCCACTAGAGCCTCCACCACCATAGCCACCACCGTAGCCTCCTCCACCTCCTCCTGAAGTGATTCACCGTCTGTTAGGCTCCTACTTCTTCATCTACTGTATAGACTAACCTCGATCAATGATCACGGTTGTAGGCCCACCACCGTAGCCTGGACCTCCTCCCGCACTTCCTCCACGGTATCCAGGACCACCGCCTCCACCATATCCGCCATGCCCTTGGTTGTAGTATGGCGGTGGAGGAGCACCACCACCGCCCATAGGAGGACCACCTCCACCGACTGGCACACCTGCGGGAGTCGGATAGATGGGCTGAACTGGTGGAGGCGCATCTGGATACTTGGCTGGTGGCACTAAAATATTACACGTTAATAATGGGTTTTCTTTAGTTCTAGAACGCTCTGTGGTCCTACCGTAGCCTCCTTGGGGCTGACCGCTTCCTGGCGGAGCCGGAGCAGGTTGCTGTTGTCCTGGCGGAGGATTCTGCATCGGTAACGTCTTCATGATCTCGGTTAGCCATGACCTGAAAGGTATGGGCTATTAAGGATCAATAGGAGAATATCTAGGTTAAATTACTGCAAAATGAAGAAAAAATATGTGGTTAAAAAAAATAGAAAACGATAGAATGAAAATAAAAAATTTACTATAAAAACATCATTCCTGAAGACAAGTCGTCTCCTTTGACGGATTCCGCGCCCCATTTCGACTGCCGCGCGCGCTCTGGGTCTCCTTCTTCCCCGGGCTATTTCTCTGGGTTTCCTGATTTTCAGGGTCTTCTCAGGAATCAGCGCTTCCAGCCTTCTTCATGGGCTTGCGGTCATTCGAGCGGCTGTGCGCGTCCGGGAAGGGTCGTTAGGAGGGATTTTCGTTCTGCGCGTGTGTTTTGGTCGTGGTTTCCCCCGTCTTACCCCTTGCGCGTACCTTGGGGTTCTTATTGTGTTCATAATGTGTTGTGTTCGTCGTTTTCATTGTACTCCTTTGTGTTTCTTCAAAGTTTAGTGTTGTAATCGATTTTGTTTGTTCTCATGCCTCGTTATCTCTCATACAATATCGGTGCTGGTCATATTGGAATCATGTTGGTCTCCGTTCATGTTTCGCGTAGTTATTTCCATGCTATTCTATGTTTATCCTCGTTTATTCATGTTATTGCCTTGTCTCATCCTAGTGCATTACCATCGATGCCTTTAATGCCTTGTTTCGTTCGCGTGCGTGTGTATTTCATGTATTATTTAAAATAAAGGTTTAATTACCCAAGTTTGAGGTGATCTCCAACGCGTTCGGTCGCACCATCTACTTATTCCGCGTGGCAGTGCTATTTCATCTGATTGGAGTCACTTCAATTCCCCCATCGGTTTCTAAGATTATAGCCTACAGACTGCAATGGACCAGAAAATGATTGTGCGCGCGCCTGCTCTACGACTTCAACTTAAAGAAATCCGCTCCTGTGCCCCATCCATAGCCCTACGTAAGCGCTGGGACGTGGAATAAACTTCCTTCCCCCTACTATACTGTTTCTAATGGTCTATAATACCCTCAAAAATCCAAAATCGAAGCCCGTCACGACAACAGGACCGCCACGCCATAGCAGTCGTGTCGTGACCTACCAACCAGAGCGGCCGCGCGGCGGCCGCATGCGCAGTTGTCCGCGCTATTCAATGCTTGACCTCAGACGAATCTACTTTTTTAACAAAAAAAAAAGAACGTCAGGAGCTTTCAATTTCTAAAGTGCTGCTGAACAATTGGTCGCTTTACTATTTCGCATTCGATATTTTCAATAAACATCCTTTTTACCTTTCTTTTCAAATCTTCAAGCGAACTCGAATCAACAGGTTTTACAAGCCACCACCTAACGACCAGTTGCTTCACAAGATTTGTGGTCTCCATCATTTTTTAAATGGCCTTCAATTTTAGCATTATTACTTTCTTTTTTACTCAACTTCTATTAGGTTATAACGAACTAAATGGCACTGGCTCGCGCCATTTTTTGGCGCGTCTTTACGCGTTTGATCAAGAACAAACCGTAACATGTGGCATATCATTTAGAAGCGGAAACTTTGCTCTACCGGTGAGTACCAAATTTTCTATGTAAAAGTGGGAAAACTTTAGAGTATCATTGACTTTTTTGCAAATGGACAAAAGGGTAATCCGAGGCATTTACTTGTATGAATTCAAGCTGGGCACTACAGCTAAGGAGGCGGACGAGAAGATCAACGCCGCATTCGGTCAAGGATGTTCCACAATTCGGACGGCGTATCGTTGGTATCAGAAGTTCCGGAATGGAGATGAGAGCTTGGAAGAACATGAAGGTCGTGGGAGGCATAGTGATGTTGATGAGGACAAGCTGAGAGATGTGGTAGAGGAGGATCCACACAAAGGTACCAGGGAGATAGCGAAGGTTCTTGGCGTCAGTCACAACACAGCTGCCCGGCATCTGAAGGAAATTGGAAAGACCAAAAAGCTGGAAAGATGGGTGCCTCACGAGCTGTCTGAGGAGCAAAGAAACCGACGATATGAGATCTCGTCTGCACTGCTTCTACGGAACGAAACGGACCCATTCCTTGATCGCATCGTAACCTGTGACGAGAAATGGATAATATACGACAACAGGCGACGATCGGCACAGTGGGTGGACAGCGATGAGAGCCCCAAGGTTTTTGCGAAGCCGGAATTGCACCAAAAGAAAGTAATGGTGACAGTATGGTGGTGTTCGCTGGGAGTTATTCACCACAGCTTCCTCCCTCGCGGTGAATCCATCACGGCAGAGAAGTACTGCATTGAAATTGAAGAAATGATGAAAAAGTTGAAGGATATCCGGGGTAAACCGAAGGCGAGTTCTCCTTCTGCACGACAATGCTCGCCCCCATGTAGCACGAATGACGTTGCAGAAATTGAATGAGCTGAGCATTGAAACTCTACCACATCCTCCGTTTTCTCCCGACCTCTCCCCAACAGACTACCATTTCTTCAAGCATCTTGGCGACTTCTTGGTAGGGAAAATATTCAAATACCAACAGGATGCCGAAAGTGCCTTCGAAGATTTCGTCAATTCCAGAACTTCTGATTTTTATGCTACTGGGATAAAAAAGCTTGTGTCACGTTGGCAAAGATGTGTAGAATCAGAAGGTTTTTATTTCGATTAATAAACTTGCCTACAAGCCGAGATATTAACTGTTTAAATTTACAGTGGTTCAGTGCCATTTATTTCGTTACAACCTAATACTTCTACTACTAATTCTTCGTTCTTTTACAAGATAAAATTATCTTAGTTTTCCAGAGGAGTTCTTTTTCAGGCACATGTCGCGAATATGGGCAGCACTGGGAGGTGGAGCAGATCGCATCAGACTGGCATGCAATTCAGAGAGCGCCTCTTCGTCAGGTACAATGATTAGCCAGCGTCCGTTCGGTCGGTGCTCTGCTTGGCTATGATTGGCTGACGCGCTACCACCTCCCAATGCTGCCCATATTCGCGACATGAACCGTTTTTCGTTCACTCTTTCCACTATTTATTCCTAGGAGCATACTCAATGTCCGCATCTGACGAGAACAGTATCCAGTGCACCGTTTCAGCTCGTGGATCCATACCGATTCCGACCAGATGATGAACCGAATAACCTTCCGGTACCGAAGGTCGTTTCGCTGAAAATCGATAATCGATTATTGATCGTTTTTGCTTCTCGTGAGAATGTGAGAATTTGGCTGACTCGGCATTCGATCCGTCATCAACCCGACGCAGATGTATGGCACAACATCCTTTAGCAGTACGGAGCCTTTCGGTTTGCGATCGCCCTGAAATTTTTCATCTGAAGGGCATTGTGAGCAATAACATGAGCATGAAGATGACTATGTTCGAAAGCTAAATGAATACGAATTGTTGGGTTTTCAAGTATTTTTGAGCACCATATTTATTTTTAAGTTGGGGGTTGTCACGTCCATCTCAAGTGAACTTAACTAAAAGCCAGCGACATAGGCTTTTTCAGAGCCAACATCAAAAATAAAAAATTCTACGCCATTAAAGAGAACAAATCTGCGACTAACAAGGTGTCAGCTGATGTGTGGTAGCAACATATGAGAAGATAGCCTCATCAGACGTAGTTTAGTCTCGACTGGTCTTACCAGGATACTATCTCAACGGTAGGTCGGAACGGCGCAAGAGTTGTGTATGGGCAGGACCGCCTCTTCCTGGGAAGTAACAAACTGCAGGTATCTCGACCCCAATACAACTCTGCGCAGAGTTAGGGGCGATGGAAGCCGTGTGTTGGCGCCCTGTTGATTCACGTGCTCCACAGCTGACGGGCGCGCGCGGGATGAGGGCTCGTATCGCGACTCAGCGCAGTGCACAGGTGGCGTAGTAGGGAAGCACTCGGGCTCGTGAGCGAGGGCCGAGGGTTTGGATCCCGACGACTGCCTTTGTTTTGCACTTCTGCAAAATCCATGTTTATTATATAGTAATCCGCCTAGGGGTACTATAGTGTGTTATAGAGCATGTTTACATATAACATACCACTCATACCGTTAACAAGGGTGGTCTAGGAAGGGTCACCGATTTCCCTGACACTTTGTCTAGGGGGTTATTTGGGGTGCTGATCACGAATCTGATATCTGTTCTTCACGATTCGGCTGGATAATACAGATACAGGAAAGCACTAGGATTACATTCTTAAAGTTTCTGCCGGTGACGGCAGGTAGAGACAGAATCGTGAAAAACGGATGTCAGATTCGTGATCAGCACCCCAAATAACCCCCCTAGACGAAGTTTCAGCGAAATCAGTGACCCTGCCTGGACCACCTTGTTAACGGTATGGGTGGTCTCCGACCGAATCGTGAAAAACGGATTTTAGATTCGTGATCAGCACCCAAATAACCTCCTAGACAAAGCTTCAGCGGAAATTTTTTTTTTGACCGAAGTATTGTCGATGGAGTCAGAACTTTAGCTAGTGCCACAAAATATCTATCGTTACATAACTACGGTCACACAAAATAGGCTTCAAACATGTGCTACACAGAAGTGAATATTTTAGCTAATCTGCAGTTTGAAGTATATGTTATATGTAAACATGCTCTATAACACACTATAGTACCCCTAGGTGGATTACTATATGATAAACATTGATTTTGCAAAAGTGCAGAACAAAGGCAGTCCGCGAGATCCAAACCCTCGACCCTCGCTCACGAGCCCGAGCGCCTCCCTACTACGCCACCTGTGCACTACGGTGAGCCGCGATACGAGCCCTCATGCCGCGCGCGCCCGTCAGCTGTGGAGCACGTGATCAACAGGGCGCAACACGCGGCTTCCGTCGCACCTAACTCTGCGCAGAGTTGTATTGGGGTCGAGATACCTGCAGTTTGTTACTTCTCAGGAAGAGGCGGTCCTGCCCTTATACAACTCTTGCGCCGTTCCGACCTACCGTTGGGATAGTATCCTGGTTAGGCCACTTTTATACTTCGACGCCGTGCGACGCGACGCTACGTATAGTGGCCATATTGATTGAGCGATGCGATCAATTTGGCACTTTACATGCCGTCGCGTCGCTCGGCGTCGGAGTATAAACGGGGCCTTAGGCTGAAGAAAATGAACCAGAAGGTATACCCTTCTCAGGATTCCACTTGTCCTATTCAGCCTAGTGAGAAATTTCGGAAGAAGGAGAAAAATTAGAGCCATGAAATGAGGGTGAAAAAATATAAATCGAAATGAAGGAAAAATAAGAGAGCAAAAAAGACAGAGACATGAACTTCATATATCCTCTTACCCTGCACAGGTATCTTGTCCGTTAGGGAGTATCCCTTGAAAGCCACATATTTTTCTTTCAAAATCACCATGTTCCTCACGGCCAAAGGATGAAGGGGTTGATTACCCTACAGGGCTAGGAAATTCGATACTGCTATGTGGTTTCACCCTTTCTTCAAAGATTCGAAGCCTTCCCTTTCGCCCTTGAAGCAACTCTACAACTTGCCACCTTCGTTACTTTAAGCTTATAAATATGAAGGATAAATGATAAAGGACGGCGGTACTCAACCCTTCTTAGGATGCGCCACGCATTCTACTTCTACGGGACATCGTGGAAGTGATTTGAATGCGTATTTGACCATAGAATGATTTGCAGTGGCCAGCCGATGGCCAGAGCTCAGTGATTTATCCTCCCAGACAAGTCTGGTACCAATTCGCCGACTCCGGAAAATGGAAGGCGTGGTTGGTATGGGCGGTAATTCCGAACCAGCAGCCTGGTATCGGGTGCAAGCGATAACCGGCACCTCCTCCGACTGCGCTACACCCGCCCTTTGCTTGGGTTTAATTACCCAAGCTTATAAATATAGAAGTAACTAAATATGCGCTGAGCCACGTACCTTCTCATCATACCAGCAGAACCTGGAATCGCTGAACAGCACGGCGTGATACGTCTTCCATTTGCTGCCGAGGAAACCGGTCTTGTACTTCATCACATCGCCTTCTTTTACTTTGCGAGCGTCCATGTCTGAATGAAGAGGATGAGCTGAGTATTTCCAGAATAACAGGGAATCAAGAGTTACGGTCAAATCAGTTGGAGAAAGCACTGGTTCAATGGTAAAGAAGAAAGAGCAGTAAGTTAAGAAATAGGTACACTGGAAATTTCCGCAAAAGTGGAAGGATTAAGAGAAGCAGGGACAGGAGAACATGATAAATCCCAAGATGAAGCTCTTTCGGAAACGGTTGAAAATTTAGAGAGTTGTAGGCAAAATTAGACGACTTCTCACTCATAGAATTCATTCATCCATCCACTCATTCATTCATTCATTCATTCATTCATTCATTCATTCATTAACTTGTCCAATAACTCGTTCACTCATTCATTTATTTATACACTTGAAGTGAGACAGCTATAAGGATATAGGACGGTGTTAGTCAATCCCACTGTGGTATGCGCCACGCACCGGGATGTGGTGAAGGCAACCTGAGTTCATATTTGGCCTTATTTTGGGGCAACCTCCCAAAATGAAAAGCTCATGGTTAGCTATACCTCCTTTTACTCTTCACAGACAAGTCTGCTACCAATTCAGCTTCACGGAAGAATGGAATGTTTGGTTGTTATGGGCGGAAAATCCGAACCAAGAACGTCGATCTGACGTTCCTCCTGCAGCAGACGGTACCTCCTCCGACTGCGCTAACACGTGCCCCTTCGCCATTATGTGAATGAATAACAGTACAGACAAATATAGATATATAAATCACCTGAGAGGGGATACAAGAAACAGATAATCCAGAAACCCTTTAAGGAAAAAAGAAAGAAAATACAACCAAGGACGAAATTGGTTCGTTTATCTAATTATTGATTATTTAATCTATTTAATTATTTTATTAGGTTGTAACGAAATAAATGGCACTGAACCACTGTAAATTTAAACAGTTCTCGGCTTGTAGGCAAGTTTATTAATCGAAATAAAAACCTTCTGATTCTGCACATCTTTGCCAACGTGACACAAACTTTTTTATCCCAGTAGCATAAAAATCAGAAGTTCTGGAATTGACGAAATCTTCGAAGGCACTTTCGGCATCCTGTTGGTATCTGAATATTTTCCCTACCAAGAAGTCGCCAAGATGCTTGAAGAAATGGTAGTCTGTTGGGGAGAGGTCGGGAGAAAACGGAGGATGTGGTAGAGTTTCAATGCTCAGCTCATTCAATTTCTGCAACGTCATTCGTGCTACATGGGGGCGAGCATTGTCGTGCAGAAGGAGAACTCGCCTTCGGTTTACCCCGGATATCCTTCAACTTTTTCATCGTTTCTTCAATTTCAATGCAGTACTTCTCTGCCGTGATGGATTCACCGGGAGGGAGGAAGCTGTGGTGAATAATTCCCAGCGAACACCACCATACTGTCACCATTACTTTCTTTTGGTGCAATTCCGGCTTCGCAAGAACCTTGGGGCTCTCATCGCTGTCCACCCACTGTGCCGATCGTCGCCTGTTGTCGTACATTATCCAATTCTCGTCACAGGTTACGATGCGATCAAGGAATGGGTCCGTTTCGTTCCGTAGAAGCAGTGCGGACGAGATCTCACATCGTCGGTTTCTTCGCTCCTCAGACAGCTCGTGAGGCACCCATCTTTCCAGCTTTTTGGTCTTTCCAATTTCCTTCAGATGCCGGGCAGCTGTGTTGTGACTGACGCCAAGAACCTTCGCTATCTCCCTGGTACCTTTGTGTGGATCCTACTCTACCACATCTCTCAGCTTGTCCTCATCAACATCACTATGCCTCCCACGACCTTCATGTTCTTCCAAGCTCTCATCTCCATTAAGGAACTTCTGATACCAACGATACGCCGTCCGAATTGTGGAACATCCTTGACCGAATGCGGCGTTCATCTTCTCGTCCGCCTCCTTAGCTGTAGTGCCCAGCTTGAATTCATACAAGTAAATGCCTCGGATTACCCTTTCGTCCATCTGCAAAAAAGTCAATAAAACTCTAAAGTTTTCCCACTTTTACATAGAAAATTTGGTACTCGCCGGTAGAGCAAAGTTTGCGCTTCTAAATGATATGCCACATGTTACGGTTTGTTCTTGATCAAACGCGTAAAGACGCGCCAAAAAATGGCGTGAGCCAGTGCCATTTAATTCGTTTCAACCTAATACTATTCATTATTACTTGTTTATTTATTTTTTCACTTGTTCATACTGTAACTCATTCACTAATCCATTCATTCATTCACATAAAGGAGAACAAGCTGATGCGCGGCAAATCATCTGGAAAATACTAGAAATTTTTCAAATATTGAGAAAAAAGGATAAAGGTAGCTGTAAGCATTTAGTCTGCTTATTTTATTCATTTATTTATAGACTCCCATTCTTCCGCTCTTTATGTCATTCGTTAATTCATTCATGTCAAACACAAGAAACAGAAAATGTTTTAAAAAATACGAAAAATGAACTTTCTCGCTGTTGTTCTGACAAAATCACTCAACGTTGACCACCTTGACCTACAAGAATCGAAACGCAGCCACCTGGGTGGTCGACCAACACGACCAAAGCCAAATTGGGGGTCGGCAAAAAATCAACTGAAAATAAACATCGAGGCTCCCCCTCCACCTTAACGCGGTGGGTGGGATTTCGACCTGAAAAACCAGCCATTCGTCTTTGTATACGATTCTCGATTCACGCAGGACACTTTTCGTCTTAAATTGGACACAACTGCAAAATTCATTGTTTTCGAAAACTTATTCCGGCTCTTCTGAGAACTTTTAACTACCTGCTCCACCAAGAGATCGAAATTTTATTGTAAAAAAAAATGATTTTACAGAAAAGAAAATGAATCAAAATGTGTTTTGAAGCGCAGTAAGGCGATTTTCGTTTGTTTTTATTATTTATTCATTTATCAGTGTTTATTTATTTTCATTATCTTCTCGTATCTTTATTTTTATTTATTTATTTATTTATTATTTTATTATTTAATTTTATTACATTTGCGGGAGGCAGACATTAAACAAAACACAAACCTGAGCTGTAATTCAACAAAGCAACATTCAGCGCTACGAAACAAACAAAAGTGACTAGCTAATTAGTGTTGTAGGTTAAAAGAAGAGATCGATAGACATGCACTCGTCCAGGATGTCGCGATTTTCATTTGGGAAAAATTTGTATATTTAAAATTTAAATTTAGCAAAAAATCTGTTTGCTTGGAGTCACCCACTTTCTACGATGCAAAAAACACAAATATTTTCACTTTTCTGACTCAAGTAAGCAGCATTTACACTATCCATCGAATGCGAATCGTAGCCAGCCAGAC
This sequence comes from Heligmosomoides polygyrus bakeri, assembly GCA_947359475.1. Lineage (NCBI taxonomy): Eukaryota > Metazoa > Nematoda > Chromadorea > Rhabditida > Heligmosomidae > Heligmosomoides > Heligmosomoides polygyrus. The sequence goes on along the minus strand of OX375868.1, from coordinate 97,870,745 downwards.
GTGTGCATGGCGCGATGTCTTATTTTAACACGCAAAAAAAAAATCGTGGTCTTCTGCTACACAAGGTAAGCTTTAAAACACAATTTTTTCTTGGAAAATGATAACCTTATAAAACCTCGAGCAGTGCATTTACATGCATGCTGGCTGAATTTTAAAAATTTTCAAAAAAAGTTAGTCGATTTCAAAAGCGCCAAGCTTGCCTAAAAGAGTGTCGAATTTGTTGCGAAAAGTGCCTAATTTGACGTGGAAATGGTATGTGCATATACCACGATGATTAGGTAGTTAAAGATAAATCATAAAGGATAAAGGACGGCGTTACTCAATCCCTTTTGGGATTCGCCACGCATTCAACATCTACGGGTTGTCGTGGAGGCGATATGAATGCGTACTTGGCCATACAATGACTTGCGGTGGCCAGCCGATGAACAGGGCAGCGGTTTATCCTTCCCAGACGAGTCTGGTACCAATTCAACGACCCCGGAGGGATGGAAGGCTTGGTTGGCCTGGGCGGTAAATCCGAACCAGCAACCTGGTATTATCGGGTGCAGGCGACAGTCGTCGCCTCCTCCGACTGCGCTACACTCACCCCTCCTCCTCTGTGTGAATGAATGAATGAATGAACAGCAACATAAGTAAACAAAATCCTGGCGGACAAAGGACAAGAAGTGTTTCACACACCCCTTAGGTGATATTTGAAAAATTATGGTCATAGCATGAATTTGGTCCACATGTTCGGGTTATTTATTTATTTTTATAACCATCTTAATTATTTATGTTTATTTATTTATGATGTCACTCATTCGTTCCTTCGTTCACATAAAAAAAATCAATAAACCACAAGCTAATTGAAAAAAAACAAAAAATGTAAAATATTGGGAACAATGAATAAGGGCAGCAGTAAGCATTTAGCCCGCTTATTTATTTGTATTTATTTGTTTGCTTGTGAACCAGAAAACATCCTATTTGGAAAATAATAGAAGCTTATAGAATATTGAGAAAAGGACCGATGTTGCTGCAATCATTTAGTTTGCTTATTTTATTTATTTATTTATTTATTTATTTTTACTCTCACTCATTCACTAATTCACTCATTCATTCCCTCATTAGTTTACATAAATGAGAAGAAATGGATGAATCGAAAAAGTTCGAAAAATAATAACAAAAATTGAAATATTGGGGAAAAAAGATGAAGATGATTGGAACCTTAATTTACTTGTTTATTCATTCATTTATTCACCAACCCATTTTTTTCGGGGAAAGTACGATGCATGGCGCATCTTAAGAGGCCCTCTTTAGCCATAGACTTTTATTGGTTGGTCATTCGCTTTTCTCAGAGGCCAACGATCACTTTTTCACTTCCGCATGCCCTTGGTGGGAACCAGTTTCCACCTTTCACCAACGTCTTCTCGACGTCATCTTCGAGGCATTTGATCGGTGGGTTCGATCCCGCCCGAGCGCAGGTGTTTTGCAGACCTTTTGCCACTTGGGTATAGCGGAGATAAATTCCCGAAAGTTGGCAGCTTTCCAAGAAAATTTTTTAAAAAATGGAAATTTTCACAGCCAAGCTGAGGGAATCTGAATCCACCTCGAGTTAGTGTTCTTCTAGAGCCGGATTCTGAAGGACGGAGCCCAGCAGCGCATCAGAATCCGCTCATCAGTTGGCGCTGTCGCCCGCTCTGCTGTCATGTCGTCATCGGCCGCCAGCCACGTCTGCGACAACACGTGATTCCGACACGTGAACGAGGCGGCGACCATGTCAACAGCGCGAACGGCGAGCGGCGTGTGCTCCATTGGCGCAGCTGGTTAGCGCGTGGTACTTATAGTCATAAGATATGCCGAGGTCGGGAGTTCGATCCTCCCATGGAGCAAAAACTTTGCACTTCTCAAGTACGATCGGTTGACTAGTCTGAGGGCTCCTGTGCACTTTTTGCTCTCTGGGGACCTTCAGAGATGATGTTCTAAAGGCCGTTTGTTCCATTTCTTCCATTCTGGTTTTGAGCTGAAAAAACGGATTTTTTTGCTGGTTTTTTGCTGTGAGGTTGATCTGACTCCAGCTTCGATAGCAAAAAGATAGCAGCATACGGGAATCGAACCAGAGCACAGTAATCGTGCTCTTTATCAGGTTCTACTAGTACTTTTCAACGGGTTTATTCCCTCCTTATCCATCCATCTATGTCATTGGCGAGCTCTTGGGAGGCAAAATTATTGCCTTGGCCGGGAATCGAACCCAAAGAGGTACAAAGACGACCACTGGTGCCTGGAGATTGTGCCGTTCAATGGGCTGGGATAATAAAAGGATAAAGGACGGCGTTACTCAATCCCTTTTGGGATGCGCCACGCATTCTACTTCTACGGGATGTCGTGGAGGCGACTTGAATGCCTATTTGGCCATGCAATGACTTGCGGTGGCCAGCCGATGAACAAGTCAGCGCTCTATCCTTCCCAGACAAGTCTGGTGCCAATTCACCGACCCCGGAGGGATGGAAGGCTTGGTTGGCCTGGGCGGGAAATCCGAACCAGGAACCTGGTATCGGGTGCACGCGACAGTCGCGCCTCCTCCGACTGCGCTACACACGCCCTAATGGGCTGGGACCTACCCTAATCGCCCTCAATTTTCTAGAGGAATTCGAACCAGGCTTCTATAGGCGAGCTCTTGGTGCAGCGGTTAGCATGTACGTCCCATAAACTGTCGAAGAAGGTTCGATTCCCGCCGGATGCGACGTTCTGGAGCTGTTAAAGACTAGCTCAGAGCCAGGAAATTTTAACAGAAAATCGTCCCGCAAAAATCCTGTCCCCAACGCAACTCGAACCAAACAACCTTTCGGTCCAAACGCTTAACCTAACTGCTGCAGAATAGGTTTTACCCTTCCTAAAGGCATCAAAAAGGACAGCAGCGGATGGGAATAGAACCTGAACACTTCATCTTTCCTTAATTGCCGCTAATTGATAGAAGATGTGGCCTCTTTAGCGGGAAAACTTCTGAAACGTCGACAACCAAGCTCTTCCACCTGCTCCGTCGTCTTCAACTTTCCAAAGAAACTTGAACAAGGTTTCTTTCGGTGAGGTATCGGTGCAGTGGTTAGCACCGGTGTCTTCCAAGCTATTCACGAGAGTTCAATTCCCACGTACACACAGACCTTCTGGAGCTTCATAGGTCCAGTTGAGCAGAAAAAGAATAGGATTTCGACTAACGGTAAAGGACGTAGAGTAAAAATGCTCAATTTTTCATTTTTAAAAATCAATTTTTAAATGATTTTGCGGCTCGCAGCTTTTCAAACATCGTATATGCACGACTGTGATCTACGCCACGAATAAATAAATAAAATTTCTAAAACGTCTATCCTCCCAGGTGACTTGAACCGAAGTCTTTAAAGAAAGTTGAACCTGCATTATTTCATCTGTTTTTTTTAGCTTTTCTTTCAAGATTAAGGAGCTGTCTGGAGACTCTCAGACTTTAAAAGAAAAATACAATTTCACAGGTTATCGACTGCCCTATCTGGGCGAAATTCCGCTTGAAGTTTCAGCCCCAATCAGGGCATCATCACTCTGCAACGCTTCGGCCGGGAATCGAACATATATTGCCCTCGCATCGTGGTTTTTTCCCTTCGAAAACCCGCAAAAGACAAGAGTTCGGCGAGAATCGAACCAACGCGCTGACCATCACACCACGAGCGCGACTGGAGGCCAAGGCCACCATTCTGTGAGAGATACAACCGGCCGAGCAGAGGGCGCTGGACATTCCGCGGCGCTGCCCATTAAGCGACGAGAGAGCGTCACCGCCAGGCATCGGTGGTTCAGTGGTAGAATGCTCGCCTGCCACGCGGGCGGCCCGGGTTCGATTCCCGGCCGATGCAATGTTTTTGATCGAGAGTATAGAACCAGTCACTTAATTGGCATACGTTCGTTACAGTTCAGAGATGACCTATCGAAGCTTGCTGTTTTCAGTCGGGAGGAAGCGATGAGTGGTGGAGTTTAACGTCGAATCGGAGACTTTTCGAATCGAACTGGACACTTTTCAAATCAAATTGGACACATTCGAATCGAAATGAACATTTTCAACATCAAATTGGACACTTTTCAAATCAAATTGGACACCTCCCACATCAGATTTGGCTCTTGTAAGCTAGCCTAAGACTTTTGAAGGCAAAGCGAACTCTTCAAATTCCTCGATGTCTCATTTCTCCTACTTGACAAAAGTGTTGTCCGAGTGCTCTCACTGAATTTCCACCCTTTTGTACGGCTCAAAGCTAAAACCCACAGTTTCTTGCACACTTTGAAGGAAGAAAGAAGCAACGTCCACCACAGACACTTTTGTGAGAGTGCGATGAGAGGTAACCTGTTTCCACTACCGTAATTCCCTACCGTATTATGTCGTAATTTCTGGTAGATCACCAACCGCCCTCTGTGATACCGTTGCGAATACAATATAGAGCTTAAATTCGCCGTTTAGTAAGGACGGACAGACGACCTCCAAAAGGAACGAGAATCCCAAGAACTGTTATAGAGATAGAACTAGGAAACTAGAAGAAAGCTGGAGCACATTCGCCCAGAAACGTCGGTTTCTATTCCACACCTACAATATCGTCTAGTAATTACGATCTTCAGAATCGGGCCACAGAGTATTCAGTGAAGGGGAAGAGGAGCGAGAGGAAATAAATTCTGCAATTCGTCATCGAAACACTTCCACCCCTCTTCATTTGTACAGGTGCTACGATCCAGAGATTGGTTCATTTACGAATATAAGCAGAAAATGATTTACAGCTCTTTTTTAAAGGTTATAAATCTATATCTGAAGCATAGCGTGTAATTGTAAGTTCCGTCCCGTAAAACAGCTCTTACCGATGTCCGTAATAGCGGCCGAGCTCGCGCAAGGCATTCCTCTGTCGACAACTGGCAATCAATAAATCAATAATATGCAGAGAATAACTCAGACGAAAGAAACGCGCTAGAAGCGGTGAAGTGAATGTGAGGTGTTTAACGACTCTTCGGGGCCGATTGTTCAGAACAAGCCACGTTGCTATAGCAACGACGAAAAGGTCTCGAACGCAACTACAACATAGCAGCAATTTTGCCGCAGCAATGTGAACGAGTTCATCCGACTGTCTGTCGGTGCGTCCGTCCGCACACGCAAAATTAATTGCGATTCAACAATGCCTTCAACAGATACTCCGTCGATATTATTGGTTCTCGCTCAGAGCTGGCTATCTGAGATTGGCATCAAGCAAAAAGTGGACAGTTTTGATCGCCCTATCAATACCGATCGATCTCGCCGATTGTTGAACGGAAATCGCCGCTTAAAGGGGAATTCACATCAATATAATGGCCGGCAAACAATATGCAACAAAGTTCTGAGAAATTTGATCGAACGAATGAATGATCGAATAAATTCGAAGTTGAAAATTTCCTAACAAATAAACTAATGCATTTATTCGCTAGGGCGCGTGTAGCGCAGTCAGAGGAGGCGCCGACTCTCGCCTGCACACGATACCAGGCTCCAGGTTCGGATTTCCCGCCCAGGCCAACCAAGCCTTCCATCCTCCGGGGTCGGTTAATTTGTACCAGACTTATAAGGGAAGGATGAAGCGCTGACTTGTCTATCTGCGGGCCACCGCAACTCATTGTATGGCCAAATCCGAATTCAAATCGCCTCCACGACATCCCGTAAGAGTAGAATACGTGGCGCATCCAAAAAGGGATTGAATAACCCCGTCCTTTATCCTTTATTTACTCGCTCATCGATTTTTCGATTGATCGAAAATTAATGAACTCCATTTCTCGTTTATTCGAATACTCCCATTGTCGAATAGGTTGTTCTGTGCCTGAAGATTTGAAGTTTGTTCGATATTCGATTAAAAATAATCGATTTTTGAAGAAAGGAGTCGAAACATTCGATATTCGAATAATTTTCGAATATGGCTCCCTTTCCATGTTCGAATTCGAACCAATATTCGACTTTTAAATCAATCAGTGTTCGAATTCGAACGAATATTCGAAATTCTAGAAATGGCAAATATTCGACTAGTCCAATAGAAGTTAAAGTTGGATATTCTCTCGAATTTGAACATCGAAAGAATCCGAAAATTATTCGAAAATCGAATATTTCAACTTTACTCGAAAAAATTTGTTCGCATAAACTCCAAATCTTCAAGCACGGAACCTGACTAGAACAAATTATTCGACTATACGAATATTGGAATAAGCAAAAAATGGGGATCAAAATTATTCGATTTTCGATCATTCGAAAAAATTTGTAAGCGAATAAATTCATTCCTTCGAGAATCTTCGACATCGAATTTACTCGTTCAGTCAATCGTTCGATAAAATTTTTCTCAAAAACACAACTCTAGCAAAAGCTAAAGAGTGTACAATCAATATCGATCCATAATATCGATTTCTGCCCGGAAACCGCCGTCTACAGTAGGAGTAACGCGAGTTCATTGGCCAGCGGTAGAATTCACAGCAAATATGTATGCGAGCGGTACAAAATCTCTAATCAATACCGATCCATTAACATCGATTTTTCCCAGAATAGTTTGCTGGAAGAGGGTATATAGGGCATAGATATGCTTCACTGCAAGCAAGTCTTATTGAATGACCAACCATTATCGATTAACGTCGTCGACGTTTACTGGGTCAAAGCCCCCACAAGACCACAAACCGGCAACATCTACACTACTTTTTGCAAAGCAAAAAACGAATTAGAAATTTATAAAGAAAAAACGTAAAATGTAACTATAGTAGAAGATAAACAATTTTAAAAATAGAAGGTTAAAGAGACTGAGCAGTAGCCTCCAGAAACGGAGGAGAAGACGTCGAACAAGTGCTGCAATATTTCCTCACAGAAAACGAGCCCTAGAGACGGCTTCAAATCCTAATTCTCAGTCATCGATCAGAAGTCTAGGCTTCACATCTGGCAGAACGAAGAAACGGATGATTCCGTAACGTATTCTGAAGATCCTGCCAGATTCTGCATCGTTCCGACGGCTGTGGTCGAATTCGACGCATCAGAATTTTTAGAAGAATCGCTTTATGGCCTAACTTTTAAAAACTTTAACTTCGACTATTCGTTGGCTTCGAAATTGGGCAGTAAAAGTAACTTTCTGGAGCTCTACAACGTCTACCAGATCAGCACAGGAGCTCGTCGGGTCTTCTGATCTACGACTAAACCCTACTTGATCTATTTGGGAATTGTCAGTGAACCAGCACCCGATGGAAGATAAAATGGAAGAATGACACACAGAGGACGAACAACAGCCCTTTCAAAGGAAAATTCCGGACCCCACCTCTAAAAACAATGATGACTCATTCTGCTTCTTGAGCTTCTGAAGCGCCGCCCAGAATGACGTCATCGGTTAGGATTGCGAAAGAAACTATTCAGAAGTCCTGCGAAAATCGGCTGACGTCTAGCCATGGCGGCAACGAGGCGCCTGTCAGGCCCCGCTAAGTGGTAATCGATACAGACTCCAGAAGATGAGGCGGAACCGGGTTCGAAGGCAGGGAATAGCAAAACAATGACAAAGTCATGAGGTTTCCAGCCCTTTTCGACGTCTTCAGGGTCTGAATTCAGAGTACGTCGCATTGGACTGGAGGCAACCTGCCACTGAAGCACCACCGCACGTCAAGAAGCTTTGGAATGCGCCGTGCACTCAACCTTCGCTGAAATCAGTAGGAAGAAGACCTTTAGACCCCTCTCCAGTACCAGCTGGGAGCAGAATGCATGGCGCATTCCTAACTAAAGATCTCAGACGTCTACCAGCAGATATTCCAGCACAGACTAACTAATATTTGACCGAAAATCACCTAAGAGACCGAGCTGGTCTCCCGCATGGTAAGCTAGACGGGAATGTAACGGGTAAACCATGGTAACCGGCACACATAGCGTGCTCCGTGTTTGTGCCAAACCTCATCAAGCTCGACGGGAATAGGGTGAACGCCCTTCGTGTTATTGAAGCTGTCTATGGATGCCATAGAATCTTCTGGAGCCATTATTTACGTAGTCGTCATCGAGATGTGAGACAGCCATTCGGGATAGCTGATACCTGTGCCCTATTCCCGAGGGCATTCACATGACTGATGACGGTGCTGTTAGGAAATAATCCAAGAAAATGTGAGAGAACTTCCCAACTAATAAGAGGCACTCAAGTGTGACAATTAAGGACAAAGGACAAAAATCCTTTGGTGAAGGCAGAACTATGAAAAAACGTATTCTGCTGGAGGATTAGTCTTAGAAAGCTGTGGGTGGAGTTGATTATGTGTGTTTATTGGCTTAATTTTATCATTTACTTGCGTGGTATTTCGTGGTACTCTCTGCCGTGTGTCTTATATACACGTAGATATAAACATAAGTAAATAAAATATTAGGTTGTAACGGAATAAATGGCACTGAACCACTGTAAATTTAAACAGTTAGTATCTCGGCTTGTAGGCAAGTTCATTAATCGAAATAAAAACCTTCTGATTCTACACATCTTTGCCAACGTGACACAAGCTTTTTTATCCCAGTAGCATAAAAATCAGAAGTTCTGGAATTGACGAAATCTTCGAAGGCACTTTCGGCATCCTGTTGGTATTTGAATATTTTCCCTACCAAGAAGTCGCCAAGATGCTTGAAGAAATGGTAGTCTGTTGGGGAGAGGTCGGGAGAAAACGGAGGATGTGGTAGAGTTTCAATGCTCAGCTCATTCAATTTCTGCATCGTCATTCGTGCTACATGGGGGCGAGCATTGTCGTGCAGAAGGAGAACTCGCCTTCGGTTTACCAAGGCCGGCCTTCAACTTTTTCATCATTTCTTCGATTTCAATGCAGTACTTCTCTGCCGTGATGGATTCACCGGGAGGGAGGAAGCTGTGGTGAATAATTCCCACGAACACCACCATACTGTCACCATTACTTTCTTTTGGTGCAATTCCGGCTTCGCAAAACCCTTGGGGCTCTCATCGCTGTCCACCCACGGTGCCGATCGTCGCCTGTTGTCGTACATTATCCATTGCTCGTCACAGGTTACGATGCGATCAAGGAATGGGTCCGCTTCGGTTCGCAGAAGCAGTGCGGACGAGATCTCATATCGTCGGTTTCTTTGCTCCTCAGACAGCTCGTGAGGCACCCATCTTTCCAGCTTTTTGGTCTTTCCAATTGCCTTCAGATGCCGGGCAGCTGTGTTGTGACTGACGCCAAGAACCTTCGCTATCTCCCTGGTACCTTTGTGTGGATCTTCCTCTACCACATCTCTCAGCTTGTCCTCATCAACATCACTATGCCTCCCACGACCTTCATGTTCTTCCAAGCTCTCATCTCCATTCCGGAACTTCTGATACCAACGATACGCCGTCCGAATTGTGGAACATCCTTGACCGAATGCGGCGTTGATCTTCTCGTCCGCCTCCTTAGCTGTAGTGCCCAGCTTGAATTCATACAAGTAAATGCCTCGGATTACCCTTTTGTCCATCTGCAAAAAAGTCAATAAAACTCTAAAGTTTTCCCACTTTTACATAGAAAATTTGGTACTCACCGGTAGAGCAAAGTTTGCGCTTCTAAATGATATGCCACATGTTACGGTTTGTTCTTGATCAAACGCGTAAAGATGCGCCAAAAAATGGCGCGAGCCAGTGCCACTTAATTCGCTACAACCTAATATGTTACACCATCATATAACGGGAACAACTTTGGCAAAACAAACAAAAATGGCTACAAAACAACCACAGCGAAAGCATAGTAGCTATTAGACATAGGATCCGATTGCCGAATCGGATAATTTTAAATTGTCATTGTTTTCAAACCCGGCTAAAAGGATTAGATGAGTAATGGCATTTTTGAAAAGTCCCGGATCTCAAGATGATTCAGATAAGAGCAACCTTAACAGGAAGGATTTTCAGACGATCCAAATCACTGATTTCGTCTTCGGATCTCACAGCGGATATCCGAATCGGACACGACTTCAGATTTCTGACAAAAATCAGTTAAAAATCAGTTGAATTATCCAAAAATCTGATCTGGAAAAAATCACGCTAACCTGAATCACCCTAACATCCGGGCTCTTCAAAAATCCTATTTCTTGCACACTCCTTTTATCCAGGGTTTGAAAAAAATTTAACCCGAGGAATTATCCGAATGGGCATCGGATCCAACCTGTAGTAGCAATATCAACAACAGACAATGGTGTCCTAGTCAATAGGACAACGTTTCGGCTTATTCTCCAGTACTTCTAAGGCGATGGCACTTCAGGTTAGCATATACCAAAGGTATTTACTTATTTCTCTACTTCGCAAAGACGCATAGCTGGTAACTGTCCGACCCTAATGCTAAAAGTAAGGGCGCGTGTAGCGCAGTCGGAGGAGGCGCTGGCTGTCGCGTGCACCCGATACCAGGTTCCTGGTTCGGATTTCCCGCCCAGGCCAACCAAACCTTCCATCTCTCCGGGGTCGGTGAATTGGTACCAGACTTGTCTGGGAAGGATAGAGCGCTGACTTGTTCATCGGCTGGCCACCGCAAGTCATCGTATGGCCAAATACGCATCAAATCGACTCAACGACATCCCGCAGAAGTAGAATGCGTGGTGCATCCCAAAAGGGATTGCGTAACGCCGTCCTTTTTCGTTATCCTTATGTGAATGTTATTTGGGCGCAATACGGATTTGGAGGGTGTGAAATTTCAGCGAAAAAAGCCTGACTGCCGCCACTTCAGATGAGTTTGTCGGCAGAACTTGGAATCATCATAGATCCCTAAATAAACGTGAAGTATGTCATATTTGAGGTTTTTTTGAGAAAATCCATGAGATTGTATCTTCCTTGAGCGGCCGGATTCATCAACGACTTACAGCAATTTAACAGAGAAAATACAGCCAAAATTCCTGAGAGCGCAGCTTATCAAGCGATACGGTGAGCGATATCAGGGGTTTAGGCTGAATTTTCTATGTTAACTTGCTGTAAGTCGATTATGAATGCAGCTCCAGAAGCAAAAACAGACCAATTAGTAACATCCTCAATCCGAAGCATCTCTAATATTGAGCAATTCCTTCTACTAAAATTGAAATCATAGCTAACTCACACTAGTTCCACAAAATTGATCTATTTCACAATTTTGGGCATTTTTTACTCGAGAAAATTCACAAAATTCGATTCAGTACGCAATTTTCATCCAAAACTGCTAGAATCTGCCGCTGTGTAAAATGACCTTGCTGGGTAAACAACGTCGGCAGAACTCTAATGGCTACACCGTCAGACGCCCGTCACACGATCAACAGCAGTTTATTGGAGCAAACTGAGCCGGCAAATACGCTGCAACTCATTCGTTCTCTGTTTTGAGGGCGGATGAATGGCCGGAACATGAGCCGCATTGAGGCCAGAAAAAGAGGAGAAATCGATGGCTGATGTGTGGGAGAGCGGAGGAGGAAGGAGGGTTTGGCGAAGGTGCCGGCCGTCGAGGCGGCCGCAACAGAAACAACACAGCATGAAGCACCTCAATGAGAGCCGGCGATGCCTGACGAGAATAACGGGCAGGCGGTGGAGGGGAAGGGTCATCCACTATCTAGCTCTAACCCATACGTAGGTTAGGTAGGACTGCTTCAGAAGTGTTTGCCAGAGGAAGGAAGCTCGTTCTAGATGACAAGGACGAATGGGAACGGGCGATAACGCGTGGCGTCACATCGTAAACATCGTCAGACGTCGGGAAGAAACTCTCTGATTCACTGCTGAGACACATGTCGCCGATGACGACCTGCTGGTCTGGGTGCAGTAATCAGAGACCGACAGACGAAGGGGAGGAGGCGAAGGTAACAACAATCCCCAACGGACGGATGAACCGATAACGACCTGCGAAGGAGAGCATAACAACCGCAATTCTCAGGGTATACGCGAAACCATGGTGCGGGGACGATGCGACACGAAGTAAAAAGAAACATAGCAAAATTATGGCCGTCGCGAAAATTAAGGCCAATTCCGAATTTCCGCAGCAGATATACGAGGCAACAGAATGGGAGAAATTCTTCATTCTACCGTGACCACGTTACTGACGCGAAAATGGCGTCGAATCAGATCCGCTGGAGACCAGGCAGATGATGAAGGAGGAAGAGTGTGTGCAGTAAGCGTTAAAAGCACCGCCTCATGTGTTTGCCGTCCAGAGATGAACCAGCGCCGACGTCACGTGCCGTCCGTCCGTCGTGGCAATCAGCCAACACGTAAATAACAACGTTCACGCTCCAGATGAGGCACATTCTCCGCCGCCTCATTCAGAACGACGCACCGAACCAGTTTTCTAGAATACCACTCCGTAAAATAACACTGAAATTTGACAGAAAAATTCCATTCAATTCGACTTCGACTCTATTCTATGTTAAACACATGTTTGTTTTTTTATTTTTATTTCCTTCTTATTTGCACCTTTTTAATTTTCCTTGTTTATTTATTTAAAAACAGCCGAAAAAATCAATAGAATCGATAGATAATGCCCACTCGATCGATATTACATACTTATGGTAAACTGTTGTGTTGGGCTCACTTCCCTACCGTAATCCATGCTGTTGACGGTGCCCACGGTGGAATGACCGGCGGATACGCCACCGTCGGGAGAGGTCATCGCCTGCCCCACCGTCTTCCACTCTTCTATTTGAATTTAGCCACGCCCTGATGAACGGATGTGCATATAAGGAGCAGATTCGAGCGACAAGGATCTCACACACGACTCCAGCAGCTCTACTGTTTGCCTCACCATTGATTTTGTGTTCACCATAAACGCGCTATCTAAGTTGTGTTCCTCGTACCGCGGAATAGCCAGCGGCCAGTCTCCACTTCGAAGAGACACTGGGAATACCAGTAGCTAATTGGGCGTCAATGGAACCATTGAACAGCCACATGGGGGCCAATCCTGCCGAAGTCGGAGCGACTAGCCAAGATAACCGTAGTGTGCGGGCGCCTTCTGCCATGAGCAGAAGGAGCGGCAACATTGCTGCGGAACAAGCACTCAGTCCGGTACAAATGGCATTGGATAACACCACGGATGCCAGGACAGAAGTCGATATGAGTCAAGGCGATGCTCGATTAGAGGCCGCGTTTGACCATATTGTCTCACGGTTAGATGAGACACTTGACGACCAAATCCGGAACATTTCTGCTCAGAAGAAGCAGAACATTCTGGATGCTGTCCGCGGTACCGTTGACATCGCTAAGAAAAGGGCTAGATTAGTCCAAAACCAAGCTGGAGCAAGCATTTTTGCGGAAATTAATATGACACCAGAAGAATTGCGCACAGTGTTGCCGATTGCGGGTCATAATAGCGCACTAATGGAATGTTTAGCGACAGAACTTGGCTGCGAGACTTCGCAAGTAGCTACGGTTGTAAGAGCACAAGGTCTGGAAGCAGACGCGATTAGGCTGCGATTGCAAGAACAGGGATCAACCTTGGAGATTCTAAGGACCCTAAATAGCGAATTGCAAGACCGAGTGAGTGAGCTCACGAACAGGCTGATGAACAGCGGACAAAAATTAGGAGAACAACGACCGTGCGGATCGCCGGCGAACTGTTCTCGCGGTGCGGAAAAACGCCCAGTTGACTGGTCAGCTCTCGGGAAACACCTCTCAACACTGAAGAAAGTCAAGTTAGTTCACAGTTCAGAGCAGTCAGGTTGCGTTCCACGCAACGAACGTTAGGAGGGAGAGGCACCAGGGGTCAATCTCCAGTGAGAGGTTGACACAATCGTCTCGGAGCTCCTCCAGCGGATCGACAGTAGCTGAGTCCGCTGCAGCTATGCAAAGCGCATATGGTAGTGAGGGGAGCTCACAAGCTAGCGCCATTTCCCGTTCTGTCGATGGGATGCTCAGTGTTTTTAAGGAAGTGTTTAAAGCACAGAGCGTGGCGGCTATCGTCAAGTATGATGGAAAGAATTCACTAAGTGATTTCCTTCGTTCAGTAGATGTGAAATATCCGTCTACAGTGTGGTCAGACCGGGATCGGCGCGACATACTGGTGAATCACCTAGTAGGATCGGCACGATCGACGTACAAAGGCCTACCGGACCGCGTTAGGCAAGGCAGTTTCAACAGGGTGGTCCTCGCGCTTAAAGAAGCGCGAAGGAACCCTTGCGAAAAGTTGAAACTGATGAGAGATTGGGACAATCTTGCAATAGGTAACAGCGAATCGGTTAGCGATTTTTGCTGTCGCATGGAGGAAATTTCCAGGCAAATACACCCGAGCGATAGTTGGGATTTCCATCTCGCTTCAAAGTTGTACTCCATCTTGGAAGACTGGAAGGATTCGTATCACATGTTAGCGGCACTCGACGCACATGGTGACAAGGCGTACGGAATGGTCAAAGGCGTTGCACTTCGCCTGGAAAAGACCCACGTAGTGAAGCCTAGGAAATACGAATCCTCGGAAGAACCAAAACTTTTCAAAAAGCGTGTATCTGGTGAAGAGGCGGAAACGTCAAATCATGGGGAAAGAACCCAGCAGTGCTACAAATGTGGGAAGGAAGGCCACTACGCTGCAAACTGCCGTCCCAGGACGCCCCCAAGACATGACCCCGTTGGCGAAACAGGGCAGAGGTCAAATAGGCGACCCACCAGGGAGCCTTCGACAAGTAGAGCGATGTCAACATTCGTTGAAGAATGGTGTGGTGTAGTGAGCGCCCGAAGTAGAGGCGATGTTCAAGAACTTGGTGCGGTGGGTAAACCGACCCTAGTTAATGCGGTGATCTTCGGAATCGAAATGGAAGCCCTAATAGATACTGGATCGGTAATCTCGATCCTTCCAGCAGGCCTTCTGAAACTGGCCAAGAGTCGAGGCTTCGACATCGATAAGGAAGTAGAATTGGTTAGCAATGACCAAAAGCGGAAGGTGTTTGACGCATCAGGTACGCAAATGGACTTCTTGGGTATGGTTAAAGCCGATGTAAGGATCCATGGAGCTGGCAAAGCTCGAGTAATCATGCACGTTCAGAAAGGCAGGAGTGCTACCCTTCTATTAGGAACGAATGTTCTAAGTGCATTAGGCATCCAGCTTAATCTTTCTACAACACAGGCCCTTCCGCGGAGTGCGGTAGGCCCGGTGATGGTAGCAAATGCTACTAAAGGAGTGTTCGTTACACCAGAAGTCACGCTAGTCAAGATACCCTGTTGCAATATGGGATCGAGAGATGGGGTTACCCTATCAAATGATCACATGAAGTCGGACTACGACGAACGACTAATAACCGGAAAAGCGGGTGTTTTTATGCCCGGAAACAGGGTTTGCATGAAGCTCCCTGGAGAGGAGGGAAGGCCTCGACATCCCGAGTTGGTAACGGATCGGTCAGGTCCTCTCAGAACTGTAGAAGCAAGCGCGAATCCCGCTCTAATCGCTTCAGTCGGTGTTAATGAAGAATATTATAGACTTTCTTCCGACCACTTGGTAAGTGTGCCTCAGGAGATTGATGATATTCCGATGAAAGGAAATCTATGCGCGGAAGACGCGGAAAGCCCGGGAGGTGTTGGTTCGGCGTGGTGGAAACGCCTATTTCCAGAGGGCCCCATGTTGTGTTGGGCTCACTTCCCTACCGTAATCCATGCTGTTGACGGTGCCCACGGTGGAATGACCGGCGGATACGCCACCGTCGGGAGAGGTCATCGCCTGCCCCACCGTCTTCCACTCTTCTATTTGAATTTAGCCACGCCCTGATGAACGGATGTGCATATAAGGAGCAGATTCGAGCGACAAGGATCTCACACACGACTCCAGCAGCTCTACTGTTTGCCTCACCATTGATTTTGTGTTCACAATAAACGCGCTATCTAAGTTGTGTTCCTCGTACCGCGGAATAGCCAACGGCCAGTCTCCACTTCGAAGAGACACTGGGAATACCAGTAGCTAATTGGGCGTCAATGGAACCATTGAACAGCCACAAAACTCCGCCTACAGACCTACATATTCAACTGTTCCCCACCCCTCCCAGATGATCAAGCCTGGATAAACATCGATAAAATCGCCTGGTTACGGTAATGCGGTCGATAGCATTTACCCTGTGTGAAGAGGAAGCCACCGACTGACATATTCGATTTCCATCTCAAACGGTGAACTCCAAACAAAAGATCGATAAAATCGGTCGATAATCGTTAGGTTAGGCGATCGATCACGAGACTCCTCACGAAGCCTGCCAATCGGTCGTTATATTCGCGTGTTCCGAAGTGAAGCCTCAGGCCCCGTTTATACTTCCGACGCCGAGCCACGCTATGCCACATATAACGGGTATATTGATTGAGCGACGAGATCGATCTATTTCGCCACTTTAGATAGCGTCGCGTCGCTGGGCTTCGAAGTATAAACGGGCCCCTAGCCATGGGGTGTGATCAATAGTGCTAATCGAGGGACTAAACACTTTCTTCAGCCGATGTATAATACCACTGTGCCGGACAGACACACGGAGAGAAAGACAGACGTACGGACGGATTAGCTCCTTTATATGTAGCAGGAGTACTCATCTGTTTATTTACTTATTTACTTACAAGAAATCAGGTCAGTCGTCGACTAGTAATTGGGATTCCGCCCACTGCCTGTTTTACCTGTTACGGAAGCCTATCCAATAGGGATCACTATAGCGTCATCACTGACTCAACTTCACAGCAAAATCGATAATAGCGATCGATATTGATGCCACTGTGGCTGCTGCGGGGCCTACCCATGGATGATCACGTCGGTGTCACCCCCGTCCTAAAAAGCCAACTCTGGTACGATATTATTGATCAATATTGATAAATGAGTCGATTATGTTGCTAAAATCCGACGTATTACCATTGTGAAGGCCTCGATCAATATTGGTCACTCATTTGATTTGAAGGAGAAATGTTGAAGTGAAGTTTGCTCAGAGATCACGGACGGCCTCTTTTATCCGTGACACTTATTTACAGACTTATGCATTTATTTATTTATTTATTTATTTAATGATAGATACTTGCTGTGTGTATGATAAAATACAATTCTAAAATATTGTAACAGCAAAAGAATTGATGGCACCAAAAGCAATTAAACCAACTAATTTAAAAAAGAAGTAATGAATTAAAGAAATTGCATAGAGGAATCTAATACGTAAATAGAAATTATACAAGTAAAAACGTAAATCTTCAACGCCTAGTAAAATATATGTGGATAACAACTAACCAGAAATTATTCGGAGAAAACCTGACTGTTACGACCTACTGTACACAAAAAAGCTCATCCAACCGTCTGTCTGTGCATCCGTCCATCACAACACACAATGGTTAGAAAGTGGGCTTCACGTATTGATGGGTATTATTGATTACAGCTCGGGGTCAATTTCCCATGGCCGGAGTCACGCGAGAACTTAGATCCTCACGGAGGTCAACTGGAATGGCAACTGCAGTTCACCGAAGAAGTTGATCAGTAGTTGAACTGGATTTCTCCCGAAATTCCACGAAATTTCTATGGTGGGAGTTTGAAACATATTTTTCACCACGTTTTAATCCCTTTCAAACTCCCGATCAAAGTCACAGTTCGACTACTGATTAAATTCCGTTCACCTACCGGTGAAGTTCCAGTGGTGAACTATACAGTTGCCCTTCCAGTTGACCGCTGCGAGTGTCTGAGAGCATATGCTCAAACACTGGGAGAGGTCACCTGCAGGTCAAAAATAGGTGAACTACCCGTGGACAGCTAGGTGACCTGATTTTGGCCTACAGGTGAGCGGTCGACGACCTACAGATGACTGGATTACGGTATCTAGGCGGGAATTTCAAAGACGGTTTTTTCAGGTCATCCGTGGCGTCAAAAAATGTCATTTTCATCTACAGGTCACCTCTCCCAGTGTCCGAGTGATGACGAACGATGAACAGGCCTCACAACAAACATACATTATTGATTGAATTATCGATTTTTGTCCACAGTTGGCTATCCGAGTTGGGGTCGCTTGAATATGTTCGCAAATGTGCAGGTCTTACAACAAGTAGACAATATCGACTTCTGTCACTTAATGGGGAGAAGACCTGGCCACTTCTCTAACCGCCCGTCGCATCCATTAATGCAAAGCTCGAAAAACAGCGAAGAACATGAAGAGGAGGACAGCAATTACACTGACGAGCCGACATTGTGACGAATCAATTCAGTTGATGTGTTAACATAGTGATGAGCAAACATTGGTCGTTGATGCACTACTCAAACAGAGCCACCTCGCTGCGCCGTCCACTGAGATAGGGGTCCAGGGGATAGGTAGCAGATGGGGAATACGGTAGTTATCGTTCTAAAAGGGGGAACAGTAGAGTTTAGTGGTTTTTTCAACAATAAGCAGCAGGCTCTACAGCGTTCAATGAGGACGATGTCGACCCAAATGCGCTCAAAATTCGCCCATTTTGCTAGAAGTTCACGTAGAGTGTGTAACACTAACCTCTGCAATAAAAACAGCAATAATAATCGGTTTCGCCCGTCTGTAACGTTAGGGACAGAGAAATGAATGGAAAAGGTCTAATGGTAAGTAAACCAGCACTGAGGTTTCGGAACCAAATCGAAGAAAAACCGAAGACATTCGAGCAGAGTGCAACTCGACGAGGCACTGGAACTCACGTATGCTGCGGGGAATCCGCAGAAACAACTGAACTGTGGAGGTTACGATGACTCACTTGACTGTCGTTTTTCAGTGACAATGCTGACTACAGTTACTGGTTTCAGAGGTGCACACATACGCCGCCTGATTCCGTTCAACACAGAACGATCATCCGTGTAACTATCTGCTGATGGCGTATGGATGACTCATAGGCATCAGGGGCCGGATTCATCAAAGACTTACAGAGTTTCGACAGAGAAACTACAGCGGAAAATCCTGATAACGTTAAGATTTCACCATATCGCTTGTTGGTAAGTCGCGTTGATTCACGTTTTTTTTTTTTCAGGAGTTTCCGCTATAATTTCTCTGTCAAATCTCTGTAAGTCGTTGAATCCGGTCCCAGCCTTCCATCACTTAGCGGACAACTCTGTACAAGTTCCATGATAATTCGGAGCAGCTCGTGTTCTTATGCAACTGAGAATGCTTAACATTTTCCATAACTGCCTTAAATCGCTATTCGACGACTCCGGCTCCAGAGACAACACGGACACTATCTTTCGGTCCATCTAAACGCATGACAACTGCAGAAGTCCGCAGACTTCCAATATTCAACGTTATTTAACCGACGAAAAAGAGATTAGAACGTGAAATTGTAGCATACTTAAACCAACATATTTGCAAACACAATTATTATTCGAGAATCATTTCTATCTAGACCTACAGCTTAACTGGTTCCATGCTGATATCAGCGGCCGGCTCATCCCGATATACGGGTGAGTGCTGATGGGTCCCACGAGGTGTGGATGTTGCGTTCGATCAAACGGCGCCGGTGGTGTAATGGCGTAGAGCATTCCCGCCCGGTCAGAGGGAGGTGCGGGTTCGAGTCCCGCCTGGCGCTAGAAGTTTTGATCGCAACAAAATATCGTTGTAACAATTATTAAGTTGGTAAAAAAAAGTCTTGCACCAAAAATTTTGAAAACTTCTCAAGAAGGGACTTCGAGTGTTTGGTGAAACGTAGTTGTAGCACAAACATTCTAGAATATTTCGCATACGTGGTAAGTTGCCTCTGATATATAAATACTACGATTGTAGTGAAGAGAAAGCAACGGCTTTCATCAGTCAACGTGATCTACGCCCAGTGATGTACAATGAGTCCATGACAAGGACTTTTTCGAGAATGTCGTCACGGGAGATGAATCCTGGGTCTTCTTCGTTAATCATACTCGGAAGGCCTAGTGACTCTCTCAAGGAGAACCACCTCCGAAGCAACCAAAGGTGGGCATCCACTAGAGAAAGGTGATGCTGTGCTGGTGGTGGGATTCTTAAGGAATGCTCTATCATGAGCTCCTTGACGACGGCACCGCAGCAACAGCGAACATCTACGCTACACAGCTGCAGAAGCGGAGCGAGGACATGTCGCGCAAACGGAGAGGATGCTTGCCTTCTTCATGACAATGCTCGCCTCCCACGTTGTAAGGTCGTCTCGCCAGAAGTTGCAGGAGCTTAGGGCCTGTTCATATTTCGCGACAAGAGCGACACGTCGCCCATGCAAAACATACATATCGATTGAAACCGAGCGCGCGCCGCCGAAAAGTGTTCATACTCGAGCGCCGGCGCTGTCGCTCTAGTCGCTCCAGTCGCCTGTTCATACTTCCGCACGCTGAATGCGCTGCGCTCTCGTCGCTCTTGTCGCTGCTGTCGCGAAGTATGAGCACACCCTTAGGTGGGAGGTGTTGCCCCGCCCACCGTATTCACCACATCTTGTTCCATCGGACTGCCACCTCTTCGAGTTCTCAAGCAACACCTATGTGTTTCAACGACCGAAGCAAACTGGAATCCAAGGTGGAGCACCTCTTCGAGTCACAGCTGACTTCCTTCTGGAATAAAGGATTTCGTGATCTCCTATCAGATGGCAGAAGGTTGTAGATGTGAATGGTAGTTGCTTTGTAGAGAAACAAAATTTTGAAAAAAAAATTACGCTGTAGTGCAAGACTTTTTCACCAACCACATTATCAGATCCCAAAACAACTTCCTCTGGCACGGACACAGGCCTTCAGACGACGAGGAAGGCATCCAGCGGTGACGCGTGCGTATTCCATTGGCATTTCTTCCCACACCTTCGGAGGGCTTCCTTTCATCGAGTCGACTGAGTGATGTTTCTTAGAGCAGGCCTCGCTCTCCAAGTAGGATCAAATAAGGAAGACGATAGGGCGGAGGTCGGGGCTGTACGGAAGCCATTCTTCTGAGCTGATCAAGTCAGGAAGCTTGTCGCGGCACCACTCCTGGACGATCTTCCATTCATAAGCAGGTGCCGAATCCTGCAGTGAGATGAACGGCTTATTCGTGAAGATCGTGTTACTCCAGGGAACCGAAGCCTTTTTCGAAACATCCTCCAAGTGAATTTCGGAGTCCATTTTCTCCCCCTTTTTGGCGAAGAACAACGGCGACTTTCCCGCACAGGTATGTCAGCAGCACAAACCATGACTGATTCTGGATGCCCGCAGCGTTCATGGATCCATCCCGCTCCATTGGCTTTGGCTACTGATTTGAGAAGCACACGGAGGTTCTGGCGGATCAGCGCTGCTTCGACAGTAAAAATTTCGGAGATGTTGTTCAACTATGTATGCTCCGTTAATGTGCACTGTGGTGATGGGAACCCTCACCAACAGAAGATGAGAAGGTACCATTTTGTTGCCAGGCCAGTCAACATTGCATCTGGGATCGGATTCATCAACGGCTTACATAACTTTAACAGGGAATTCACAACGGAAAACTCAGACAACGCGGCTTATCAAGCGATATGGTGAGCGATAAGCCGCGTTATCTCACGATCAGTTTTCCGCTGTGAATTCTCTGTTAAAGTTATGTAAGTCGTTGATGGATCCGAACCCTGGGTATTCTGCATTTGAGATCTGGGTGAACATACCTAGCACGCGAAACCAAGACAGTATATGCTTTACGTGTAGGTCAGAAAGCGACAAGTCGAACATATGGGAATGTAATTTTGGAACACCCTGTATTTATTGAAAACCCACCTGCTGTTTTCACCACCGTATTTTTGACCTCAGGGCGCGTGTAGCGCAGTCGGAGGAGGCGCGACTGTCGCGTGCACCCGATACCAGGTTACTGGTACGGATTTCCCGCCCAGGCCAACCAAGTCTTCAATCCCTCCGGGGTCGGTGAATTGGTACCGGACTTGTCTGGGAAGGATAGAGCGCTGACTTCTTCATCGGCTGGCCACCACAAGTCACTGTATGGCCAAATACGCATTCAAGTCGCCTCGACGACATCCCGTAGAAGTAGAATGCGTGGCGCATCTCAAAAGGGTTTGAGTAACGCCGTGCTTTGTCCTTATTTTTGACCTCACTCCACTGTTTTTGAAAATAAAGCGATAAAACCAATCAAACCGGTGAAGACCTTGCCGACACCAAAATCGAAATCTTGCCGATGTTGTTGCCGCTACGATTCTGCATCTAAAAACTGGGGATCTATCCTAGTCCGGGGTGGCCACAGAATTAAAAATCATGAAACAAGTTAACTAGACACTCACAGAGCTTATTGAAGACAACAGAATAAGACCTAAAAGAAAGAACGAAACGAACAAAAAACAAACAAATAACCGCGGTTCTAGAGATGTCTCGGCGGGTAAAGCGCGTTTAAACACAACTAACCGCCGCCTGACATGTTATAACACGGATTCATCACAGCGAGGGGCGCATAACGTTGTATGTTTCCAACAGCGGTAGAACCGTAATTTTTTGTTTTCTTTTGTTAAATTTGTCAGCTTAGGCCCTATTCTGTTCTCTTTAATCCGCTCGTGAATGTCAAGTCAATTTGTTTCGTGCCCCCCCCCCCCCGGACTAGGACAGATCCAAAATTTGTCTACTCGTCCAGCTTGGCTCTAGGCAACGCTTCCGGTGTGAACGCGTTCCCGGTGGCAATAATCAATCACATTTTTCTATTTTCCAAGCATTTATTTACAACATCGAACAAGCCGTTGATGAAAGTGATGAGCGGTAGAACGAAATTTTCTATCAGTATTAACAAACCTTGACGCAACAGAACAAAAACCGAACAAAAACTCGTAGAAATTTGCCACAATAACTGAGAACTGGAGATCTCCGCAACATCCTCTGTGTGCATTCTCCAATAAACAACCTAACAATTTCAATGACAAGTGTGTAACTCCATGGGGGATAACAATAAAGCTATTTCAAGCGTATACATCTTCTAGAAGCACAAGCATTATTTCCTTCATCTTCTTTTTCGACTCCTCCTCAGGCATGTCGCGTAGTGTTGAGGCCAGGAACGCAGCTAAACAACAACCAGTAGTACAACTAACGGCTTTCGTAACGTCTCAGCGGCGGAAAAGCGACATCGAATAGCCAGCGCAGGGGTCAATAATTTATGCTTGAGTGGTCGCATGGCACAACAGTATCAGAAAAATCGATATCGATGATTTTCGGGTTACGGTGGCTCGCATCGACCAAAGCGCGATGGCCTAAGGGATCGTCTAGTGTGCACGCCACACGCGCGCTATGAATCGATATCGGAGCTTATCATTACATCGCTTTACAGTAGCGACAGAGTGGCCCGTGAGTAAACATGCGAGTCGATTCGTGCGCATCGATTGCCTAACGGCCCATTTATACTTCGACGCCGAGCGACGCAATCGATCAATGTGGCCACTATACATGCCGTCGTGTCGCTCGGCGTCGGAAGTATAAACGGGCCTTAACAAAAACCAATATTACGCTTCGGCCGGTCGACATGTCGCTCCATCGCTGTCGTTGCATACTACAAACAGCTTTTAACGATGCAGGCGATCCGCAGACTTCGCAAGGAAGAATGTCGTTCTTACACAGCGCGACTTAACTATAAACGCGGCTCAAGTCCTAATCTTTCTCCCTACAGCGTTTTTTTTTTTTTTCAAACTAAATCGAAACATAGTGGTAAATAATAAGAAATAAACCGTCTTCGCGTCAAACTGGACGCACTTCTAAGCGAGTTTGACGCATATGAACTGAACATTATCCAAATCAAAGAGAGCGTCCTTCAGATTAAACCAATGAATCTCCAACACGATTAGTAACTTTTTGTTCAAGGAAGATTTTGAGAACATGACTTTTCTGGAACTTTTAACTCACATACCCAAGGAGTGGATACATTTTTAATATTTTTAAAAAATTATCATTTTTTAGGAAAATAGTGATTTAGAGCTTCTTTTAAAGAAGTGGAAGGCTGTCATTTTCTAATGCTAAAAAAGAGACTGCGCCATGCCCTTGTCAAATACGTCGTTATTTTCATTCGATTGACAGCAAAATTTCTGCTTACATGGAGTTTCACACTTGTGAACGATAAAACAAAACCATTGTAAGGAACACACATATCCTCTCTTTTATGCTTCACGTAAGCAGCATTTACACTAGCAATGAAGTGAAAATCGCGGCGTGTTTTTCGAATGCATGGCGCGGTCTTGTCATCTAGTGCATATGATTACTGCCTTGCTGCACTTCAAAACAAAACATAATTTATCTTTTTTTCTCTAAAAATAAAACTTTTATAAAATTGTTACACTCTCAAGCAGGTAAACCAAAAAAATTCAAAGAAAACTATACCAAATAGAAAATTCCACAAAATTACTACACTCAATCGGGCGGCTAAACTTAAAAAATAAAGAAAACATGCCAAATTTTCCTTGAATAAAAAATTACTCGAACCAGGTACTATAGTTTTACCTATAAGAAGCACGCTTCGATTTGGAAAACGCTTACTTTGATTTCAGAAGCATCAAGCTTGTTTAGAGTGTCCAGTCTGACGTGAAAATTGTATATATCACAAAAACTATGGAACTGAACCACAAATATTCTTCTTAGGGACAGAATTTACAACAAGTAAACAATATTGACTACAATAAACTATATGAGCCTCTTATATGTCTTATTGTATCTTATTATAATATTATACGAGTGAATTAGTAGACAATCTCACCATATTTGTCGAACTTATCGAGCGCCAAAGACTTCTGTTTTTGCAGTCGCTGATCTTCACCACTGGAAGTGGTAGAATCTGGATCGGGCTCTGGCTCTTCTCTGCTCTCTTCCTTTACGGGTGCATCTAAAGAAGCGAAGCGTCACGCTGTGGACTGAAACGGTAGCCAGCTGCCGCTTCTGACAGTGTAAATATATACACAAGTTGCTGAACGATCTACGATGAAGGCGAACGCTGAGACCGTCAAAAACTTCGCAGTGTTTATACTTCAGTAGCCGGGTGGTGGAAGCACTACCAAAGCAAGTGATATCGATTAACTAAGCTGTCTAATCAATACGATCTCATTCTACCGCACCTCTCTAGGCTACTCAAGTGCGAATCCCGTCTTGTAGACGTGAGCTGTAGCGCATTCTGTGTAAGAACTCACTATTATTATCAGAATTATCGACTGGCACAGGCTGCTGCTGGCGGCGGTGATGGTGCTGATGGCTTTCGCCATCAGAGGAAACACTTCGTCCGGATTCTCGCTCCTCCGAGCGCTCTTTTTTCACGATTATGTCTGGAAAACGGTTTTCAGTCGTTACAGACCCATGATAATCCCCTTACAACCCAGCGGCAAGAGAAAGCCAGGCTCAAGAACAAATTAGTTCGGAGATACTATTTTCTACCTACAAAAGCCACTAACCTTCCACAAAGTCCCCATAAAACGACCTTTTCTTTCGAATTCGGCCACTGGTGCGCACTGAAAGCGAACACTATTACTACTAATCTTCTGATTCAAGCTGAAATGGCATCACTACACGTGGAATGGAGAATTTGCTTGCTTTGATGAACAATAACGTCCGTAAGGAACTTAGGAAGGCTTACAAACACACGTTCATGATCCTACTCTAACCGAACCGCGGCCCAACGCGCTATTTTAGGCAGAGTTTATACATCAGCAGGCGGTTTTTTCGGTTTACCAGTAGGAACCCACCAGTACCGATCCTCCCACAGTCTAATCGATACCGGTGATTTCTAATGATAGACCACGCGATCGTTTAGGTATAACTCCTGCCTAAAGCAAAAAGTGCACCTCTTGGTCCCATCGTACAGCGACATAGGTGTAAAGCCCCGTTTATACTTCCGACACCGAGCGACGCAATGGCATACATAGTGCCCAAATTGATCGATCGCGTAGCTCGATCAATGTGGCCACAATACGTGACATAGCGTCGCTCGGCGTCAAAGTATAAACGGCCCTTGAATGACACTATTATATTTCCGCCAAGAGAAGGCACTACCGTACTTTGACAACTCCAGAGGTCGAGGGGAGGTCGAAAAAAATTCGCCCAAACCTCGCCCAGAGGTTTCGTTTGAGGTGCTGATCACAAATCCGACATCCGCTTTTGAAATGTCGAGCGATTACGGTAGGTTACAGCAGGCGTGGGTGACTACGATCATCGTCATCGATTTCGCCCAAACGTGCAGAGGTCGAGGGGAGGTCGAAAAAATTCGTCCAAAGCTCGCCCAAGGGGTTATCTGGTCTACTGATCACGAATCTGGCATCCGTTCTTGTTATTACGGTGGAGTACGGCAGGTTACGGTAGGTACTGGTAAATCCTGGAGGTACATTGAATCGAGGACCGAGTCGGCATGTCCTTTTGAAGCATCACCATATACCTGCAGGTTAGTATACCTGCATGGAGTCGTTACAACTAGGGCACAGAGGCGTTACCCTCTGATGAAGCTTGGCCGAAATCAGTGATTATGTCCTCGTAACCTTAGTCACCCGTACTTACCGTAACCTACCGTAATCCGACGAATTTTCGCAAACGGATGCCAGTTCGTTATCAGCATCCCAATCAGCTTCCCTGGGCGAAGTTTGGGCGAAAAATATTTTCGACCTCTCATCAACCTCTGGAGTCGTGAAAGTACAGTAGTGCCGTATAAATTCCACCTAACAGACTACTATGGGTGGGGTGCACTTTCCCTTCATCGCTTCCTGGTACACGAGCCAACGCTTGCCAGGGGCCACTTACCTCTGAGAGGTTTCGGATAAGAATGGCAAGCTGGTTATCAAGCTGGTAACTATAAGCGGTCTCCGAAAGTGGTGAAGAACCCGATCCCCCACTCATGCTAATAAAATATAAAAGTAATAATAAACAAAATTAAAAGAGGTAAAAAAGTTAACGAAAAGTGACGAAATGTTGGAGAATGCTAAAGGAGCAGGGCGCCCTAAAGTTTCCGCGCTCTATTGCTAATCGATTTACGGTAACCAAAAAAACGTTTCGTTAAGGTGACTACAAAACAATGTCTATTCAATTTTATCATCAGTTTCAACCCAAAAAAATAAACAGTTAAAAAACAATAAAAATAAACAAATAATTTTTTGAAATTGAGAAAGAACGACATAAATGCAAGTATCTCACTCAGAAAAAATAATGAACTAACCCGGAACATTATCCTGTGCAGTCGTTCGATCCAAACTTGAAGAACCGGAGGCTTCCACCTCGGGATCAGTTCCCCTTGTCAACGCCTCACTATCCGCTGACAGACTCGCCAGCCAATCATCGGCGTCGAATACGTCATCGGTTTCATTCTCCTCGCAAGATTCATCATCACCATCCTCCTCAGCGGTAGCACGTAACTTGGACGGTTGATACCTTTAAAACAATGAAAAGTTATAAGACCAATAACCTGGAGGCTGTAATGATGAGGGACATTTACCTGACTCCATATCTTCGAACTATGAACCGAAGAGGTTTCTCGAATGGCCATATTTTGCCCGCAGGTTTTCTGCTGTAGTGATGAATCTTCTTCCAGTAGACGAGCAAATTATTCCACACTCTTCGCAGAAAGCTGACTGAAATTCAACAAAACTTGAAGGACTGTACTTTCACACAACCCTTCAAATAAAGCCTGTTTTGTGTCAGTGAATGCACAGTGCCCCTACATGAGGGGAAGGGTCACCTAATAACTCCCATATGACACGTTAATGGTGGCCGCTCTTAAACTATTTCCCGACTTCACGAAATACAAAAAGTAGGGAACAAAAAAAATTCAACATATACAGGGTGTCTGAAAAAATGAATACACTGTTTGAAAGGTGATAACTTTGCCCATAGTAAAGGTACTGAAGAAGTTAAGGGATCATATAAAAGCTTATGAAAATGGAGATTTTCAGACATACGAGCGGAATGGATTGAGCCACGCACTCGTCTTAAACCTTGAATTTTACAGTCGATTGGTTATGTTCCGCTTGAATACCTTTTATAATTTCTTCACAAAATGGCCTTTTCGATTGATTTGTGCTTCTTTTAAGGTTTAAGGAAAACTTAAAGACACACTATGGCTTGCGAAAAATGCAGGGTACCCTGAAAAATGCAGGTACTGTTTGAAAGGTTCTAGCATTGCTGCAAGTGAAGCTTTTGAAGATGTTTGAGACTCATATGAAAGCACAGGATAATCAGATTTCTATGGCGTGTAAATAGTCAAGCCCCATGCCCCAGCCTGAAACCTTACATTTCAGACTCGATTGTGCATGGGCTGAATGCTTATTACAGTATTGTTACTACCTGGCCAGATTAACCTGTGTTGTACTTCTTTTAAGGTTCAGAACTCGAAATCATGTGAAAGACACGCGACATGCGAGTTTATTCTGTGGACTGATGAACCAACATTCAAGCTGAACGGAGAGATTAATCGGCATAATTGCAGCTACTAGGAGACGGAAAACGTTAAAAGCACAGCACAGGTTAGTATACCCCAGTAGTAACAAGATTGTAAAAATCATCCAGCCTAAGCACAATCAATCGAGTCTGAAATGCAACTTTTCAGGCGAGGGCATGGCGCAATCTTGACTATTTACACGCCACAAAAACTCCTTACCCTGTCCTTTTATATGAATCTCAGTCGTCTTCAAAAGCTTCACTAGCAGCCATGTTAGAGCCGTTCAAATAGTACCCGCATTTTAAGGATATTCTGCCTTTTACCGCGAGCCGTAGTATTTTTTTTTTAAGTTCTAACCTTAACACATTGACGACATCGCACATTTTGCAGTGTTGCGCGCGTGGGACAATCGATTTCTGAGCCAGCTGGCGCGTACGCATCATTTATGCTGCGTATTGTCCCACAGGGACGCTTTTTTGCCGCGCCAACAGTGTGTGCTGAATAATGCAACAAAATTGTAAATCTAACAATAGCCTTGGAAGGCCCTTCAACAGGGATATGCGAAACTTGTGTTTCATGATCGGAATTCCGGTTCGCTGCCACTTTTAGACCTTCCGTTCTGTTGTTCTGCTTTCTTTATCCGCTGACACAGAGAGCACAGAACTACGCAAAGGAAGGAACCTTGCTTATGTGAGTGTTCTACGAGTATGTGCAATCCAAGTGTTTATTTTATAGGTATTTATATTTGTTTTTTTGTACTTACCGGGCACCACTACCGAAAATAAATACCTATAAAATAAATATTTAGTAAAATAGTTTTTGCTGAGGCCTGCCTAAAAAAAGGAAACATCTCTGCTCTTTGTACTGTTGTGGGTCAAATGTTGAATTCTCACTGGATTCTCATAGCCTTGTAAATATCACTTTGAATATAAGAAGGAATATAAGAATATAAGAAGGAATGGTGACTGCTATGCACCATGACTGACTTTCTAACCGAGAGTACAATGCACCTCATAAGAAATCTGGACAAAAGCTTTTTAATAGATCATGAAACACTCTATTACATATAAAGAATATATTAGATCTAGTTCAAATCGCATGAAAATGACGGAGCCAACATTAGTGTCTCCGTGCGCGTGCATCATACTGCAATGTTAACTTGCTTTGTGAGAAGCGGTTCTTTCGTTCCTTCATCAATTATTCTTTCCTTGAAAGTTTTTAGTGAGGTTCAATATGTAACATTCCTTCAGCACCATTTGTAGAAACCAAATCTCTTCTTACTATCAACCTCCAATAGAAGTGTAATGGTGTGGCGTTATCGTCGCCTTACTACCAAATTTTCACGAGTACCACCAAACCATTTCTTTGCCCACAACTATTGAGGCTTCTCGCAGATTCAGTATATAAGCACACTGCAAAAAGCCCACACAAAATTACTTCGCTTTAAAGGAAAATCGAGTTAAAAGTTGTGCAGCAAAAATGATGCGTATTGTCCCACGCGACCGCTTGCTTACGCAGCATAAATGCTGTGTATTGTCGTCAATGTGTTAAAAGGACCACAAATCAATCGATACGACCACGTTGTGAAGAAATTATAACAATTACTCAAACGAAAAAACAGTCAATCGAGTGTAAAATGAAGCATTCATACGAGTGCATGGCGCAATCCATACCGCTCATACGTAAGAAAATTTCTATTCTCTTCACCATTCATATGAGCCCTTAACTTCTTCAGTATCTTTACTGTGATCAAAGTTATCACCCTTCAAACAGTGCATATATTTTTGTGACGTTTTTGAATTAAGTAAACTACAGCAACCTATTTGCTCAGATAGTCTCAGTTTCCGATTTCCTAGTAGGGAGGGGAGCGCAAAAAGAATACATCAGATCCTTGGACACAGACAGGACTTCCCTTACGTCCTAATCATTTACAAACGTCCCGACCAGCTCACAAATGTTATATATTTTCATGTTTTCTCCGTTATTTTTTATTTCTTTAATGCAGTTGTTTTCTATGGAGTGAGTTCAATATATGGCAATACTGAACAGACTCAGTGCTCATGAAATCATTTAAAAGCGGCCATCACCAACTAGGATTGCACCGACACGTGTGTTTGAACAAAAGGACCATATTTTATTGGAGCCACACATATCGACAATGAAGCGACGAACAACGAACGAAATCCTCACCAAATCTGGCTGGGATTCGTTCCTGCTAGATGATAACCCGATCTCGGTGCAAATCTATTATACTTGTGCTCGAATAATCGAATTCGAATAATTATTCGAATAATTTATTCGAATTCGATTTTCGATTATTTGATTATTCGAGTTTCGCAAATTCGAATAATTATTCGAATTCGATTATTCGAGTTTCGCAATTTCGAATAATTATTCGAATTCGATTATTCGAGTTTCGCAAATTCGAATAATTATTCGAATTCGATTATTCGAGATTCGAAAATTCGAATAATTATTCGAATTCGATTATTCGAGGGTCAAAAATTCGAATAATTATTCGAATTCGATTATTCGGGGTTCGAAAATTCGAATAATATTCGAATTTCGAATACTTGCTTGTTTCGAATGTGACATAATGATGATCTTTGTAAGCGACGTTAATTCCGGTGACGACTGTTTTCGATAGCACACCGTCGAGGATCTCGCCGTTACGAAAACGAGTACTAGTGTATTTAGTGTACCGCACTAGATCTTGTTCAAAATAGGTCTACTAGAGGTAATCTGCCATGGGAAGAACGAATATCATAGTCGTTTTTTGCGGAAATGCTTTATAAGTCAATTATATTAAGTTCAAATCGCCCTAGGCCTTGCGAAATAGCGCGCGCTGGTAGGAGACGCAGAAACCGCCCCATACACTAGTGCCCGAAAACGCATTCAAATATTTATTTATTTATTTATTTTTATACGCGGGTATAAGTATAAGAGATATATATAGTTAGGGTATATATATATATATATACATATATATATGTATATATATATATATATATATATATATATATATATATATATAAGTTCACATATGATTCAAACACAGGATAACAGGTGACTAAATAAGTGACTTGTGGCTTGCACAATAACGCAATACCTCAAAAACAACATCAAACTACAAAGTTTTCTGGTGATACCCGTCAACCAGTCTTTCAAATTGCCTTTGGGTGTTTGGTATATTGTTTTCCTTTAAAGGCTTCAAAAATTCAACCCCTGCTCCATATGTGAAAAATGCGGATCTTACCTTGCTTTTGCTCTGGGAAGTTGAATTTGCCATTGAGCACCTCTTGTAGGAGAAGAGGAGACCGAATAAAACTAGAGGGCACCATACCATTTATCAACTTGTAAATCATGACTAGATCATATTTTTTCTATTATACGATACGCAAGAGCACGTTAGTTAAGGATCATCTTCCTGGGCAATGTCAAAGGTGCCGTGGTATGCTGTTGTAATTGTAATATATCCGTGAACTCCTATCCAAAATTTCCCAGTGAAGCTGATCCGCACCAATTCAATCCTAGCTACTTCTCTTTTGCATTAAGACTAAACACTGCGGTACCGTAGTGCAAGTTCTAGTTCAGTGCTAGTACATAGTACAAGTGCTCAGTCACGCACTTGCTGTTGATGTTGTAGTATCACTACGCCAAGAAGAATCAATTCAAGCTGCTTGCTATACCAACTCAGCCTTCTTCACTCCCTAGCAGTACAGATGGCAATATTTGAGAGCCCTATTGTGCTAACCTTACTGGGTGCGTGTAGCGCAGCCGGAGGAGGTGCCGGCTGTCGTGTGCACCCGATACCAGGTTCCTGGTTTGGATTTCCCGCCCAGGCCAACCAAGCCTTCCATCTTTCCGGGGTCAGTGAACTGGTACCAGACTTATCTGGGAAGAAGAGAGCGCAGACTTGTTCATCGGCTGGCCACGGCAAGTCATGTATGGCCAGATACGCATTCAAATCGCCTCCACGATATCCCGTAGAAGTAGAATGCCTGGCGCATCCCAAAGGGGATTGAGTGCCGCCGTCCTTTATCCTTATCCTTTATTGTGTTCCAACCTTGATCAGGTGAGTAGTTTTATGAAGCCAGTATGAAGCCATCGAGCCCTCCCCCACCACCACTACGCTTAATATCGGCATCTCCAGAATGTTCAGTGATGTCGAATCTTCTTCTGATCAGTGCCTTCGTCCCCAAGGTCATTCGACGACCTACTTGATGCCCCAAAGCACAATCCTCCACTTCACTCTAGCCCCAAATTGACTGCAGGCAGCTCCACTCTCTATCCTCGAACAGTGGACCTCGGGCAAAAATTGAAATTCTCTATAGGTATTGAGCTTCTGATCGATTTTGATCCTACGACAAAATGCCTTTTTGTCGGAACCGATCGTTCCCAGCGCTTCTATTAGGTTGGTGCAAAAGTGATGTAGGTTTTTTTGTTTTCCTTGTTTCAACACTATTTTTAACAACAAACTAAGACCATTTCATAAGGTATTATACATTGTTGGAAAGGTTATTACATGCGCTTTCTAAGTATGTATTAGGCTGTCCGGAAAGCTCTCAGCGTTTTGAGTGAACTACCATAACTTTCTCAAATCTTATCGGGTTTAGTCGAATCAGCACACTGTTACCAACGGGCCAACAGTCGACTTATTCCATCAGCGAAAAAATTATGTGGTGAGATTGAGATTTTTGTGATGAGATTCGACAAAATCCATGAAAGCTGTTTTGGCTTGGTCCTGATTGGTGAAGGTTTTACAGCGAGAAAGTTCTGAAAGTGTTTGAAAGGGTGGTAGTCGGTTGGTGAGAGGTCTGGAGAATATGGCGGGTGAGGCAGAACTTCAACCCCTAATTCGTTCAATTTTCGAGTAGCGATTTGTGAAGCGTGTGGGCGGGCGTTATCGTGCCAAAGAACCGGACCTCTTCTGTTGACCAATGCTGGCTGAAGTTAACGCAGTTTTCGGTGCATTTCGTCGATTTCCTTCCAGTTGGTGTCTGCCGTGATCGCTTGGCCTATTGCCAAAAAGTTGTAATGGATCACACTAGCCGCCGACCACCACACAGTCACCATCACCTTTCTTTGTTGGAGGCTCGCCTTTGGAAAATGTCTATGGGATACATCGGAGTCCAACCACTGCCCGGAACGTTTTCTGTTATCATAAAGAAACCACTTTTCATTACAAGTGATGATTCGATCCCGAAACGTGTCAGTTTTGTTGCGTAAAAGTAGAGAAGAACAAACCTCGAAACGTGACTATTTTTGCCGCTCACTCAACTCGTGGGGCATCCACTTTTCGAGCTTTTTCACCTTCCCAAGGCGTTTCAAAGCATCTTCGAGGCTGAAATCTCCGGTCCAAGATTTACTGAACCACTGGCATACAGTGCTTTCTCCAGAACTATTAGGCCCCCACACTTGGTTGATTTGTCAGGCTGTCTCGGCTGCGGATTGTCCCAATTTGAAGTTAAAATTAAATATCTTTCGGAATTACTCCTTCGACATCCTTCCAAAAGCCCTTCAAGGACAAAATTGTAATAAAACGTTGAAACATAATTTATTTAACCAGATAGAGCGAAAAATTCTGTACAGAAAGTAGCATTAATGCGCAATGCAAGTTGAATTTTTACTTAATAATAGACGATGAAGAACAAACAGTAACAAGAACAAGCAGTAGTAACACAAAACGCTGAGAACTTTCCGAACAACATAATATATGGAACTTGATTTAAGTCGGTTGTTTAAAAATAATTTGGTTTTTATCTTTAGATGTCCAAACACGATTTTCGTAAAATTTTCCGGCTTTGGCTGATGTCGGGGAACTTCTTTTTGATTCAGCCACTAGGCAAACGCGCCTGTTATCATAAAGTATTCATCTCTCATTGGAAGTCACAATCCGTTCGAGAAACGGATCGTTGGCATTGGGCAAAAGATGGGCCGACGATATCTCAAGACGACGATTTTTCTGACTTTCGGTCAATTTAGTTTCTTGGTCTTCCCAGTTTGCTTCAAATGGCGAACAACTGTAATGTGATCGACGTCGAGATCCTCGGCAATATCTCGCGTGGTTTGCGCGGATCAGCTTCGACTGACGCCTTCTATGGATCATTATCAACGGCTCTCATGTGGTTCGTCTTCGAGGCTGGTGTTGCCGGCACGAAACTTTTGGAACCATTTCGTACTGTGCATTCGTTGATCCTTCTCTGGTCCCATACTTCGTTTATATTTTGAGAGGTCTGAGCGGAAGTCCAGTTTCAACTCGCAGGAGTAAATTTGACCAAAATCGTTTAGACATCTGAAAATAAAAACCAAATTATCTTTTTAAATAAGCGATTTGAGTTAAATTCCATATACATACATAGAAATCGCATATAATGAGCTTTCCAACAATGTATAACACCTTATGAAAAGTCTTATGGTTAGTTTATTGAAAAATAGTGTTAAAACCAAAAAGACAGAAAACCTGCATTTCTTTTGCACCAATCTAATAATGCTAAGTTGAACAGATTTTCCACACGGGACCGCTACGGCAGGGACGGGCTGCCTAACTGTCATTGATATACAAACAAAGAAACTTCACTTTCAAGCTCCAATCAACAATATCGATCGATATTGACCTCTCGATCAAAACCTTTCACTCGCTATAAAGCACACGTTTTTTGCATTCCTCCGTCATTACTCAAGAAGGTTGTTGCATCATTAGCTATACTTATCAGTTGGTTAGTACATTTTTGATTCCATTCGTGTAAAGAATATAATTTGTCTACAACACCTCTTCATCTTGAAACAGCTTGGCTGTTCGAAAATAAAATGGCCCATGCACTGTACTACCGAGGTCGAAAAAATAGTTATTCATACTTCGCTACGAATTGGGTTGCTCATCACGAATCTGACATCGGTTTCTGAATTTCCGGTTTCTTATGGCAGGTTAACTCTTTCACGACACGCGTATTTTTCCCGCGCGCCGAGTGAATACGGTTTTTGGCTTGCTTAATGGGGAAATCAAAAATGCTCACCTTTCCACTTACAAGGAGCTCGAAGAACGTAAATGACATTTGTTGCCACGCTTTTGTTCAAAAATGCGTTGGAAATGGCGATAAAAGCTCTCACTGACGATAAATCGCAAAACGCAATAGCAATGGTGTGTGCGGGAATCGAACCCATGACCACTCTCTGTGAAGCGAGAACACTTCCGCTGCGTCGCCGCCTAAGGTGGTCAGGCCGCTAACGACAATGCTGATTGCGCAACACTGCGTCCACGTTGCATCAACGCACGCAGCACACATTCCGCAGACTTTGGGCAGCTAGTGCTTGCTTATGAAATCCGTTTGGCAAATTTGGTATAAATATTTGTAATCAGCGTTTCGATCTCTTTCACAAGACGTAGGTATGTCCGAAGTTCCATGGGAAGCTGAAGGCATTCCGCGGTTAGTGGTCCCTCCTTTACGGGTCTCCCTTACTCTTCCAAATTGCCAAGCACGTTGGACGACGTCTTCGGCACGTCAGCTGAACTCCGACCAACTTTGGACGACGTTTTCGGCATGTCTGTTGAACACTCACCCACGTTGGACGACGTCTTAGTTAAAGGAAAAATCTCACTGTCCTTATTATGAGTGAAGTTTATTCGATTATTCGATTTATTCGGATATTCGATTATTCGTTCGTTCGAATAACTGAAAAATTGGGTTATTCGATTATTCGGAAATTCGAATAACCGAAAAACAGGGTTATTCGATTATTCGGAAATTCGAATAAGCGAAAAATGGGGTTATTCGATTATTCGGAAATTCGAATAAGCGAAAAATGGGGTTATTCGATTATTCGGAAATTCGAATAACTGAAAAATTGGGGTTATTCGATTATTCGTTCATTCGAATTTTCGAAAAATGGGGTTATTCGATTATTCGGAAATTCGAATAACCGAAAAAATGTGGTTATTCGATTATTCGTTCATTCGAAAAATTTTGGAAAAGCACAAGTATAAAATCTATATCTATAATACAATAGTATGGAGCCCACCCTTAGTAGATTTGCACCGAAAGTGTCCTTTTTAGGTAATAGACTCAGCTTCCGAGAAATAGTAATCGGAAACTGAGCCTATATGGGGAACCAGGTTGGTGGTTTACTTGTTTCTATATCATGTTGCCTATTTATTGTGATTCGCCATGTCTGGAAATAGTTTAAGAGTGACCACCACCACCAACTAGGATTGCACTCCAATCTGAACCAACTCATATTCAATACGTCTCAAAAATATAATCTACAACACTCATAATTGCCCTTCTTATTTCCCAGTACCTACATCGCGATTTTTCGCAAAACAACTAACACTCCAACGCGATGTGAAGAAGAGTAAAACAAGAAGAAGAACTCACGAGTAAAATCGAAGCCCTCAGACTTCATCTGACTCTGCACACGATTCCAAGCGGCAAGTTTGAGATCCGGTTTAATATAGTCAGGGAACTTGGGGTTCCATATCGATTCCTCTTCTCGAACATAATCGATCAGCTTCAGCTTTCCAGCGTCGCTTATTGACGGTCCTGGACCAAGCACATTCATCTATGCTGCGGTATCTGAATGGAGTACTCTTCAGACAGCGCATCTATCGTTACTGCTATCAGCCACTTCAATTCGGAAGAAGAGATGAAGGTAATTTCGGTGTAAAGCAGAAATTATTCGCGCCTGGTCGACCAAATATACAGGGAAGCTTTTGGATTTTCTCCCGCACCGACGACAATGACGAACGCCGCCCAGCAGGCGCCCGCGACCACAGGAATGGCACTGGAGCGCGGAACTGCCTGCCGTTTGCGAATGAGGACTACGGGGCAGCTTGCCTCCGAGCATGCCGTCATAGCAGAGCGGCAGATTTTAGAGAGAAAGAAAATCAGTGGCGGCTGCCAAGGCTTCGAGTGAGACAGAAAGAAAAATGAGAAGGGCACGCTGGGCTTGGGTCTACGAGATCTAAGGAAATGACAGTGTTTGATAAACTTACAACCGGGAAAAAACCCGTTTGAGTTGTTCACCGTAGTTTCGAAGTGAAATTCAGGGAAACCGTCACGGGACCGAGTTGCCTAACCCTCTGCTAATCAGTCACTGCAGCTAGTGATATTTGCTTGCATGCTTCTCCGACGCAAATAGGGTCGGGGGGGGGGGGGGGGGGCTTCTGATGGGCAGAAGATCCCATAGAGAGTCGTAGCGTCGTTAATGTCCTTCATCCCTGGCTCCAGCGTATAAAGCCTGTAGTAAGGGCGTTCCATGGTTAATAAAAACCATGTTTGAATAGCGCGGCTGTGGGCGTTGCACCCCGGACAACTCGGACGGGTTTTTTCCGGTTGTAAGTGTATCGGCGAGTAGGAATGACTATCCTACAACACAAGGGCCAGGCCATTTGACTTCCGATCCCGCTTATTGAGCTTGATTGCAGGGTATATTCACCACTCGTCAGTTATTGAGTTATCGGGCGCGTGTGGCGTAGTCGGAGAAGGTGCCAGTCGTCGCCTGCACGCGATACCGGGTTCCTGGTTCGGCTTTCCCGCCCAGGCCAGCCAAGCCTTTCATCCCTCAGGCGTCGGCGAATTGGTGCCAGACTTGTCAAGGAAGGAGAAAGTGCTGATTTGTTCATCGGCTCGTCACCGCAAGTCATGTATGGCCAAATACGCTTTCAAGTCGCTTCCACGATATCCCGTAGAAGTATTAGGTTGTCCCACAAGTCCCCGCCGTTTTTTTTCAACGATTCGTTGCGGATTTTGCCGGCGGTCTCTTGCATAGCGCTATACAGCTTTCGAAAGAGACTGATTTGCTCTATCAGAACATGTATTGCGTTTCTTTTTCACTCTGAATTTTGTCAATTTTTAAGGTCGTTAAAGTGAAAAAGTGAGAAGTGGCCATGTGCGCAGTCGCTTCTCTCCGCTTCGGTTTGGAATTTTTTGCGCAGCTTTTCCTAGTATTTGGAAGACAATGTTCTGCACTACAAGAATACGTGTTGGTGCTATTTGCTCATTTGTCCTTTATTGATTTTTTGGTCATCAAACTGGGGCGTCCGAAGGAAATTTTTTTTACCGACAGCTCCTGCTCCGTGGTTGGACTTTTTTGCTTGGTGTTTATATGTCGTTCGGAAGAGGATGTCTTGGTCAATAAGAATCTGTGTCGCGTTTATTGGCCCATGCTGATTTCTGTCGAATATCAACAACTCAACAATGAGAAGGAGTTGTTGGTGAAGATGATTTTTCTCATTTGGGAATTTTGTTGATATTCGACAGAAATCAGCATGAGCCAAGAAACGCGACACAGATTCTTATTGAGCAAGACATCCTCTTCCGAAAGACATATAACACCAGCAAAAAAGTCCAGCCCAGAGCAGGAGCTGTCGGTAAAAATTCGGACGGAAAAGTCGGACGTCTCAATTTAATGACCTAAAAATCAATAAAGGACAAATGAGTAAATTGGACCAACACGTATTCTTGTAGTACAGAACATTGTCTTCCAAATGCCATGAAAAACTGCGCAAAAATTCCAAACTTAAGCGGAGAGAAGCCACTGCGTAGATGGCCACTTTTTAACTTTTTCACTTTTCACTTTAACGACCTAAAAATTGACAAAATTCAGGATGAAAAAGGAAATGCAATACATGTTCTGATAGAGCAAATCAGTCTCTTTCGAAAGCTGTATAGCGCTATGCAGGAGACCGCCGGCGAAATCCGCAATGAATCGTTGAAAAAAACGGCGGGGACTTATGGGACATCCTAGAAGAATGCGTGGCGCTTCCCAAAAGGGTTTGAGTCACGCCGCCCTTTATCCTTATCCTTTATTAGTTATCCTTCATTAAACGTACAATCCTACTCGTTATAAATTTTTTGAAGGGACCGGCGAAAATCCGTGCTATAACGTGAATCGCGTCATAACTGCAGCTGAACTTTCTATACTCTTGCATGCCCTTTCTTCCTAAAATCGCATACAGTGACCTTCGCCACTCCTTTTTTTGCCGTTATGGATGCTATCACACGAGATCATCAGAAGCCCGTCCCTTGGATGTCGCTTTATACTGATGACATAATGCTCGCTTGCGAAGATAAAGCTAAACTCGAGCGAGATGTACAAGCTTGGTGTGATCGCTTGAAGTAGTTTGGACTCACGATCACACTGAACGTGGAGAAGAGCGAGTACCTAACGACGGACGTTACCAAGTCCGGCTCCATCAAGGTTAACGGCATCGAGCTTCCACGCACTGCGGTCTTTAAGTACCTGGGATCAGCAGTCGCGTCTGACGGCGGTCTGATGGTTGAAGTGAACTCACGTGTGAGTGCAGCTTGGTCCAAGTGGCACTCGTTGACTGGCGTGCTCTGCGACAGGAAGATACCAGAGCGCTTGAAGTCGAAGATCTACAGAGCAGTCATCCGGCCAGTATTAATGTACGACGCTGAGTGTTGGCCTGCCACTAAGGAAGTTGAAACGCGCCTCAGCGTCATGGAGACGAAAATGCTGCGCTGGACGGCTGGAGTCACCCGCATGGACTGCATCCGAAACGATGCCATCCGGCAGAAGTTCGCTGTCCCGCCGAACTTCTGCCGGATGGCATCGAGTGGACAAGATGCATGAAGCTTGCCTGCGATGGTACGGCCACGTTCTGCGTGGAAAAGAAGATGCGTGGAAAGTCTTACGGACGCTGTCTTAGGCCTTAACCTCGAGGTGCTTGGAAAGCGACCTATGGGCGCCCGAAGTAGCGCTGGGCTGATACGTTACATATGGACATGAAGTGATTGGCGTCCACCCTGATCAAGCGCAGGATCGAGAAAGGTGGCGTCACAACACCAGAAACGTGGACCCCGCTACAGACTCTGAAGAAAAAGAATTGTTTCGAGTAGACCGCGTTTGAACCGAGAACTTCTGCTGTTCCTGATAGAAGGAATCTTCCAACTTACGGCAGCTTCTGGAAACTGCCGAGTGTTTTACGCCCTAGTACACAAATTGCCGACTATGAACACCTTTGTGGAAATCGCACGAGACACGTCGATATTACTACTAAAGCAGTCATCACCTTGCTCCTCTTCATTTTCTGCGTGGGGTCGAAACTTCGTGTTGGTCGCGTTATAACGGTAGTCATTTTGAACGCAGAGTTCCTCTCAGAGCCGGGCTATAACGAAAGCAACGTTATATGCGGTGCGTTTTAACCGGAGTTGATTGCTATTGGCGTGAAGGAAAGCTGGCTGTTTCCCGAGAAAATCTAAGCTATATCGAAAATCGCGTCTTATCAGTAGGCTTTATAACGGGAGGGGATCGTGTAAGGATAAAGGACGGCGTTACTTAATCCCGTTTAGGATGAGCGACGCATTCTAGTTACGAGATGTCTTGAGGCGACTTGAATGCGCATCTGGCCATACAACGTCCTCCGGTGACCAGACGATGAACAATTCAGCGCTTTATCCTTTACAGATAAGTCTGGTACTAACTAATTCACCGATCTCGATGGATGGAAGACTCGCCTGGGCCGAGTGGGAAACCCGGACGGAGAATATCGATTCAGGGTGCAGACGACAGCCAGTGCCTCCCCCGACTGAGCTACTACGCGCCAACAACTGCTGGTATATAGTGCAAAATAGTACGCATGTAAATGGCCATATGTTAGTTGTGAGCAGGAAATAGCTATCAATGATCGAACACGTGACCCCTGCAATCGATATCGATGAGGCCGCGTCAAGGATCGATATCGCGCGCTTTCTGCTACCACATCGCGCTGCTGTTGAAGTATAAACACTTTCTGCGCTCTTCCTTTCGCTCTTACAATGTCTCTGAGTATTTCCATACATTAGTAACAATAAAAACTAAGACAGTGTTGTTCTTCACATACCTCAGTCAGCACCCACTTTCTTGCCACTGGATAAGTAACAATGTTGAGCTTGAAATGAACAGAGCGCCACTTCGAGCTCTAGTTGAAGATCTGTTCAGTAACCCGGCAACATCAAAGTACTCTTCAATCTACGTGGCCAGCCGAGAGAGCAATTTTATATTGAGCCTGAAACGGGAAAATTTGCGTTTCTCCGCAAACAACGGCTCCACAACAACTCACCTTTGCATCTCGCACAAGACCGTCTGTGTGCTCACCGTCTGTGTGGATGCAGAGGAGCGATTCAACGTCGAAAGAACTTCATCGTTCGGCGAGTTAGTCTTGTTCGAGTTATTGTTAGGCGAATGAGATCGGATTTGGGCAAATTCATACAAAAATCTGGAGATCTGAGTAGCACAAGAGATCCGCTAGCAGCGCTACGGATGAGATCGCTGGGAAAAACGTCGTAAGGAGATGACCATCTGGAAAGAGAAGCACCGCAGCGTCAAGCCAGAACCATATCCCTCGTGGAATCACTGCATGTAGTGCACGCCACTAATTCAGTCTGCTGTTTACGCTCCATCTCCAGGTAGCAGCCCGCATGTGCGACGTGACCACAGCTGAAGATTCGGAGTTCACTCGGGCGTTTGTCCGATCCGATGAGTGGACTGGAGCCGCATATGGAGCATTGGGTTCGTAGATTGACAGCCACAGACATCGCTTGAGTGTGTAGAAACGTCTTCAGCAGTTCGTGAACGTCTTCGCGAGTCGACTCGTGACATCCTCGCTGCAGCTCCACGCGAGCTTCATAGTTCCGAAGAACATTGACGAGGGCATCTCTCAGGCCTGGTATATCCATCGACGGCGGGATCTTCTCGATGACGCGAAGGGGATCGAAGGTGCTGCGAGAATGATTGAGCAACTGCGCTACGTGAGCAGGCGTCTTTATCACTTCGTCGATTAAATGCTCCCACAGGTCAGGATCGTCATGTTCCTGGCAATACTCGACGGCTTTGTCCAGCTGATTGTACTTCTTTACCATTAGGTCCAATGCGTCGATGTGATTGCCGCTCTTTCCTAGTAGAAGTATCATCTCTTCGACAAAGTTCTTCTGACGGCACACTTCAAGAGCTCGATTTATGTGGTAGTACTCATTCTTCCTCAGGAAGGGCATCAACTTCTTCCTGTCATACTCCGCATATAGCTGGACAGCTTGGTCGGCGAATTCTGCTCCTTCGTTCTTGCTGAGCAGCTTCGTCAGGTACGCCATCTGCACTCTAGGTTGTCGCGCGATCGTCTTCATAACAAAAGTGGCGGGTACGCTGTCCTCGTTGTCTAGAAGGAGCCGAAGAGCTCGATCTGGATTTATCAGCATCAGCTCGGATATCTGGTCCTTCACGTGCTCAAACAGCTGGTACTTGTCGATGACGGCGAAGATTTGCTGGTCCCTTAGGCTCATGTAGATCTTCAAAGCGGAGTCGAATTTCCTCTCGTGAACGTAGAGGTGAGCCAGCGCTTGATAGTAGTGAACTTCTTCGTTCGTGGATAGTGGTTCTGATGACTCCGTCGACACCGACAGGACCTCTTGTACACGTCGGAGCGTGACTCCTATTAGCCAGCTGGTCCTGTACAAATGAGGAGGCCACTGCTGTACTAACCGCTTGAACAGGTCACTGTCGTTGA
Source organism: Heligmosomoides polygyrus bakeri (assembly GCA_947359475.1). Lineage (NCBI taxonomy): Eukaryota > Metazoa > Nematoda > Chromadorea > Rhabditida > Heligmosomidae > Heligmosomoides > Heligmosomoides polygyrus. Next base: position 97,828,083 of record OX375868.1, on the reverse strand, counting down.
ACAATGCGGCCTGAAGAACGGTCTCGTAGCATTTTGGGTCGAGCTGCGGACTTGAAATTGGCATGTACTCAGCAATTAGAGTGCACAGACGAGCTCGACCGAAGGCCTCTACGGCCCACTGCCATTCGGTACTCGAAGCACCGCACACCTCGGCGATTCTGGCGGCAGCTTTCCGGGCCTTCCCAGTGGACAGCAAATGCTCGATCATTAGGCGTCCCACGGACTGACTGTCCAGTTTGCTGTCAAGCTCCGCGTTCCTTTCTCGAGCGAACTCCCAGGCTTCTTCGAGGAATTTGTTCTCAACTCTCCATTTGAGAGTATCCGCTGCACAGTAAGGGGAAGCGGTGACGAAGTCTGACGGGCTGATGAGGAAGTACGACTCGTAGGATGGCACGCCGGCCATGGAGAACTGAAAAGGCTGCGAGTGGGCTTTCGTCGTCAGGCTCAGACGGTCCTCTGCCAGCAAGCGATACGTCGAGTAGGTCTCTGGAGCCAGGAGGCACAGTTGTATTAGCGGAGAGGGGGCGCTGCTGTTGGAGTCGATCTTTTCGTCCACGACGGACGAGTTGTCCTCGAACATTCGAGTGTCCTCGGTGGAGTCGCAGTCCTCCTTCAGTCCGAACACGACGATCTCCTTCCAAACTCCTGATGGATCCGCCAGGTAGGAGACTCCCGAGCAGAACATGTCGAGGTGCCAGGTGAAGTGGATCTCCGCCTGCCTCACCAGCGATCCTTCAGGACAGACCACCATCACTATGGTCAGCGTGTCGGCCCAGGCGATGGCCAGCTGCGTGTCGCTGAGCCAGCAGTGCGACGGAGGGAATCGCGACGAGCGTATACGGTCCACATCATGCGACTGGGGTATGAGCGAGATCAGGCGACCGCACAGCCTGTCGTAGATCCGTGTCCCTTTATCACAGGTGAATGCTATCAGGTATCCGCACCAGGAGCTCTGTGTGATGAAGCCGTCCTTCTCCCCACCGCGAAAGATCGTCTGCTCCTTGTAGTTGAAGAACTTCTTCTCATAGAGGACCAGATTCCGCTCTCCAATCACGAACATCGGCGTCGAGGACTGCATGGAAAACGACGGATTTATGGCTATCGAGCGGGGCATAACAGACAGAACGACGACGTGATTCAGCTGATTGCAACCGATCCCAGAGATGACGACCTTCCCGTCGTTGGCGCAGCTCATCACGTAGTTGCCCGCCTCGTCTATGGCCAGCTTTGTGACGGCGCTTCTATGCGGCCGCATCACCGGCACGTTCTCATTGTCGACGAAGCCCAGATGGTCCATCACCCAAACGTAGCCCATCTGTGTGCCGACCACCACAAGCTTTACGTGAGCAGCAATCGAGGTAAGAACCTGCGTGGAGAGCAGCTGCTTAGCATCTTGGCCGTCCACACGCTCGTACTTGAACCGTGGCTCGAGTAGAACTTCGTCGTCGTCCGATGAGGAGTCGGTAGTCGCTTTCGAGGCTACTTCGCCGTCGTGGAAATCCACGGCTGAGTTGCTGGACATGCTCGTGGACGTCCTGAAAAGCACATTTTGAGTATAACAGTTCGCGGTGAAACGTAAACTAAGCTGAAACGTGAAATTGTTGCCTCTGAACCAACGAAGGTGGTAGGTAGATACTTTGTTTTGAACCTGATGTCTCGACCTTCTCATCGTCTTCAGAGGCCTAAAGATAGCTTTCGAAGTTTTTTTTATTCGTATGCTACCCGACCAAGCGTTTCGCCGTCCTTCCACTTTTGATCTAAAGCGAAGAACGTCGCAAAGCTCCATAATGCTGAAGACGAACTCAGAGGATTTTCCACCACTGACAAGTTCCCGTTTATACCTCCGACGCCGAGCGACGCGACGTCATGTAAAGTGACCAAATTGATCGATCGCGCCGCTCAATCAATGTGGCCACCATACGTAGCGTCGCGTCGCTCGGCGTCGAAGTATAAACGAGGCCTAAGGGAAGGGTCTGAAGCGTATGCCTGAACGGAGACAGCGTGTCATAGCAAGAATCTCTACCCCTCAATTACTATAAAAATGTGTTTCTTTTTGCCAAGCTTTTAAACTCAAGGAGTAGGGGTACTTGAAGTCACAATGGAATCAGCGCCTCATGAGTTCTGCGTTCTCTTGTACGACCGCGATGCCACTGCTGGCAAGTGGCTCGGGCCGCAGCGGATAGTGACGTCGCTTCATGCAAGGGAGAACGGGGGTTCGACTTTCCTGCGATGCTGTGTTTTCGCATTTCAACTGATTGGTTGGGATTTGAACGGTTCTGACTACATCACTTTCAGAGGCTTTTTGGGCGATTTTGTAGCTGCATGCTGTGGCATTCAACATGCTGATGCAGAACATCAGCGATACAAAGAGCATGACGCAGCACTTGTCACAATGCGAACAGCGTATAAAAGCTTACAGGCTCCTCACAGTTTGTTTCCCTACATGGACCAATGACCTCTGGAAAAACCATCCTGCTTGATTTTTCAAAGGAGACCAGGGGCCGGATTCATCATCGACTTACGTAATTTTAACGGAGAATTGTAAGCGAAAAGCTCAGACAGCGCGGCTTGTCGTTCACCATATCGCTTGATCTTCTTCTTCTTCTTCTTCAGCGTCTGTCCCGCTTCGTAGCGGGGTCCGCTATTCTGGTGTCATGACGCCACCTTTCCCGATCCAGCGCTAGATCAGGGTGGACACCAGCCGCTTTCAAGTCCGTATGTAACGTATCAGCCCAGCGCTGCTTCGGGCGTCCTCTAGGCCGCTTTCCTGTTACCTCGAAGTTAAGGCCTATCTTGCGGACGCTGTCTTCTTCTCCACGCAGAACGTGGCCGTACCATCGTAAGCGAGCTTCGCGCATCTTGTCAGTTATCGGCGCGACACCGAACTTCTGCCGAATAGCATCGTTTCGGATGCGGTCCATGCGCGTGACTCCTGCCGTCCAGCGCAGCATCTTCGTCTCCATGACGCTGAGGCGCGTTTCAACTTCCTTTGTCGCAGGCCAACACTCAGCGCCGTACATCGCCACTGGCCGGATGACTGCTCTGTAGATCTTTGACTTAAAGCGCTCTGGTATCTTCTTGTCGCAGAGCACGCCAGTCAACGAGCGCCACTTGGACCAAGCTGCACTCACGCGTGAATTCACTTCAATCATCAGTTTGCCGTCAGACGTGACTGCTGATCCCAGGTACTTAAAGACCGCAGTGCGTGGAAGCTCGATGCCGTTAACCTTGATGGAGCTGGACTCGGTAACGTCCGTCGTTAAATACTCGGTCTTCTTCACGTTCAATCTGAGTCCAAACCGCTCCAAGCGATCACACCAAGCTTGCAACTCTCGCTCGAGTTCTCCTTTATCTTCGCTAGCGAGCATCACGTCATCGGCATAAAGCAACGTCCAAGGGACGGGCTTCTGAAGATCTCGTGTGATGGCATCCATGACGACAACAAAGAGGAGTGGGGAAAGCGCAGAACCCTGGTGTACCCCGACAGAGATGGGGAACTCCATCGAGGTTCCAGCTGCAGCTTGAACTCGACTCTTTGGACAAGAGTAGAGAATTCGCACCCACTCTATGAGCTCTTCGGGAACTCCATGATGTCGCAAGGCGTACCATATCACTTCACGCGGTACGCGGTCAAAGGCCTTCTCCAAGTCGAGGAAGGCGATATGCACTGCCTTCTGTTTCTCGCGATGCTTCTCTATCAGGAGGCGAGTGGCGTGTATGGCATCAACGGTGCCACAACCAGCCACGAAGCCGCACTGATTGCTGGACAGCTGGACGATGTCCCGAATTCGTCCATCGACAATTCGCTCAAAGATCTTCATGCTGTGCGGAAGCAAGCGAATCGGACGGTAATTGGAGCAGTCTGCAGGACTGCCCTTCTTCTTCCAAATCGGGATCGTCGTACTTTGGCGCCAACACTCAGGCACTTTCTTCTCCGCCACAACCTGATTAAAGAACTTCGCCAACCACTCAGCAGGGTACCAGTACTTGGACTTCCACAAATCAGCTGCCACGTCATCGGGCCCAGTCGCTTTGCCTGGCCTCATCTTCTTCAAAGCCGCTTCAGTCTCCTCCACGGTGATCTTCTGAACGGGGCCGTGGGTTGGAGCCGTTGAAGGGATGGCTGGATGAGGGAATTCTACCGTAGAGATTTCCTCAAAGTAATCGCGCCATCGCTTCAATGCCTTCTTGCGGTCCGTAAGAAGATGGCCATTCTCATCATTGATGCCGAAGAACTTCTCGATGTCCTCGGTCTGGCGATGGCGATTCTTTGCAAGTCGGTACAGATACCGCTCACCATCGCGAGACTCGAGCTTCTCGTTGACATCTCCATAATGAGCGGCTTTCGCAACAGCCACGGCCTTCTTTGCAGCTTTCTTCGCTTCTTGGTACTTCTGCCAGTTATCGGCTGTCTTTTCGCCGAGAAACACGTGATAGAGCGACTTCTTCTCTCGAACCTTCGCTTTCACGTCGTTTGTCCACAGCCATGTCTGCTTGTCGACCTTCCGTCGCCCAGGCTTCGTAATGCCGAGTTCTGACTGTGCAGCTTGACGAATCGCGTCGGTCGCCTTCTTCCAAGTTTCGTCGACAGTTGTGACTGTCGGTAACCGCACGCGAGAAATCACAGCTGCTTCCTTCTCTCTGATTCGCCACCACTTAATTCTAGCTGCACCGCATCGCTCAACCTGCTTCAGCCTCGGAGGGGCGATCTTCAAAGTGCAGATCAGCGGTCGATGCTGTGGGGCGACCGTCTCATACGGCACGATCTTCGCGTCTGTGACAAGACTCCGGTCGCGATCTCTCACAAGGACAAAGTCTATCTGAGACTTGGAGCTCCCACTATAATATGAGATGAGGTGGGAGTCGCGTTTTCGGAAAACGGTGTTCACAATGGTGAGATTATGCGATTCCGCATACTCAAGAATGCGCTCACCATCGGCGTTACGTGATCCGTATCCGAACCCACCATGACAGCTGTACCCGTCTTTCGTAGCACCTACGTGCCCATTAAGGTCACCAGCGACTATGATGACATCTTTCGACGGTACCACTGCTGTCTTCTCATCAAGCAGGCTCCAAAACTCTTCCTTGGCTTGATCCGAGCAGCCAGTCTGCGGAGCATACGCTGAGAAGAAGTGATAGAGTCGCTCCTTCGCGGCGACAACGATCTTCATCAATCGATCGTCAAAGCGCTCGACGCTTACAATCGAGTCACGAAATCGTTCGGAGACGATTATTCCGACACCACTGGTGGTCCTGGGACTTCCACATAGAACGGCCTTGAAGCCTCGTCCTATGTCCCTTGACTTGCGGCAGGACCACCTCGTCTCCTGCACCGCACAGAAATCAACTCTTCTACGCTCCAGTGCTTCAACCAACTCGCACGAGCGGCCCGTCAACGTACCCACATTCAGCGTAGCCACGCGGGTCCTGCTTACGTTACGGGACTTTCGGACTAGCTCAGTTGCCCCCCGATGCCGTCCTCGCATCAGGGACCCTCGCATACTTCTCACACTCGCCGGGCTCTGCGAGTGCGCGTCGGCTCCCGCGGACGCCGTAGCACTATCTCGAAACACTTGAGCTGTCATACACCATGTGATGTGACACGGGTCTTCGTAGGCCGGCCTGTCACAAGGGCCTGTCGCCTGCAATCGAGTGTCCGTGTTCGGCTTAACTCGCAGAGCGAGTAGTTTCCAGTGGCACCACGTGGAGGAACGGACATCGCCACCACCATACCATATCGCTTGATAAGCCGCGTTATCTGAGCTTTTCGCTTACAATTCTAGGTTAAAGTTACGCAAGTCGTTGATGAATCCGGCCCCAAGATGTGACGTCGGAAGTCGTTAAAATGTGAAGCTAGGTCTGTGGAAATGTGACAAATTGACCTATTTGTAACGGATTTGTTATAATGACATTGACGGTTGTGTCGCTGGTGTACCGAATCCTGTGTCATCCTCAGGTGGAAAACCTCGTTGAGAAGTCCGCTTATTAACCATCACCATTGACTCCGCTAATCAAGGGTAACTGATCTCGAGATAAAAAATAGAAGGGATGAGGGTGGTACTGACGGTCCTTCCAGGGACCGGATTCATCAACGACGTACAGCAATTTAACAGCGGAAATTACAACCGAAATCCCTGATAGCTCGGCTTATCAAGCGATATGGTGAGCGATAAGCCGCATTATCTGAGCTTCTCGCTTACAATTCTCCGTTAAAGTTACGTAATTCATCGATGAATCCGGCCCTGCTCGGATTTTCAAGAAAGACTAGGATGTGCCGTCGGAGGTGGATAAAGTGAGAAACGAGGTATGTGGACCCCACAAATTAACCTAAATGGCATCGACACAATCTTTCCCTTATCTTTGCTGTCACCTTGAAATCAGACGTCTGCTGAAGGTCTTCTAAAACCTAACACTAACAATGTCCCCCGATGCTTGAGTGGTGATCCACCTGCTCACGCAAGTGTGGCCCCCTTAAGACAAGGACCCTTCGAGGAAGAGATCAAGCTGGCCGAACGGATGGCTAGCGTACTCAAGAACGCTCTACTAGCTATGAGCAGTAGCGATGTTGCTAAACTCAGTGGAGGAAAATTGTGTGAGATCATCTTTATCATTAAAGAGCTTCGAGCCGTTCCTGACTTTAAGTCAAAAAATGGCAGTGTGGTGAAGCGTTTGGTTGGATCGCACGTGAATTAAAAAAAAAAACATCGAAAGCCATCTTTAGGCCTCTGGAAAGGACGAACCGTCGAAACATAAGGCCTAAAATAAAGTCGACCAACTACCAACCTCATTGGTAGAGAAGCAATAATTTCGCAGTAAACATCGATGCCGAGGTTTCAAAATGAGAGAACATGGAGACTGAGTTGGAACTGACCAGTTACCTTACTTAAATAGTAACTATGGGCGCAATAAAGCAGATGCACAAAAGAACGATTTCCAGATCTATCCTAGTCCGGGGAGGGAGGGCACATAACTAAAAAGTCTGTAATGAATCGGCTTGAGACTTACCGACCAGCAGAAAAAGATAGGACCTAAACGAAACAAAAAACAACGAACAGACAAACAAAACATAAAATCGCCGCGGTTTTACAACCGCCTCGGGGGAAAAGAGCAACGCAATGGAGGCTTGCCGCGTACTACCACCGTCTGACATGTTATAACCGAGGTCTAACATGGTGAGAAGGGCGCATAGAGCCGCATGCCGCGTGCTGACCGCCGCCTGACATGTTATAACCAGGATCTAACATGGTGAGGAGGGCAACATGGTCTGCTTACTATTGCGACGAAAACAAATGTAATTCTTTTGTTTTTTCTTCGTGAATTTTTCTAGTTTAGGTGCTATTTTGTCTGCAAGAGCCGCTCGGTAAGTCTCAAGTCGATTTAATACATATTTTTTAGTTATTTGCCCCCGAAATAGGATAGATCCGGATTTCCTTTTCCGAAATTTAAAACGTTTGATGGGTCATTTTCATTAAAATAATGGATTTTTCACCTATTGTAAAGGTAATTCAGGTACACAGTTGTGCTTTGAGCACTCTAGAGCCCTTATACTCGGTTTCCAGAGAAAGAGGTCCTTTTTCATTAAACTGTGTAGGTTGAAACTGCACACCAATAAATCAAATTATAACAGACATAGTCATGGAAATTCACAAACATAATGGAACTGGGTGCAAATAGGAGCGTAAAACCTATAGTAAACCTGATTACACGCCAAAATTGAAACCAAAAACCAAATCGTACAACAAATTCGAAAGGTCTTCGTTATCTTTCTGCAAAATCGCGTCGGCGCAACTGTTTCGACGCGCAAACCTCATCATTTTGGAAGCATATCTCTGTCAACCGTATGGTTAGGTAGTAATGATGGTGGCCTAACAGCTGCTATGGAAGTAACCATGTTTGCAACGGAATTTGGACTGATGGTGATTGCAGATTCCAAAACATTGGGCGCAGAAATCCCCAACTTCAGGCCCTTCAAGAATCGTAAACATTCCTAGTTGTTGACATAAAGCTGGCTGGGTCTCTTCCGAACTCCCCTATGGACAGTTCGTTGTTCGTTGAAAAAGGAAAGAAAGCAGTTAATTTCTACTCGCCGATACACTTACAACCGGAAAAAAACCCGCTCGAATTGTCCGGTGTGCAACGCCTACAGCCAGCCGCGCGATTCAAACCTGGTTTTTACCAACCATGGAACGCCCTTACTACAGGCTCCATACGTTGGAGCCAGGGATGAAGGACATCAACGACGCTACGACGCTCTATGGGATTCTCTGCACATCAGAAGCCCCCCCCCCCCCCCCCCGACCCTATTTGCGCCGGAGAAGCACGCAAGCAAATACCACTAGCTGCAGCGACTGACTAGCAGAGGAATAGGCAACTCGGTCCCGTAACGATTTCCCTGAATTTCACTCCGAAACTACGGCGGACGACTCAGACGGGTTTTTCCCGGTTGTAATTTTCTCACTTTACTTTCTTGCAGTATATCTGGGTAAGTAATCGGTCGCCTCAAGCACAACTAAGCAATTAGACAAAATAGCACAGGAAAAACTGTTTATTTTATGAATTATACGAACAACATGACGACAAAATAGACTCCATGGGAGCCGAATCAATTCTTCTCGGCTCGTAAAGGACAAGAAGACAAAATAGTGAACGAAACACCCGGAAAACACAGAAGTCGTCTTCCATACGCATACCATACATAGCTGCTGCTAATCACCAAACTCTATATCTTCCAACAGAAGCATCGTCATCTCACGCATTCGCCGCTTCGCTTCCAGCTCTGGCATCTCTCGTAGCGTTGTTGAGACGAACGCCGCTGAAAATGGAAGTGGAATTGAAATTCGTGTAAATCAACTACAAAGGCAACCAACCAACGACGAAAAGAACTTACCATATTTGTCGAATTTGTCAACGGGCTTGTTTGCCTGGGCGTGTTTCGGATCGCCGGTGAGACTTTTTCCAGCTTTTAAAGCTTTTGCTGAAAATTGTTGATGAATAGGATAGTTGCACATAACAGGTCCCAGCTTCTCAGAGAAGGGTCTCACCAGGAGACTATATCAAAGATAGATCGGAACGGCCCAATTGGCAGAATCGCCTCTCCTTGGGAAGCAACAAAATACAAGTATTTCGCCCCCAATACAACTTTGCGCAGGGTTAGGGACGATGGAATTCGTCCAATGGCGGCGTTAGCCCTATACCTGCACGCGGATGGCGGGCTCAAGTTGGCTGGAAACAGCGGTGACAGGCGAGCAGTGGTGGCGCAGTGGATAGAGGAGCGGTGTGATGAGATGAAGAAGAAGTTTGTGGTTCTACTCCCTTATGGTGCACCTTTTTTGCACTTTCTAAGATAGATTGGCCACAATCAACCATCCTTTTTCGTTGCGATTCTACATAGTGTCTTGATTGATTGTGGCGAATTTATTTTAGGAAACGCAAAAATATCGCACCACAAGGGAGTCGAACCACAAACCTCTTTATCTCACTATACCGCTCCTCTCGTGTAGCGCAGTCGTAAGAGGCGCGACTGTCGCGTGCACCCGATACCAGGTTCCTGGTTCGGATTTCCCGCCCAGGCCAACCAAGCCTTCCATCCCTCCGGGGTCGGTGAATTGGTACCAGACTTGTCTGGGAAGGATAGAGCGCTGACTTGTTCATCGGCTGGCCACCGCAAGTCATTGTATGGCCAAATACGCATTCGTGTGGCCTCCACGACATCCCGTAGAAGTAGAATGCGCTGGCGCATCCCAGAAGGGATTGAGTAACGCCGTCCTTTATCCTTTATCCTTTTTACCGCTCCTCTATCCACTGCGCCACCACTGTTCGCCTGTCACCGCTGCTTTCAGCCAACTTAAGCCCGCCCTCCGCGTCAGGTATGCGGCTATCGCCGCCATCGGACCAACTTTCGTCGTCCCTAACCCTGCGCAGAGTTGTATTGGGGTCAAGATACTTGCATATTATTTCTCAGGGAGAGCCAACTCTGTCCCTATGCAACATTTGGGTCGTTCCGACCTACCGTTGAGATAGTCTCCTGGTCTGGCATATGTCTGAACCGCGAAAATGAACAGCACTACGCGGATCTCCACCACTTAACCATTAGCAAAGTATGTTCTCTATTCCTTACACTTGCAGTACTTTTGCGTATTTGCTGCATATTCGATGTTTCGGAAGCATTGCTTTGAGTAACGGTACGATTCCGCAATTAACTCGGTGGTCCAAGGACGTTGCAATAATAGAATATACCTTACTATCATCTGAAGGGTGGAGATTCTCGCAGTGCTATTCATTTTCGCCGTTCAGACATACGCCTGACAATGAGACCCCTCCCCAGTTAGAATAGACTCACCGAGAGTAGCCAGGTCATCGCGTGCTTTCATAGCTTTCGCTGCTTGGCCCGGAACAACTGAAATGAATGAAAAATGAATGAATATGTGCACTTCAACACCTGACAGGCCGACATTTAATAGTTTTCGACATCTTTGGGAGGGTTCCTACCATTTTTATGTCGAAAAGAACACTTTTCGAATCAAATTGGACATTCTTCTAAGCTACCCTAATACTTTTGAAATCAAAGCAAACTCTTCCAAATCGGAATGACCTTCAGGCAGGGAAAACTACAGACTCAGCAATATGGTTAGAATAATTTTTTTGTTTAATTAACGGTCCGGTATAACTTTCAGCGCAATGCTACTATGAGGGGGCCAGCCCACATTTGAACGAGTTTTTACCCGTCCGACCTAGGCCCCTCTCGCTGCAACTTGCACTACACGTATGTACGCGTCAGTTTGCGTGCAATGTGGGAAATACCACGTCACCATATCCGACTGCTACGCTTAAGTCGGTCGAAGCCCATGGGCTGGCCCTCCCCCGTGGTATCATTGCGCATAACTTACTTTGAATTTTTTCTAGTTCACCTGCCCCAATAAATAATTTTACAAGATTTTTACTTTTAGAAGAATAAAAATTAAGATTTGTTGTAAAGTACGGCAAAGAAGCAAGCATATATAGCGCATTGAAAGGTCAGATCGCGCCATGCATTCGAAAAGTTCGCCGCAGCTTTTATTTGATTGGTAGTATAAGTGCAACTTACATGAACCATCAAGGGGACGATATTGTTCCTTACAATATTGTTGTACCGTTTACAAGCGCAAAACTCCATGCGAACACAAATTTTATCTATCAATCGAACGAAAATCGCGACGTCTTGGACGACGGCACGGCGCATTCTCTTGTTTAGCACTAAAAAAGGGCCGCCCTCCTACTCCTTAAAACAAACTAAACCACTATCTTTCCTAAAAAATGAAAATTTTATAAATTTCAAACAACGTGTTCACTTATTGCGTAGATGAAGTAAAACTTCATCGAAAGTTATACTAAAATTTTCCTTGAACAAAAAATTATTCGAACCTTTTTGGAGAGTCCCTAGTTTAATGTCTAAGAAGCACATTCCGATTTGGAAGGGTTCGCTTTGATTTCAAAAATCTTAGCCTAGCTTAGAAGAGTGTCCAATTTGATTTGAAAAGTGTCCAGCTCCACGTGAAAATGGAATATACCTCAGTCGCTCCTCAAAAACCATCCATATCGAGCTTCTGCGCGACATAATCAATACTAGTGATTCTCGCACTGATGTGCAGCGCGAAGTCTCAAGTATAAACCCAGCCTTATGCTCCTGGAGTACTAAATGTCCGCTGCTAAACAAGCGTTTGCCTCGCCTCAGATCCTCTGTCATCTGCTTAGCTTGTTTATATGTAGTTCAGCTGCCATGCCGTAACCCACTACTGATCGATATTGCTGGTTCTCAGACTGCCCCGTCGCGCGGCAGCTTATGTATAAACACACATGCCCGCTGCTAATCAAGCATTAGCTGTCTTCAAGTCTGCTATCGTTCCTCAAACACGGCAAAAGTCGGTTAGCGACCGAGCATGGCAGGGTATACTTGAACTGCAATGTTGCAACGCAAAAAAAAACACTATTGATCTCTCGCGCGGCATAACCTGTTATTGATTCCTGTTTACCCGTGCGGTGCTCAGATTTGAGTTTAAACCTCGCCTAAAAGCTTTTCTGAGCAATGTCGTGTTAGCATCAAGGTAAACTTTCAGCAAGATCTAACCACAACACTCACCGTCAGCGTTCCCGGGCGGCTCGACTCGTGGCCGCTTCGCCATCGAGGGTCCCAGGCCTTGACCAGGGCTTACTCGGCCCTCCGCCTCCCTGAGCGCGTTATCTCGTCGCCGCCTCATCATAGCCGGCCCATCGACGTTCTCCTCCAAAACCGTCACCAAAGTGGGACCCTTAGGAGTTCCGGTGTCCGTCATTTCCGACTTCGGCTCAGTTATGAAGTTCGGCGAGTCGTCATCCATGAGCGAGCCACCGCCAGAATAGCCGTTCTCGAGGTAGTCGAACGCGTCCGCTTTCACGTCGTACAGGCTGTCATCTGGACCGTCTTGCATCTGCATATCTTCGTCGATGACATTGCGCGGACAGTGGGCACGTTCGCTGGAACTAATATCCGTTTATTCATCGCTCATACAACTAAATACTGGAATGAGTCCCCCTCCCAGTGGGTCACTTGGGTCACTGTAGATGCAGAAGCGCTTAATTCGCAGAAAGAATCGAGTTCGTGGCGCAGACTGGAGGGAATGTTGACGCTGGGCAAGCTATAAGGGGACTGTAAGCTATAAGGTATTGCGAGGTGAAGTGCATGGCGCATACCGAAACAGCGTGAATAAACGCGAGATTCTAGTGGTTTTTGCGCTGCGACCATGAAAGCCACTGATATCAATTTTCCGCACTGCTTATTCGAGGGTCTTTTAAGCCTGGATTCATCAAGCGGAAGGATACGGTAGAAGTACCGGAGGGTAAGGCCACCACTCAACCGCGCGGTGGGTATAGGGCACGATTCGTATCCATCAAACGAATCCAAGGTACGGTAGAAGAACCCTGACAGACGTACAATAGGCGCAATGAGCGGACGGGGGGGGGGGGGGGGCAGCCCATCAGTACTCGAAAAAGTTACGGGTTTTTACACGTTTGACCGAGGCCCCTCTCGTTGCATCTTGCATTACACGTACGTACGCGTCAGTTTGTGTGGTGCACGAAATTCCACGTCACCATATCCGACTGCTACGCTCAAGACGGTCGAAGCCCATGGGCTGCCCCGCCGTGGTATCATTGCGCCCGAGATTTTAGTGGTTTTTGCAACTGCAAACATGAAATATCAATTTTCCGCACTGCTTATTCGAGGGTCTTTTAAGCCTGGATTCATCAAGCGGAAGGATACGGGTAGAAGTACCGGAGGGTAAGGCCACCACTCAACCGCGCGGTGGGTATAGGGCACGATTCGTATCCATCAAACGAATCCAAGGTACGGTAGAAGAACCCTGACAGACGTACAGTAGGCGCAATGAGCGGACGGGGGGGGGGGGGCAGCCCATCAGTACTCGAAAAAGTTACGGGTTTTTACACGTTTGACCGAGACCCCTCTCGTTGCATCTTGCATTACACGTACGTACGCGTCAGTTTGTGTGGTGCACGAAATTCCACGTCACCATATCCGACTGCTACGCTCAAGACGGTCGAAGCCCATGGGCTGCCCCGCCGTGGTATCATTGCGCCCGAGATTTTAGTGGTTTTTGCAACTGCAAACATGAAATATCAATTTTCCGCACTGCTTATTCGAGGGTCTTTTAAGCCTGGATTCATCAAGCGGAAGGATACGGGTAGAAGTACCGGAGGGTAAGGCCACCACTCAACTGCGCGGTGGGTATAGGGCACGATTCGTATCCATCAAACGAATCCAAGGTACGGTAGAAGAACCCTGACAGACGTACAATAGGCGCAATGAGCGGACGGGGGGGGGGGGGGGCAGCCCATCAGTACTCGAAAAAGTTACGGGTTTTTACATGTTTGACCGAGGCCCCTCTCGTTCCAACTTGCATTACATGTACGTACGCGTCAGTTTGTGTGGTGCAATGTGAGAAATTCCACGTCACGATATCCGACTGCTACGCTCAAGACGGTCGAAGCCAATGGGCTGCCCCCCCCCCCCTCCGTTCACTCATTGCGCCAAAAAATATTCAGTACAAATGTCGAAACAATTTCTTGAATCAATCGATAGTGAAGTGGCCTCTTTCCATTTTTGTTGGGTAATGTTCTCCCGCTAGCATTGCGCTTATTGCGTGGCCAATATGGAGTAAAAAAAAACTTGCCCAAGTTAGGGGAGCGAGAATGAGAGGCACAGAATTCTCTCCGACTGGGAGAAATATTGAAAAATTCGCTAATTCAATCGGAAGTTTCTCTCGGAGTTTCAGGTTATTCCTCGAGATTTTGTATATTTTTTAATGACGTACGACGACAGTAATTTCAGGAGGGTTCATAAGTTTATTTTCAGGAAAATAAGCAGCTCACAAGACCTCGTTAGAATAGTTGATCTCAGTGGAGCGCATAGTTGTAAATGGGGCGCGAAATGGTAGCGGGTATGCGGATGTACCCACAACGACCGCTGGGTTTTCTCGACCCACTCGACACACGATTTGGCGGGTAAGAATGCCACATCGTGGGTACTGAACCCCTATACCCGCGGGTATGCGCGTTGATGAATCCGGCTCCTGATGTTGTCCACAAGGCGCCCTCTGCCAAATGCACTATGGGCAAAGTGAGATGAAGCCGGAATTGTGGCCGGGAAGGGCGATTAATCCAGTCCAGGGCTTATCGGACAGGATAAAATTGCCAGAAAATAATAAATAAAAATATGAGAAAAAATGAAACTCACCCTCCCTCGTAGGTATTGGCCAGGAAGTTGATCCGCCGTTGGAAGTACCATTCCCTCTCGGGCGGCATTTTCACGGACAAATTCCTCTTCCACTGATCACGCAGGTTTTTCCACATCACTTTCAGCCTCCCGACTATAATACAAAAAGACTAGACGAGGATTTAAACCCAAGGTTTGGGGATCTCAACTCACTATTCGCCTCGAATCCGTTCTCACGCATCCTCGCCGAGATTTCGCTCCACGCTCGCATTTTCATGTCCGTCCGACAATAGTCCGGCGACCGGGTGTTCCATATCGAGTCGTGTTGCTTCACCAGTTTGATGAGTAGAATTTTCGCCGGATAGCTCATTTTTCAGGGAAAACTGATGAAATACACCTGAAATTTGGCTTTTAATAGAAAAATGTCAAGGAGAAGCATTGTATAACCACTCTATAAGGCGGATATAACGATCCCACGATGGACCTTACGATTTCGCGTGAAACGGACAACGAGCGAGCAGGAGATCGCCGCGATACACATAGCGCACTCGACAGCGGCAGCGCCCCGTCGCCCGCGTGGCCTAATGGATAAGGCGTCTGACTTCTAATCAGAAGATTGCCGGTTCGATCCCGGCCGTGGGCTTAGCTTTTGCATTTACACAGAAATGCTGACAAGGAACAAACACGGCCCGTGAACCTCCAACTTTGAAGAGATATGTCCTTAACGGAGGAAATTATCAAGAAAACATCCACAGAACGGGCTACTTATGACGGAAAGCGGAATATTTGACAAACTACCACAAATACATAGCTTTATCCAATCAGAATTTAAAGAAAGAAGTCAGGCTTAATGGTCATGCATTCGATTCATTTCCACAATTTAAACCGGCGATAAAAATAAACCCCAAGAAGAGTGAAGAACAGAAATGTAAGAGATTTACAGAGATTATTTTATCAAAAAAAGGGTTTTCAACAATAAATACCACCTAAGGAACCTCTCTGAAAATAAATATACCATCTTTTGGTCGAATTGGACACAACTCAAATCAAACTGGACGCCTTTCAAATCAAATTGTACACCTTTCACGTGAAATTGGACACTTTTCACATCAAACTGGACACTCGTCTAAGCTAGCCTAACACTTTTGAAATCAAAGCGAACTCTTCCAACTCCAAATGAGCTTCTTCTACATGAAACTAAGAGACTTTCTAAAAATGTTAGAACAATTTTTTCTTCAAACAAATCTGTATTATGATTTCTTTGACGTTTTAATTCACCTACCCAATAAGTGAACACATTCTTTGAAATTTTATTTAAAAAAATTATTTTTCTTTGAGAAAAACAATGATTTAAAGCTTGTTTCAAACATCAGGAAGATGGCCATTTTTGGTGCCAAAAAGGAGATTGCGCCATGCCCTCGTCCGAAACGTCGTGATTTTTTATTGATAGTCTGTTTGCGGAGTTTTTCATCGTTTAACGGCACAACAAAAACAACCGTAAAAAACACACATCCCCTCACTTTGATCGCTCATGTAAGTGGCATTTAGACTATCAATCAAATAAAAGTTGCGGCAAACTTTTTGCGTGCATAGCACGATCTGGCCTTCAGTGCACTAAACTGATTGCTGCTTTGTTGCGATTTTCAACAAAATTGAAAATAAACAAATTTTCTTTAAAATTAAAATCTTATAAAGCACACTCATTTTAGCAGTTGAACTAAAAAAATCCTTTAAAAAGTTACACCAAATGTTCCTTGAACACAAAGTTATTCTAACCATTTTATTGAATCTGCAGTTTAGCCTGCTCGACGGTCAATTCGATTCTGAAGAGTTCGCTTTGACTTCAAAAAAGTCTTAAAGCTAGCTTAGAAGAGTCCAATTCGACGCGAAAAGCACAGTTTGACTTGAAAAAAGTCCAATTTGATTTGAAAGGTGTTCAATTCGACGTAAAAATTGTATAAATAAAGGTTGGGAAGGGGCTCCAGAGTGTGGCTCGTGCGACTTGTCCGTGTTAAAATCGCCTACATTCTGGAGTCAGATTCATCAACGACTTACATAACTTTAACGGAGAATTCACGGCGGAAAACTCAGATAACGCGGCTTATCGCTCACCATATCGTTTGATAAGCCGCGCTATCAGGGATTTCCGCTGTAATTTTCTCCGTTAAATTGCTGTAAGTCGTTGGTGAATCCGGACCCTGGAGTTCCATCCCTTACTGATCTCGGAAGTAGATAAAACTCGGATCTGTAACCGAAACGAGGAGATAAGAGCGTGTTAACATTCGTTACATGCAGAGACGCATGGTGGGTGTGCACCACGGCATGGTGACCTCCCCTCCCACCTAACCTATTTGCGCTCTGCAGCCACTAGACTCTGGGGAAGACCAGGAGGTTGTGGTGGACACGCCAAGAGGACTAGAGTCCGCACGTCCCGCTATACGATGGACCCCTCCCCTCCGATTGGGATTGCACCGCGCATCTGTCTCCTCAAACAGAATGAGGCTATTCCTGCGGGAATTGTGAAAATATGGCGTTGACCAAGATCGAGGAAGAAAGGAAAGCGTGTCATATTCAGCAGAACCGACTACAGATTTGCAGTCGATGCACATTATTTTACGGCACAAATCCAGAACTACGGTAATGTTAATGGTCGGAGAATAGGTTTCCTATCTAGCGGGAGTAATATTTAAAACAAGAACTTGTTAAAAACATCTACTACCTTGGCAAACAACTGGGAGCTTCAGACAGACGGAAGAAGCGCTGACCAAGATCGAAGGAGAAAGCGTATCATATTCAGGGGCCGGGTTCATCAACGACCGCGGGTATAGGGGTAAGATACCCACGATGAAGCCTGCGTCTCTGACTCTTGCATTATCTCTATCTGACTCTTATCTTATCTCTACCCCCTATACCCCGCATACCCACGTCTTTAACTGTTGATGAATCCGTTCCCAGCAGAACCGACTACAGCTTTGCGGACGATGCGCAATATTTCACGGCACAGACCCAGAAGTACGGTAGTGTAAGTGGTCGGAGAATAGGTTTCCTATCTAGCGGGAGTAATATTTAAAACAAGAACTTGTTAAAAACAGCTACTACTTTGGCAATAACACTGGGAGCTTCAGACAGATGGAAGAAGCACTGACCAAGATCGAAGGAGAGTGTGTCATAAATAGCGGATAGACGGCTACTGTAGGTCGCATGGGTGCTGGGTTTTACCCCACAGGGTTGGTGAGGTCACCGATAGTTCACACAACACTGCGAAGGAACCCGCCCAAGGACATAAGACGCTGGAGAAGTCCGAAAGAACAGGAAACCCGCGCGAAGCCCCGCTCGCCGCCGACGATCGCGGCGCCGACACTGGTCGGGCGAGTATGTCGGGCCGCGTCGGTAGGCCGTCTCGTGTCCGTGCGGAGGGGTGTCTGGCGGTCGGATTGATTCGCACGTCTCCCGCGCTCGTGGTCGGGTCGCAGTCGGCGGCGGGCGACGGCGGGCGGGCGAGAGAGCGCCGCAGCGACGGAG
Source organism: Heligmosomoides polygyrus bakeri (assembly GCA_947359475.1). Lineage (NCBI taxonomy): Eukaryota > Metazoa > Nematoda > Chromadorea > Rhabditida > Heligmosomidae > Heligmosomoides > Heligmosomoides polygyrus. The sequence continues at coordinate 97,809,815 of OX375868.1, read as the reverse complement.
GGCGTGCGAGCGAGACGACGTCGCCTGCCATGACGGCGGCAGCGGCAGCGGCGCTCTTTGTCGCTCGGCTAATCACTCGGCAACCGGCAGCACCATCACCACGATACAGGCCCCCTGATAGCGGACATGGAGCCGGGGGAGGCGAGGGACCATTAACGGATCGGGTAGAATGCACGAAATCGCCACTGAGGCTCGGCTAGAAAACGTCAGGACAACACGACCAGAGTGCAAGCAGCGGCCTGACGAGCCCCCCATGTCGTCGTCGGAGAGGGCGAGCGAGCGGGCGACCGCGTCGTGCGGTGAAATCGATGGCGGCAGAGCGGCCCCGGCGACCTCTCGTCGTCGTCGTCGTCGACCGCCCGCCCGCCCGTATCGTACGCCGTCGCAGTGCTCACGCTAGTCGAAACGACAACACAGCAGATTGGAAGGGGGGGGGGGGGGTCGTACGTTAGGCATCTCTCTGGATTACGGTAGGGCGCCGTCGCCGCTTTCAATTACGGTAGGATTCGTACGTTAGGTGTCTCTCTCGACTACGATAGCATGACCGCTCGCTCGCTCGCCCCGATTATGCTAGAGTGACGGGCTAGTGAACCCGCCCAGGACGAGTTTTCGAGTTTCCGTCGAATTGATTACAGACGGCTAGAGACGCATCCGTAGCTGGCATACATATCGACTGTTCCCCATTAATCGATCTGCAGATTTTGCATGGACCGTTTTCTTGGTGTTTGAGGCTCTAGAATGAGCAAGACGGCGCAGTTCCTACAGTATCTGGGCGAGCTTTACCCTGGGGCACGTAGCGCGTATTAGAGCGCGTTTATACCGCTACGCCGGATGCTTTTTGTTGAGGTAAAATTGATCGAGCGACGAGATCGATCTGGCCACTAAGCCCCGTTTACACTTCAACGCCAAGCGACGCGACGCCACGTGTGGTGGCTACATTGATAGAGCGACGCGATCAATCAATTTCGCTGCTTTATATGCCGTCGCGTCGCTCGGCGTAGAAACGAGGCCTTAGGCCCCGTTTATGCTTCAATCACCCCGCGACGCGATGCCATGTATAGCGGCCAAATTGATCGATCGCCTTTACAATATATGGCGTCGCGCCGCTCAGCGTCGAAGTATAAACGGGCCCTTAAGGCCTATGTCATACCTTCGCTCACCCCGAGCGACGCCCAATGATATGCACCCATATCGATTCCATCGCGCCGCCCGATCGATATGGGAGCATATCATTGGGCGTCGCTCGGGGTGAGCGATGGTATGACATAGGCCTAATGTAGCGTCGCATCGCGCGGCGTCGAAGTCCAGACGGGTCTTAAAGGCCCACCAGAGTTCTGCGGCAACGCCGCTCGCCGCTATGGTTAAGGATAGGGCAAGGACGCCGCCGGCGGCGAGCTCTGCGTCTCTGCCCTATGGTTAAGCATAGGGCCACGGCGCTGCCGCAGAACTCTGTGGGGGCCTTTAGGCCTCGTTCATACTTCGACGCCAAGCGACGTGATGGCTACGCATTGAGGCCAAAGTGACTGATCGCGTCACCCAGCGTCGACGCCAGCCGGACGGAATGAATCGCGATCAATCACATCGCACAGCGTCGGATCGCGTTGCTTTCGAAATGGGCGCGATCGATTGGTCGTGGTGGATTGGAGCGCGGTATTGTTGCTTGAGCTGCTCTTCGCAGTGTAGACTCGTACTTGTCCGCAGTACGTAATCGTGCCTAAGGCCCCGTTTATACTTCCGCCGAGCGACGCGACAGCATGTAAAGTGGCCAAATTGATCGGTCGCGTCGCTCAATCAATGCAGCAACCATACGTTGCGCCGCATCGCTCAGCGTCGAAGTATAAGGCCTGTTCATACTTCGCGACAGCAGCGACAAGAGCGACGAGAGGGCTGCGTGCGCAGAGTGCGCAGTAGACATGAGATCCGAATCATGCATTTTCGAATATCCGGCCGGATTTATCCGGTTTCGGATTATCCGAAATCCGGCTCGACCGAAAATGGCGCTATCTGAATCATCCGAAGATTCGGGGTTTCCAAAATTGCCCTCATCCGAATCATCCGAAGATCCGGAGAATCGGCGTCGGATCCAATGTCTAGTGCGCAGCGCGGGGAAGTATGAACAGGCGACTGGAACGATTTACGAGAGCAATGAGAGCGCATCGAGCACAGAACCGGCAAGTGTGAACAGGCGACAAGAGCAACAGCGCCGGCGCTCGAGCACGAACACTTTTCGGCGTCGCGCGCTCGGTTTTAATCGATATGCATGTTTTGCACGGTCGACGAGTCGCTCTTGTCGCCAAGTATGAGCAGGTCCTAAACGGGGCCTAGATTACGCAATCGTGCGTTGTCGCGGTACGGCATCGCCGGCTGTTCGGAGTGCTCATCGTCGTCCCAAACAGCGCGACGCGATGAGACGCATCGTTCCGTTGGAATCGCGTCGCCCGGCGATGGAAGTATGAATGGGCCCCGTTTATACTTCGTCGCGGCGCGACGCGACGCCACGTATAGAGGCCATATTGATTGTGCGACGCGATCGATCAATTTGGCCTCATTGCGTGGTCATCGCATCACGCCGCGACGAAGTATAAACGGGGCCTTAATATAAATGGGAGTCACTATGTGCAGACTTGTGGACTGTTTGGACGCCTGATGCTGATCCCTTCTGCGGGAAACGGCGCATAAGTAGCCCGGGCGGACGAAGTTATACCTACTCTTCCTCACCGTTCTGTTTCGTTTCGTTATTCCATCGCCTCTTATTACCTATCCTGCTTCATTGCAGTCTAATAAATCGTCTGCTTTTCCGTGTCGTCGAACGGAGGTAGAACAGGAGTGAAAACCGTCGGTGCAAACGAGTTCTAAGAATTCAGCGAGTATAACCTTTCTTTGATGGCAACAAAAGAAAAAGCGAAAATGGAGCTGTTCTCAAGCTTTAAAGCTAACCGACTGCTCGAACTGGGCGACGCGATCCAGTCGTCTCTACAAAACATGCAAATCGATTAGCGCCTTGCGATCGCCCGGCAAAAATCGATATGTACACTTCGTGTCTACGACTAGTCGCTGTCGTCACAGACTATAAACAGGTCATACGCCGAAACTCATGCATCTGCTTTCCATAGGGAGTTGACTGCGCGGCGTACCCTGAGTCCTAAAATGATCAAAGCTTCACCCAGCACAGTCACTTGAACCCTACCAGGTCAACAACAGTATAGAAGTGTTTCAACAACTTTATAACAGAATATGCTGTACAACAACAAAAAATATGAGAAGAAGCTCGTCGTAGCAGTCAGTTCTCATAGACCCCGTCGCTCCTTGAAGTGCACGCTTTTCGTGGCAAGTAGAGCTCGAAGGGCGAGATTTTTCTCTTCAAGGATGCGATGATAGGCGACGAGAAGAACGAGATTTGTACTGAAAAGTGGTGAATTTCACATCAATTAGGAGAAATATGTAGAGATTTGATTTGCCTACCATGTGAAGAAGGCGAAGAACAGCACGACCGACAGCTCCATCCAGGTCACCTTGGCGCCAGTGACGCTGATAATTGCCAAGGCGAATGTGCTGAGGATGTAGACGCCCAGCTCGCTGACAAGTATCACCATCTGCGGCACCACCAGTCGGGCTTTGGTCATCTGAAACGTCGACCATGGACCTCTATCTGGAACAGTTGGATGAGGCGCTGGCCTCCGTTTGCATGGAGGATCGATTCAAGGTTCGAGTCCCGAGAGCATGGGATTTTCCAAGAAGGACGGAATACGGAGGTCTATAACAGATAAGCTCTGCAAGCTCAGCATATGTAGATCAAATAAGCCTCCAATCGTCATCGATGACAGGAGAAGTACATGGCGCATTCCTAAGGGCCTAATTAGTCACGCTGTCTACTCTTTATCCACCTAGTCTATCCAGAGCTGTTCTCAGGCAACGTCTCCAAAGCACCACTCCCTTCCCCCCCCCCCCCCCCCCTCCCCGGTCTTATCTTCCCGTCGTTGATCCATTCTCACGCGCCTTCGACGCCGCCGTTCTCATGGCAGCGCCGCAGCTCTCTGTCCTCGGCGCGTCCGTGGTGTAATGGTTAGCATGGATGCCTTCCAAGCATTCGACGGGGGTTCGATTCCCCCCGGACGCATCGTTTTTGCAAATAATGGATTACCTTCCACACATCACGTATTGATGACAGATGATGCTCTTGAGGAATACAGTGCTACATAAAGAAGCAAGCAGTCGCTTTTAGGGCGCGCCGTGCATTCCACTTCTATGCGTCATCGCGGGGTGATTTCAGTGGTTGAACAACTGGAGGTCAGAAGATAGACAAGACATTGCTCTGCCCTTATTTGAGAGAGTTGAGTGTTAACTCATGGACCGTGATGGAATGAGGGGCTCAACGATCAAGGGTTGACGAACCAAGAGTCGAATATGGTCTAGTTTTTTCTTGTTTTGCCTATTCTGCACAAAATTGACCGTGAGTCTGAACCTGAGGTCTTGTATACAATTGAAATTCATGCCTAGAACAACTCGACCTTTAAAATCTCCACGATTTATGTCGCACGTAGAAACCCCGTCTAGATCGTTTTCACGTCAAGTTGGGCACTCTTCAAATACTCTTCAAACAAAATTGAACACTCCTCCAAGCCAGTTTGACGCTTTTGAAGTCGAACTGAACATACTCCAAATCAGAGCGAGCCTCTTCCAGATTAAACTAGAGAGTTTCCAAGACGGTTAGAATAATCCATTATCCAAGGAAAACTAGCATGACTTTTTTGAAATTCTTCAATTCAGCTGCGCCAGTAAGTGAAAACACTGTTTGAAGCTTTAGAAATGTTATTTTCCGAAGAAAATAATGGTCTAAAGCTTGTTCTAGAGTGCAAAGACCAGCAATTTTTTTTAATGAACTGAAAGGATAAAAAGAGTAGATCACTCCATGCACTCGTCTATCTCATGGCGCCATTCATTTGATTGATAGTGAAAATGCTCATGTTTTTTTTTCAAGGAAATAATGATTCAACGAAATGATTCAAGCCAGATTCTTTAAGCCTCATGTGGCTGGCATCGAGGTTGCAAGCTGTTACAACGATGTTTATTTGCAATCAAAACTCTAGCGCCGGGCGGGACTCGAACCCGCACCTCCCTCTGACCGGGTGGGAATACTCTACGCCTTTACACATTACAATGATTCAACCTTTTCGTAAGCCACAAGAAAACGGCAGCGTAAAAGAAACGCTCAAAAAATAGGCAGCACCATGCACTCCTCTTGGATTGGTCTAATTTGTTGCGATTATCCTTCGATTGATAAATTAAATTTTGAGTTTTAAATTGAAGTTTGTAATTAACTGATAAACCAAAACTTATGCTATTTACAAACCTGTCTTCGGTATAGCATAAACAGTTGTAGAAAAGACATATTTTCGCTTTGCTCTTTCAAGTGAACAGCATTTACACTATCAATCAAATGGAAATTTCGGCGAGCTAGACGAGTGCACAGCACGGCGACTGCCTAGCGTTATGAAGGATAAAGGACGGCGTTACTCAATCCTTTTTGGGATGCGCCACGCATTCTACTTCTAGGGGATGTCGTGGATGCGATATGAATGCTTATGTATTTGGCCATAGAATGACTTGCGGTGGCCAGCCGATGAACAAGTCAGCGCTTTACCCTTCCCAAACAAGTCTGGTACCAATTCACCGAGGGATGGAAGGCCTGGTTGGCCTGGGCGGGAGATCCGAACCAGGAACCTGGTATCGGGTGCAGGCGACAGCCGGCGCCTCCTCCGGCTGCGCTACACGCTCCCATTCTCCTATTATATTCATAATTATATATATCCTCTATTTTTCCCCCACTTTATTTTCTTGTAATATTTGAAAATTGCTGCTTCCATCTCTTCCTTAAAAAGGCTGGTCCCGAAAACAAGAATTTTCTAAAACTTCAAACACTCTATGTATCCACTTTTTCGATCAGGTAAACCTCAGAATTTCAAGGACTGTAACAGTACCCTTTCACGATTAGACTCCTATAAGTAAAAGAAAAAGAAAGAAAAAAAAAGAATCTGCTACTGCTAGTTTTTGGACTAACATAGAACTCTTCTATCAGTGGGAACTCGAAACAAAGGTCATTCTCGTTATTCTTCTCGAAGATGCCAAAGTTCTGGACAAAGGGAATCGAAAAACTATCTTCGGCTGGGCGCGTGTAGCGCAGTCGGAGGAAGCGCGACTGTCGCGTGCACCCGATACCAGGTTCCTGGTTCGGATTTCCCGCCCGGGCCAACCAAGCCTTCCATCCCTCCGGGGTCGGTGAATTGGTACCAGACTTGTCTGGGAAGGACAAAGCGCTGACTTGTTCATCGGCTGGCCACCGCAAGTCATTGCATGGCCAAATACGCATTCATGTCGCCTCCACGACATCCCGTAGAAGTAGAATGCGCTGGCGCATCCCAGAAGGGATTGAGTAACGCCGTCCTTTATCCTTTATTCTTTATCTTCGGCTGAATGATTTAGGCAATGATAAAGACCATGACGTCATCTCCTTTTCTGATATGTCGGAAAAATTGCTGCTTCTCTGCCCTTTAGAATAAGTTTTAAGCCATTATTCTTCCTTGATTTTTTTTTCGAAAATGAAATTTCAAACAGTGTTTTCACTAATTGGGGCAGGTGGATAAGAAATTTCAAAGAAAGTCACACAAAATATTCCTTGAGCAAAAAACTATTCTAACCATTTCGGGGAGTCTCCAGTTTAATCTGAAATACACCTAGTTTTGATTTGTAAGAAGTTCGCTTTGATTTCGAAAACGTCAAAGTTGGTCCAATTCGAGGTGAGAATTGTTTATACTGGGATGCAAGAGGCCAAATCGATCGATCGCGTCGATCGATCGATTCACCCACTACAAACGGCATCGCCTCGCCCGGAGTACGAACGGGGCCTGAAGCGAACTGAGTACGCTCCTGTTTAGAAACCCGGTGAACTACCGTAATAAAGTCGGTCACCGGTTGGCGTAAACCCGCTCGCCTATAGGTAGGTGAGTTTCATACAACAATCTTCACCCGAAGTTGACCGCTAGAGATTTCAGAATTATCCTCACCGCAGCTGGCTTTACTTTCTTAAGGCCCCCGCAGACTTCTGCGGCGTTGCCGCGGCCCTATGCTTAACCATAGGCCTTTGTCATACCATCGCTCACCCCGAGCGGCGCCTAATGATATGCTCCCATATCGATCGGGCGGCGCGATGGAATCGATATGGGTGCATACCATTAGGCGTCGCTCGGAGTGAGCGATGGTATGACAAAGGCCATAGGGCAGAGACGCAGAGCTCGCCGCCAGCGACGCCGCTGGGCGGCGTCGCTGGCGGAAATGACTTGAATCATTCCACCCGGCGGCGCCGCTCCAGCGTCTGTCTGTCTGCGCTCTGCGCTCTGCCCTTTCGCGGCGGGATTCAGAGCGGAGACGTCGATGCGGGCGCGCGATCGTCATCGGGGCGCGTTATTGTTAAGCACCAGTCGGTTCCGACTAGAAACAGTACAGTTCCTCGCCGTCACCGCTCCCACTGATGATGAGTCAAGCCGCTGAGCGGCGCCGCTCAGCGATTTCGCCGTCCGCCGTCCGCCGCTCGCCGCAGAAGTCTGCGGGGGCCTTCAGTCCTTCATACTTTCATCGCCGAGCACCGCCACTCGAAAGGAGAGATGTCCCATCGCATCGCGTTGTTTCGGACGACGATGAGCACTCTGAACAGCTGGCGACACGGTCATGCGACTACGCACTATTGCGTTCTTGCACGCACGTAATTGTGCACAGACTTCCAAGTATTCTCGAGTTTGTTGCTTTTCCTCAGGATACTGCGCTCCAATCCACCGTGATCAATCGCGTCGCGCTGATTTCGAGAGCAACGCGATCAATCAATTTGACTTCTATACGTGGCATCGTCCGTCTCGAAGTGGAAGTATAAACGAAGATTTACACAGGCGCTGCATTTCGACCTAACCCATGTGGACAAAAAGCTGAACCTATACTTACCTGTGCGCCGACGATCGTTCCAACCACGGTGGTCAGATGCAAGAAATGCATACCGATCCAGCACGAGAGGAGGATTCGATACCACGTCCAGTAAACTATCGGGTCGCGTCGTCTCAAATACTGAATAAAATCGTGATTTTTAACAGAAAAAATTAATTTGGGAGAAGTGCGGCGACTCACTGTGAGTGTCTGTTTGTAGAGAAGGGAGAACTCGTGCCATGAAGGTTGTATTACTAGGAGAATACCACAAGCAATACCCAACATGCATACAATCAGAGTGATAACGCTGTGGATATAGATCCATGTCTAAAGATGTAGGAACGAAGTTTAGAGCTTGAATTTCAACGCGGTATTCTATGCACGACAGGCCAGGTCCATGTTGCGAATGTGGACAGCACTGGCATGGGCGGGGCCAGGCCAGCCACTCATATCCACCTGGAGCACTGGAACACACGTCGACGAATCAGGGTACACAGACACGCCTATTCGATGCGGCTTGATTGGCTGGCGCGTTGTCACCTATGCCCGCAATACTGCCCACATTCGCGACTAGCACCAGAGTCCGTAGGATAGGACAGCGGATACCTTACCTGTACATGAAGCCTAGCATATCGATGAGTTTTCTCCTCTTCGGGTATACTACCGAACGAGGTGCCATAAAACATTGCCAGCTGTCAGTTCACAGTTAACCAGTCCGAACACAGTAGCCAGAGAGCACTGTAGATGCATGAATGTGCATGTAGGAATTCCTGGAGGCTATCGCTCCTACCTGAAACAAAGGCGATTTATGCCTCAATGTTTCTTCAGAAAGAAGAAGATGGGTTAAGAATATGCACGCTACGATGCAAAGGCTTATACATATACCATTTCCACGTCGAATTGGACACTTTCCAAATGAAATGGGACATTCTTCTAGGATAGCCCAAGACTTTTGAAATCAAAGCGAACACTTCCACATTGAAATGAGCTTCTTCTACATTGAACTGGGGACTGTCCAAAATCGCTTTTGTTCGAGAGAAATTTTAGTATAAGTTTCTTTAGAGTTTTATTAGGGGGGGGGGGGGAAAGTAATGAGAGAAATTGAAAAAAAATTCTTTATCTCTTTATAACTCAACTACAAATCAACGATGCTGAGGAATGTGTATGCCATTAAGGTCAATGACGCGCTGCCATCGCTCAGCCAACCTCCTGATCCCGTCCTTCCAGAACTGCTTGGGCCTGGTGTTGATCAACTGCTCGATATGGTTGTCAAGGACTGCTTGGATTCTTGTGTCCCTTCCGACCAGGAAGTCCCGTAGGCACAAGAAGTGTGGTAGAGTAGCATGGAGAGATGTCCGGCGAATACGGTGGGTGAAGCATGTGAACATAGCCCAGCTGGGCAAGCTTATCCGTGGTCACTTGTTCCCGATGGGGTGCGGCGTTGTCGAAGAGGAGGACCTTCTTGACGCACTGCTACTGAATAAGTTCGAGTCGCAGGTCCATCTCTTCTATTTCGTTCACCATGGCCTTGGAGTCATCGTCGTGCTTTTGGTAAACAGCTTCCAGTATACCGGTCCATGGGCGCAGACCCAAAAGCTATGAAGGCGCTTCTCGCAGTGAACATCTCGCCGAACGAAGGTCGGTAAGGCCTCACCCAGACTGGCTGCTTGGCAGGGTTATGGTAGAAGACGTACTTCTCATCTGGCGTGAATATTGAGTCCAGGCTGCTCGGGGTTGGGAATCGGGAGAGATTTGCGCGACACAGGTCGACTCGTCAGGCTGGAGTTTCAGAATGAGACAGACTGGGGTTTTGGCATGCTTCTGGAAAGGGCGGAAGTGGTAACTTCTCAGGTGGCCTTCAGTAGGTAGCATACAAACATACAAATACGATAAGCAGAGAAACCAGACTGCAGTCACGAGATATATGGACACGGCATGGGGAGTCTCATTACTTCTGCCCCCCCCCCCAATAGTTCATCTACACAATAAGTGAACACGTTGTTATAATTTTTACAGAGATTTTATTTAGCGAGAAAAAATATTAGGGGGGCCAAAAGTAATGAGACACCCCATGCCGTGTCCATTTATCTCGTGGCTGGAGTCTGGATTCGTACTTGTTGTATTTGTATGTTTGTATGCTACTTACTGAAGCCCATCTGAAAAGTTACCACCTCCGCCCTTTCCAGAAGCATGCCAAAAACCCAGCCTGTCTCATGCCGAAACCCCAGTCTGACGAGTCGACCTGTGTCGCGCAAATCTCCCCCAATTCCCAACCCCGAGCAGCCTGGGCTCAATATTCACGCAAGATGAGAAGCACGTCTTCTACCTTAACCCTGCCAAGCAGCGAGTCTGGGTGAGGCCTGGTGACCTGTTACCGACCTTCGTTCGGCGAGATGTTCACGGCGAGAAGCATCTTTGGAGCTTTTGGGTCTGCGCTCATGGATCGGCTTACCGGAGGCTGTTTCCCAAAAGCACCGCGATGAACTCCAAGCCCATGGTGAACGAAATAGAGGAGATGGGCCGGCGACTCGCTCTTATTCATTCGCAGCGCTTCAGGAAGGTTCTCCTCTTCGACAACGCCGCCCCCATCGGGAACAAGTAAGCACGGATAAGCTTGGCCAGCTGGGCTACGTTCACATGCCTCACCCACCGTATTCGCTGGACATCTCTCCATGCAACTACCACTACTACTTGAGCCTACAGGACTTCCTAGTCGGAAGGGACACAAGAACCCAAGCAGTCTTTGACAACCATATCGAGCAGTTGATCAACACCAGGCTCAAGCAGTTCTGGAAGGATGGGATCAGGAAGTTGGCTGAGCGATGGCAGCAAGGTCCTTGCCCTTAATGGCAAATACACTCCTCAGCATCGTTGAGTTGTAATTGAGTTATAAAGAGATAAAGATTTTTTTCATTTTGTCTCATTACTTTTGCCCCCCCCCCCCCCCCTAATAGTGGATTAGAGCTTAGCTTGGGAAAGCATGAAGGCGGTCATTTTTTAGTGCCAAATGGGAGATTGCGCCATACCCTCTTCAAAGACGTCGCGATTTCTATTCGATTGACAGCAGAATCTCTGTTTGCATAGAGTTTGACACCTGTTAACGATATAACAAAAACAACTGTAAAGAACACAGATATACTCACTTTGATGGCTCATTTAGGTACTGCATTTACACTATCAATCAAAAAAAGTTACAGCGGACTTTTTGGGTGCATGACGCAATCTGATCTTTTAATTAACCATATTTTTGATCCCTCTTGTGTTTTGGACAAATTTTAATTTACTACCTTTCTCTGAAAATAAAAAATGTACACAATTATTATAGTTATTGAAACGTGTAAACCAAAAAATTTGAAAGAAAGTTATGCCAAATTTTCCTCGAATGAAAAACTATTCCATCCGTCTCATTGATTCTGTAGTTTCTCCTGCCTGTAGGTCATTTCGATTTGGAGGAGTGCGTTTCGATTTCAAAAGTCTTAAAGCTGACATAAAAGAGTGCCCAATTTGATTTAAAAAGCGTCCAGTTCGATGTAAAAATAGCACATATTCTGAACAGAACCGGTCACTATACTGCAACCAAAAAATCGATAATCTCAAATAGATTGGCGAATCAACATTTTCTCTTTGTTGTGAGGAGTGTCACCGCCAGCATATGTGCCGGTGTGGTTATCACCTCTAATGGACTTTTTTGGACAAAAATCGATATGGCGATCGATATAAACTGATCAATCGATATTGTCTACTTGCTGTGAAGTGTGTGCGTGTCCAACATACTAATGTGATTCTTTCTGGACAAAAGTCTCCACCGGCCAATATATTCACGTGGAGCTCATATCAAGTGGTTAACCATGTGCTCATGAATCAATAATATCGACAGAGCAGCTGTAAAAGCCTTCGAGGAGTAATTAATTTTTCACGGACAGACGAAAAATCTCCAAGAACTAACGAAAAAAGAAAATAACTAACGAAATGGGAAATTTATTTTTAAAAATGAAAAGAAAATGTTTTTTTTACGTAAAATAAGCCTATCTAGCTTGCACCGTGCATTCCTTCTAAGACAATCTCATACAGAACAAGACTGAAGATAAGCGTTAATCAATTCCTCTGTAGGCACGCATTGGTACAAAGTCCAAACATTAACGTCGATCCTTTAGAGGGCAGCAGACTTCCCTCGCATATATGACATATAAGATGCTGGTCGTTAGTGTGGCCTACATGGTGTGGCGGAAACCAGCAGTCAATCTCAATCAATCAGCGCACACTCTTTTAATGTGGCCTGATTAATATTGTGGAATGAATGAGGGTCGATCGACGCAGATATACATATATCCTTTTCTTGTCCTCTCCCTTATTTAGTAGTATCACCAACGAAAAAATCGACGTCTATTGATTTTTTCCGTCAATCAATATCAGTCGATAAAATCTTCCAAATGCCTACTCGGCCTGCTTCCGTGATATTATTCAGAACCAGGGCGCGAGGTGCATCCCAAAGTGGATTAATTTACGCCTACAATTATCCCTCTAATGCTGCCTGATTTCTTCCTAACAGCTCCACTACTCGCAAAGTAGAATCGACTCAATCGATATAGATCCACCAATCAATATCAATCAATAAATTCATTCAAAAACGTATTGAGCTTGTGTTCATGGCGTAACTCGCAACTGGAGTCCGTGGTTCATCCTGAAGTGTTTTGTGCAGATATTTAATCCTCTGTTCGTCTCCAAATCAGTAAACAAAGGTCAGTATTAGCACTAGATGAACAGCGCCCGCCAATGAAGCTCCATCAATCAATATCAATCAACACCAGTCGACATATTCATTCATTTAGGGCTTATTCATAATTTGCGACGTGAGAGGCGGGACCGCTAGTGAAAAGCATACGAATCGATTAATGTCGAGCCATCGCCATGCAAAAATCGATACGTATCCTTTGTACAGGCGCATAGTCGCTCCAGTTGCAGACTATGAACAGACACATACCTATTCAGATTGTCTTCACGGTGTAGAACGGAACACAGTCCACGAGTCATCCCAAAACCGGTTGGTTATTTACTGATGGTCATTATTTTGTTATCGTTTGAGAGCAGATAGTAGGGCAGTTGGAGGAGGCGCCAGCCCCAGTCAAGGATTCTTGGTTCGGGTTCCGCCCAGGCCAACAGAACCTTCCATTCTAGTCTCGGTGAATTGGCACAGGATTGGTCTTGGAAGGATAAAGCAGTGATTTGTACAGCCAATAAGATGCCCCTTAGGGGTAGAATGCGTTTCGCAGCACGTTATTGATTAATGCCGTCATTTATTCTCTCATATCGAATGACTCCTAAGAAACATGCATCTCTACTAGTAAGGGAGAAACGACGCTTGCCTTCGAAAATGCATCAATCAATAGAAATCAATACCAATCGATAAATTTTCAAATGGCGTGAACTTAGAGAGATAGGGATGATGTCAACAAGAGGGCAACTGCACGGACAGCACCTGCGGTCAGGTACGTCAACCGACAAGATAATGGATTGATTACGGGCATTCGTGAGCGACTACTCTTCGCAATTTTCGTCGGAAAATTATTTCATATTTATTTATTTATTCATGCACTGCAAGTGCGCCTTCTAAAACAACAACAGAGGAACTGATTTAACCTAAAGGTAGCAAAAAACCCGGAAACTGAACAAGAACATCAGTGCGTCCAAAATGCTAAGCTACTTCCCAAGAACGTTAGCAAAAGTTGTTGCTTTTGCTGCTGCTGTTTTGAAAGGGGCACATGTAGTGCATAAATAAATAAATGATTATAGAAACGGAAGTGAGTTGCAAGATTCGAACACCAGAACATTATAAATAGAAAATTAAAGTACACAAAACACAAAAATTTCTAAAAGAGGTGAATAAGACGAAGAGGCCAGAGAACATATTAGGTTGTAACGAAATAAATGGCACTGAACCACTGTAAATTTAAACAGTTAATATCTCGGCTTGTAGGCAAGTTTATTAATCGATGTAAAAACCTTCTGATTCTACACATCTTTGCCAACGTGACACAAGCTTTTTTATCCCAGTAGCATAAAAATCAGAAGTTCTGGAATTGACGAAATCTTCGAAGGCACTTTCGGCATCCTGTTGGTATTTGAATATTTTCCCTACCAGGAAGTCGCCAAGATGCTTGAAGAAATGGTAGTCTGTTGGGGAGAGGTCGGGGGAAAACGGAGGATGTGGTAGAGTTTCAATGCTCAGCTCATTCAATTTCTGCAACGTCATTCGTGCTACATGGGGGCGAGCATTGTCGTGCAGAAGGAGAACTCGCCTTCGGTTTACCAAGGCCGGCCGGATATCCTTCAACTTTTTCATCATTTCTTCAACTTCAATGCAGTACTTCTCTGCCGTGATGGATTCACCGGGAGGGAGGAAGCTGTGGTGAAGAATTCCCAGCGAACACCACCATACTGTCACCATTACTTTCTTTTGGTGCAATTCCGGCTTCGCAAAAACCTTGGGGCTCTCATCGCTGTCCACCCACTGTGCCGATCGTCGCCTGTTGTCGTACGTTATCCATTTCTCGTCACAGGTTACGATGCGATCAAGGAATGGGTCCGTTTCGTTCCGTAGAAGCAGTGCGGACGAGATCTCATTTCGTCGGTTTCTTTGCTCCTCAGACAGCTCGTGAGGCACCCATCTTTCCAGCTTTTTGGTCTCCAATTTCCTTCAGATGCCGGGCAGCTGTGTTGTGACTGACGCCAAGAACCTTCGCTATCTCCCTGGTACCTTTGTGTGGATCCTCCTCTACCACATCTCTCAGCTTGTCCTCATCAACATCACTATGCCTCCCACGACCTTCATGTTCTTCCAAGCTCTCATATCCATTCCGGAACTTCTGATACCAACGATACGCCGTCCGAATTGTGGAACATCCTTGACCGAATGCGGCGTTGATCTTCTCGTCCGCCTCCTTAGCTGTTGTGCCCAGCTTGAGTTCATACAAGTAAATGCCTCGGATTACCCTTTTGTCCATCTGCGAAAAAGCCAATAAAACTCTGAAGTTTTCCCACTTTTACGTAGAAAATTTGGTACTCACCGGTAGAGCAAAGTTTGCGCTTCTAAATGATATGCCACATGTTACGGTTTGTTCTTGATCAAACGTGTAAAGACGCGCCAAAAAATGGCGCGAGCCAGTCCCATTTAATTCGTTACAACCTATTACAACTGCTTCTTGACCTTCGTGAGAAGTCAACCAGAATTCTCACAGTCAGCTTTACCGATCAGCGAAGATCCTACATTGAATTCACCAGAAGAGCAACGGAATGGCTCCAATGAAGGCGAATTTCTTGGCCGAACCATTGCGACATGTGTGACGCAGGTGATGTCTACCTTCACCCACTGGGCTACTCTGGCACGCGACAGGTATGCGTAAAGCCCTACGGAAGCGCGACCGAGCAAATCACTAATTAGTGGAATCACGGCTGGTTCAAAACCGTTCAGCGAAAGAACTTCTCAATATAGGTCAGAATTCAAAGAAGAAGACGCCAGACGATCAGAGGCTGAAAGAAGAACCGATTCTAATTGTGCTAGAAGAGAAGAGCAAAAGTGTCGAGTCCGACGACAAATGCACTGGTGAGAAGCCTGACTGACAGACGGACAGACGGACGGACGGGGTGTGTTGTACTAGAGGGGGGTGAGTAGGCCGGCAGGAGCAAGCGAGCCCCGGCCGCGAACGACAACTGTCACAACAGCAGAGATCGTGGACGCAGTTCGGACAGATGCAACCCGTGTGGCTTCTTCTGCCATCGAATCCTAAGAACTGTCAGGCAACTTCATCATCTTCACCCGCGCGACGACAGCCTTCCGTGGTGCACTGCAACGCGTCCCAGCCCTATCCTTAGCCATAGCAGCGAACGGCGTTGCCGCAGAACTGCGTTGGAGCCTCAAGGGCCCGTTTATACTTCAACGTTGAGCGACGCGACGCCACATATGGTGGCCACATTGATTGAGCGACGCGATCGATCAATATGGCCACTTTACATGCCATCGCGTCGCGCGGCGTCGGGAGTATAAACGGGGCCTAACAACTCCCTCATCGTCTGTCTGCGCTGATCCGCGGACGACGGGCGTGACGGAGCGCGGCGATTGCGCAGGTAAGAGTTCTCGGCGTGATTCCCGGCCGTCCACGGTTGCTCCCGCGGGAGTATACCATAGGCCTAAAGCCCTCCGCACACTTTTGCGGCAGCTGCGTACGCCGCTTCCGCTGCCGCTAGAATTCACGCGGCACTCCTCCCGCTCGCTCAATCACCAACGCGGCAATGCGGCAACAATGCCTTGAAGGATTACTGCCGCTGCCACCGCGTCTGCCGCGTAGGCGGCACCGCGTCTGCCGCATCTGCCGCGTAGGCGGCACATCAGCGGCAGGCCGCGCGAGGCTAGTTTTGCCTCCCGCGGCGACTCTGTGTCTTTGCCCCATGCTTAAAGATAGGGCTGCCGCGTTGCCGCAAAAGTGTGCGGAGGGATTAAGAGAGTGAGAATAATTTTTTGTTCAAGAAAATTTTGGTGGAACTTTCTTTGAAATTTTTTAAGTTCACCCGACACAAGATGTGTAAAATAATTTACTTAAAATTTTATTTTATGAGAAAGACTATTAAATTAAATTTTGTTTTAGAGCGAAGTAAGGCAGCAACCATGTAGGGCATTAAAAGACCGGATCGCGCAGTGCATTCGAAAAGCAGTCGCAATGTTAATTTGATTGATAGTGTAAATGGTGCTTACATGCATCAAGAAAGTTAGGATATGTGTGTTTTTTCACAATTGTTCATGTTGCACCGTTCGCAGGTGTGAAACTGCATGCAAACCAAAATTCTGCTATCAATCGAATAAAAATCGCGAAGTTTCGAATGGGGCATGGCGCAGTCTCTGTTTTGGCACTAAAAAATAGCCGTCTTCCTGATGAAGGAAGGCTTAAAAGGACCTAACAAATCGAGCAGGAACAAAACATCCGGTACCGCAAGAGTCTGTTTCTGTAAAATTTTTATTTTTCGAGGAAAAATATTAGTTCAAATTTTGTATTAAAGCATAGAAAAGCAGCTATCACTTAATGTATTATGCAGGAGATCGCGTCAGGCGCTCGACTAGCTCGTTGCAATTTTTATTCGATTGATAGTGTAAGTGCTGCTTACATGAAACAACGAAATGGGGATATGTTTGTTCTTCACAGTTGTACTTTTTTTTATTGTCTGCAGATATGTAAATCTATTCAAACAGCATTTTCTTATCCATTTCGTGTTGAGTGACGTCTTATGTAGTTTGAGGAGTGTTCAGCTAAAACACGATATGGAAAAGAAAAGTGTTGTTTGGGGGAATTTAACTGTAGTCTACAAAAAGAAGTACAATTGTGAAGAACACACATATCCCCACATTGTTGTTTCACGTGAGCAGCACTTACACTAGCAATCGAATAGAAATCGCAACGAGGTAGTCGAGTGCATGGCGCGACCACTCCTGTGCTACATTGAACGACAGCTGCATTGCTGTGCTTTAGATCGAAATTTAAACTGCCATTTTTCTCCGATGGTCCCTTCCGAGAAAATCGTTTGAAACTCACAAGAGTTCGAGTTCTGCCCTTTCCACTTCCGTACCGTGCCCGTAAGGCCAGGGGCATACTTCCATCGCCGCGATGCCATCGCGACGCTCAGTCCGTGGCCATTCCGCCGCACGCGGTCGAATAGTCAAAGGAAACTTCGCCGCGGCCGCCGCAACAGTGGCGGTCGGTATGCGCGATGGGTTCCCGCGCCCATCGCGGGCATGGCATACTTTTCGCGCCACGCGCGTTGTTTAGCGTTGGTCCAGGACGGATCGCGGTCGCGCTCCCTTGCAGAGCGATGGGAGATGCGACGAGCACAAAGAAATTCAAATTCCTTCGCGTCGCCCTGCAAAACTCATCGCCGCGATTCCATCGCGGCGACGGGAAGTATGCACGAGGCCTAAAGAAGCCACTGTCTTAGTTTAAAAGGAGTTTTATATGATCTCAGTGGTCACCCCTCTTCAGAAGGTGGAGGCGCAAAGCGGCTCGAAGATGACATATCTACTCTTTCCATCCGGAAATTGCTAGGAGCACTAGAACCAAATCGGAATAGATGTATGCTAGAAGAGCGCACAATCGTAGCTGCACCACACTTTTTCGACGCGCCGCACACGTGGGCTGGGCGGCGTCCCTGTGCTGATTCGATCGATACGAGTCGGTCTCTTTTACGCCAGAGGTGGCACTACTGCCGGGCGGATCGTGGCGCAGTGGATTGTGGCGTTGCTTCATTAGAAGGAGGTCGGGGGTTCGGTTCTCCTGTGTCGAGAGATTTTCGCATTTAAACTGACTGGTTGAGATTTGAGGAGTTTTGACGTCTACACCATTTTCTAGTGTACTGTGCGCATTTTCCAGCTGTATGCGCCTCTGGAGAACCCTGGGCGACGAAAGCAGTTTCCACACGAGCAGCTTTGATGGACCACACCTCGAACTCCGATCTGGTTTAAGCGGCCATAAATCCACTCTTTCCATCCCTCCCCTATTCTACCACGCCCCTCCCTTTTTTAAACTCTCCAACACGCACTGCTATCACCATTTACTCACGGCTAAAGTGGCAGTGGTACGCAATTGCGGCCGCATGTACATCGACGAGAAATTTCGCGAAATTTTCGTCGTCGCTCAACGTTTGCACTTTCTCAGCTGCCTCGTCAAGGTTCCTCGGCGTTGCTGTCCGGCTGACCCCAAGCTCCCTATTCTACCTCCCAAACTGGCCGAACAGGGACTGACTTCGGTGGTGTATTCGCCCGATTCAGCAACGGCTTCCGTAGCGCTGTTCCGCGAGCTTTGAATCTACTTTTCAGTTCTTGTCATTCTTCTACCTCGAAATGCATCTCAAAACGGTCCTTGTGCTCCTTCAAAGTTCCACTTTTTTCAGGTTATTTTCTTTCCGTAAGCGAGCATGGCAAAGTGGGGCGAAGGTGATCCACGATGGATTGTTGAAGAGCGTGCCGACGCCACAAACGTTAACAACTGGCACTGGTATGTTATCCATTATCGTATTCAACTTCTCGCCAGCGATTCGAGGTGTCAAACGCCTAAAGTCTGCTTAGAAGAGAATCCAATTTGGTTTGAAGGTGTCCACCTTATTTGTTTATTTATATTTATTTATTCAATACATTCGCGAATAAGCGCAAACGCATAAAAAAGTGGCGCAAATAGGGTCCGGGGGGGGGTCACCACAGCATGGCGCGGCGGGCCGGCGTGGCGAGTAGCTACACGCAGTGAATGTAAATGCAGTTTTATCTCTTCGTTTCGATTATAGATCCGTGCAGTTTATCTCTTCGTTTCGATTATTATTTGGGATACTGATCACGAATCTGACATCCGTTTTTGAAATTTCGGCCGATTACGGTAGGTTACGGTGGGTACCGGTGACTAAGGCTGTCGAGGTCATAATCACCGATTTCGCCCAAACTTCGCCTATGGGGGTTATTTGGGATGCTGATCACGAATCTGACATCCGATTTTCGTTTTACGCTGGAGTACGGTAGGTTTCGGTGGGTACCGGTGAAAGGTAATGGTCACCGATTGCGCCCAAACTCCAGCGTAAAACTAATGGTCACCGATTGCGCCCAAACTCCAGCGTAAAACGAATAACGGATGTCAGATTCGTGATCAGCACCCCGAATAACCCCCATAGGCGAATTTTGGGCGAAATCGGTGGTTATGACCTCGACAGCCTTAGTCACCTGTACGTACCGTAACCTACCGTAATCGGCCGAAATTTCAAAAACGGATGTCAGATTCGTGATCAGCACCCCAAATAACCCCCCTGGACGAGGTTTGGGCGAAATCGGTGGTTATGACCTCGACAGCCTTAGTCACCGGTACCTACCGTAACCTACCGTAATCGGCCGAAATTTCAAAAACGGATGTCAGATTCGTGATCAGCACCCCAAATAACCCCCCTGGACGAGGTTTGGGCGAAAAAAATTTTTCGACCTCTCCTCGTCCTCTGGAGTCCGTAAAGTACAATAGTGCCTCCGCGTCTTATGTGCTTCCTAATTGGACAAGGGAGGGAACTCCAGGAAGTGGGCAATTTTAACACGGTTGCGTCACTTGAGCCACACCCTGGAGTCCCTTCCCCTGCCTAAATCTGGAGCACAGAACACAGCAACAGCATTATTTGTTTGTTTTCTTTACTGTCAGTGCGCCTTGTCTCGTTTTCTTGGTGTTGGTGACACTTTTTATAAGGTGACCCCCCCCCCCCCCCCGGACCCTATTTGCGCCAAAAAAGTATTAGAACAAGAGAGCAGCATGAAGAAACCTAAAGCGAATCGAACAAATGTTAAGCAACTAAATGATTGAACACGTATAGGAAGTCAAACCAGT
Organism: Heligmosomoides polygyrus bakeri; assembly: GCA_947359475.1. NCBI lineage: Eukaryota > Metazoa > Nematoda > Chromadorea > Rhabditida > Heligmosomidae > Heligmosomoides > Heligmosomoides polygyrus. The sequence goes on along the minus strand of OX375868.1, from coordinate 97,789,461 downwards.
GTCAGATCTGTGACTACAGGGTGCGTAAAAAGTATTGCGCAGTAAGTTTTAAAATATTCATTTCAGAAATATGGAAAATGATCTTGCAAACACGACAGAATAAGTCGTAATTGACATCGGCTCCTTTACTGTGAATACAGGAGCGAAAACGACGGAAAAAATTCATGAGCACGCGCCGCAAGTATTCGCTTGCATTTTGTTCCGTGCTTCGAACAGGGTAGCCTTCTGCGACTGGTCACTTCTGTTGAAAGTAGCACAGACCTCATTCTTCAAAATCACCTAGAAAGAGTAATCCAGCGGATTCACGTTTAAGCTGAGCTCGCCTGAGAAGCTGTTCACACCTGCGCGCGTTATCTGTTTGCCGTTATGGGACAGAGGTTGACAATTTTTGATTTGAACGTTATCGTGCTTGAACATCTTGTAATCACCATCTGTTATGACAGAGCCGTGGCTGACGTTTGGGTTGCTGACCTCTTTCCTCACCAACCGTTTCGAACAGCGCCAAATTCTATTGTTAAGGAAGTATTCAGCTGTCTGGGTAACAGACAAAAAAAGGGCCACCGTAACGGTGACGATCATGTTTCTTCAGCTTTTTCGTGAGTGTTTTTTGAGCATAATACAAACAACAAAAATAACACATAAAAACCTAGAGGGGTAGAAACAGAAAGCTGGAGCTGAAACAAAAAGTAGGTGCGTCAATACTTTTTACGCACCCTGTAATTAGGGCATGAATAAAAAGCCTGCTTAGCCAAACCATATAAGCCGGCAAGGCTGTAAAGTGTTAAACTTCATAACTCAACTGCGACTTCTTAACAGATCGCTCAGACGGCATACATCTCGTCGCCTTCAGGTATGCGCTGGCTGCCCTATGAGGAAAAAGCGCCACCTTCAGCTTACTCCTAGGCCGACTGATGATAATCTTCTCCGGCTCCTTCTTAGTTTGAGAAGCACGCAGATTAAAGAATTTGGAGCCGCCGAAGCGCGAGTAATGGATTAACTTATAAACCCTACAAATATCAAAGATTTTCCTGCGAGAAGCCAATGTATGAAGACCCAGGTATTTATTTCTTATCGATGCTTTAGGTACCTTAGAGTAAAGAAACCCGCCAATGCGAATAAGAACCTTGCGAGTGTAGTTATTCTGTACCTTTTCTATAAGGTTTATAAGAGTTTTTGTACTGGGGGAAAAAACCGAGGTGGATGACTCCACCAGCGGTCGAACGTAAGTCTTATAAGCCCTAAGCAACACACTCTTATTCTTAGTGGTAAGGCCCTTGAAAATCTGATAGGTCCTATGCTGAGCACGTCTGCAACAAATGGTCGCATGCTCCGAGAAATCAAGCTTGGCATCGTAGTGAAACCCTAAGTCTTTGACAGAGTCTACGGCAGCGATAGGAAAATTGTCAATGAAATATTCACGTGTGTCCGGCGATTGACCGCGGCTGAGTGACATACAAACAGTTTTGCTCGGAGACAGTGGAAGCTGCCACTCCCTGCTCCATAGGACAAGCGCGTCAACGAAGACTTCTAGCGTCCTCTGAACTCATAATTGTTCTGTAGAGCTTGAGTCCGCATACATCTTGACGTAACCCCACTGGGTTCAAGTATCCTAGGCAAGTCCGAGGTATAAAGATTGAACAAAATCGGTGATAGAACACCGACTTGAGGTACTCCGCTACCGGCCGACCTAACATCAGAATAGTACTGACCCAGGCGGACTTGAAACGTTCGATTGCTCAAAAACTCTCTTATCCAGTTCACAATAACAGAGTGAAAGTTAAATTCAATTTGAGAAGAAGTTTCTTGTGCGAAACACAATCAAACGCCTTCGAAAAGTCAAAGTAAACTACATCGCAACTCAGTCTCCTATCCAAAGCATCACCCCAGTCCTTGAGGTATTCCAGCAGATTCGTCTCAACTGACCGTCCCTTCATAAATCCAATCCACCTTGAAATGAAGGTGGTATGTACAGAGTGTTTTGAGAAATATATACACTGTTTGAAAGGTGATAACTTTGCCTACAGTAAAGGCGCTAAAGAAGCTAAGGGCTCATATGAAAGCTTAAGAAAATAGAAATTTTATGACGTATGAGCGATATGGATTGCGCCATGCACTCATATAAAACCTTACACTACACTACACATACACTCGACAGATTTTTTTCGCTTCAATACTTTTTACAATCTTTCCAGAAGGTGACCGTATCGATTGATCTGTGCTTCTTTTAAGATTTAAAACGTAAGAACACACTTGTTAACCTGTGCTGGTGCTTCCTTTAACGTTTTCCGTCGCCTAGTAACTGCAATTATGCCGACTAAGCCATCCACCCAGCTTAAATGTTGCTTCATCATTCCACAGAATCCCTCTTGAAAAATGGGGCTCTTGCTCACATCTGAATTGAGCAATCAAGAAACTCGGACGTCACGTGTCTTTCACGTGATTGTCAAGTTCTAAGCGTTAAAAGAAGCACAGCACAGGTTAATCTGGCCAAGTAGTAACAGGCATTCAGCCCATGCGCAATCAGTCGAGTCCGAAATGCAAATATTAAGCGGGGGCATGGCGCAATCTCTACTTTGCATGCCGCAGAAATTTCATTAACTTGTGCCTTCATGTGAATCTCAAACGTCTTCAAAAGCTTCGCTAGCAGCAATTTTAGAATACCCTGCATTCTTCGCAAGCCTTAGTCTGTTTTAAAATTTGAAACCTTAGAAAGAGAGACAAATCAATCGACATGGCCACTTTATGGAGGAATTACAACAAGTATTCAAGCGAAACACAATCCATTTCATACCGCTCATATGTAAGAAAGTTTCTAGTTTCTTAAGCTTTAGCATGGTATTAGACATCCTGTATTAATCCATTGTTTGTTAATTCTTCTTATTGTTGATTGCTGCTGATAATTCTGTTTTGTTTACTTGTTCGAAAATTTTGCTAGTCACAGGCATACCCAGTGGACAAATAGGTAAGTGATAATAGTGAAAGAATCTGGTGAACGAAAAACAACATTTGAACAGAAATAAAAGCGCAAAAGAAAGCCTAGAAGAACCAAACGATAACGCAAGAAACACAAGATTTAATGCCGCCTTGCATGTCTTGCCTTATCTTGACCTGTAACTATGTTACGTGATTTTCAGTTTTCAACTCAGGTAGTCTCATATACTTTGATCATCTTAAATGTGTAGAATTTACCTAGGCTGTTACTTCGATAGCGCCCTTCATTTCTCACATTTTTAGCACTTTATGTATGTCGCTATGTACATTCTTGATGTGTCTTTCAATTCACAGCTCCTACAAGAGGAGCCTCTGAAGTGGCGGTGAGATTTTGCGATGCAATTTTTACGAGATGTAGGGTCCCATGTGGGGAGTCCAAAACCGTAGTTAGTTTTTTGGAATGCTCATCTGTGGTGAAAAAAGGCGTGTGAATGCGCGAGCGGAAGTTCATTACGCCCTGCTGCCACCCAAGCGGTTGTGATCGGCTGGAGCAGTGGGTAGCCATGTCACCTCTCGGCCGGATGGACTGGGTTTACGGTTCGACCTCCGGTGTCGCCACAGTTTTGCACACATCGGGAAGTTATTATTATCTGCTTGCGCGATCAAAGGAGTCAATTTGTCACGATTAATGCTTTAAATAAATGAAAGTATTTACCGGTATCAAACCAAATTCATGATCTATCCCGTGAAATGTTTGTGTTTCTGTGCATTTACGGTATCCTTGTTGATATGATACAGTGCAGATGCGATCCATTGAGAGGTAGCTCAAATGAAAGCAGAAAAGGGGTACATTTACTTACTAAAAGCATTAATCGTGTACAAATTGACTGCTGTGTTCACGCAAGCACATAATAATAACGATCCGATGTGTGCAAAAACTGTGGCGAGACGGGGGTCGAACCATAAACAAACCGTCATGGTCCGGCTAAGAGGCGACGTCGCTATCCACTGCGCCAGCTGGCCACATTGGGTTGGATGGCAATAGGACGTAATGAACTTCGCGCTCGCGCTTTCACACGCCTTTTTTTGCGACCACAGAAGAACATTCCGAAAAAATTAACTGCGGTTTTGGACTCCTCACACGGGCCTCTTCATCCTGCAAAAATTACATCGCAAAGGCTCACCGCCTCTTTGGAAGGGCTCCTTAGCTATCCGCTTAAAAAACGACTGCAAAAAAAAAACGCTGCGTTGGACGGGGATCGAACCCCCCGTCGAATGCTTGGAAGACACTTATGCTAACCATTACGCCACGAACGCGTCGACGATGATTGTCTTCTATCTGATAATGATGATGGAAGCCGCAGATAACAGGTGTGAAAACCGGTCGGCGCTCAGGACATCCAACCAGTCCGCAGAGGGTGCTAACAGACGTTTAAAATTTGCAGTTAACCAGAGGATTTTCCAGTTACTTCGGCTCGTGTTATTTTGTTATACTTCATGATGCATCATATTCACTGTTCTGTGGGATTCTCACCTTATTTCACGCAATGTTGAAAATCTTTCTCGAAATTTTTTCGATTTCTCAAAAAAAAACCATGAAACAAGCTTTAATTAGTTTCTCCCTTGTTGAAAATTCGTCTAATTTTAGTCAAACCTAATAAAAGTGTGAGTTGAAAATGTGTTGTTAAGGTCTGAGAAGAACGCAACGCCGTGGTCCAAGACTCGTCTCACCGATCTCCTTGAAGGTCTCACGGTTGAGGTACACGAGTGCAGCTGTCCGATAGATCACTTGCCCTGCCCAGTCCCCCGCTTTTCAGGAAGGTCCTGTCTGTGTAAAACTCGAAACGATTAAAACACTCGAAGGAGAGGCTACCGCTAACAACCGCAAAGCAAAACTTATCTTTCTATACGAATGGGAAATCAAAATCGGGTTCATAGGTGAGTGCCTGAGGCTTTCGGAAGATTAATCAGAGTTTCAGTGATTGTTTACAGCACGTGTGTCGGGTTCCGACCAGGAGTATAAAGGAACTCTGGAAATACCAAATCTCAGCGACGAGAATGACTCTAGTGAAGTTGACGTGCGTTTTTTAAAATTTTACTTGTATTTTCGTATTATTTTTTGCTATTTGTTAATTTTTCGCGTTTATCGCGCCCTGAATGTCGTTTTCATCGCTAATAGGTCACCTAGGTATCCTATGAAATCCGTAAGGATCTTTCTCGCTGTGAAGGGTTCTAGTCCAATCTGGCGTAAAAGGTCTGATGCAAACAAAATGTTATAACGTAATAACCATTTTCACGTCAAATTGGAGAATTCGGCAGTGGAATGAAGAATTTCGGAGGAAGTTGTACTAAATTTTCACAAGAAGTTCTAATCGTCTTGAGAGTCTAATTCCATCTGACACTTTCCTAAGCAAGCTTGACGTTTTGAAATGAAGCTGAACACCAATATCAAAATGACCCTCTTCTAAACTGGAAACTGTCCGAGACGGTTCGAATTTTTTGTTCAAGGAATGTTTAATATGACTTTTTTGAATCTTTTTAAAATTCACCTGCCCAGTAAGTGACCACACTGTTTGATTTTTTTTAATTTTTAGAAGAAATGATGTTTCAAAATCTGTTCAGAAAATCAAGACAATTAATTATTATTCCACGTTCGGCTCTCGATAAATCTTGGCATAGTAGTCCACGATGTTGAGAAGTAATATTTATCTCAAGCCACTCCAAGATTGGTAACACAGACAGCACTCAGGCTAACGTTTCGGCGTTCTCGCCTTCTTCAGAGCCTGGAATGAGACGAAATCAATCTGAGAAACTATCCCCCCAAAACGCCATTTCATTTTACGGAAATTGTTTGAGAGACCACTAGACCAAAGAAACGGTGAATAGAGACCAGGATGGCTAACCTTGAGCAAGTGGACTAGTGACGTCCACCGGGCACCCGCAGCTGGAAGTCTAACGAGGGTGACTGAAGCTAGAGCCCCAGGGACTACCCGCCTAGACGACCTCTAGGGTCATGACCCCGTACTAAAGCTCCAGGAACTACCCGCCTGGTGGACCTCTTGGGTCATGACCTTGTAGGGAAAACCCACAGATGTCCACGAATGGAGCCAGCTCCTGCGTCACTGCTACACACTCATCCTTCCTATTGATTCCACAATCCAAAGCGGCCCTAGGGTTCGCCGCGCCGAGATGTCGGGTTACGCGCCAGGACGGTGACTGCGACCCCGAAACAGCTGTTTCCGTGCGATCGCGCCCTATGGTCGCCCAGGGGGGTGGCGGCGTTGGATCTTTTTAGCCCGTCAGGTGCTCCTTTACCCTGACACATAATGGCCGGGAGATTTCCCAATGTACTCCTGCTCGCATGCGAGGCACTTAATGAGATACACAACACCCGTAAGCATACAATCTCCCGGTTTTCCGTAG
>OX375868.1:97589548-97782907 GCA_947359475.1 Heligmosomoides polygyrus bakeri | reverse complement strand
GGGCCTGTTCATATCTCGCGACGAGAGCGACGAGAGCGATTGATCGGCCGGACAAATCATACGCATCGATTTTTGCTGCACAATCGCTCGTTAAAATCGATACGTATGATTTGCCTGGCTAGCCAATCGCTCCCGCCGTTCACGTCGCGAAGTATGAACAAGCCCTTAGGTGGAAAGTCCTAATTCTCTCTTCTCACAATCCTTTCTGCTTCAGCTTCTTCTCAAAAACGCCGGCAAAGCTTGTATATATTCGAGGCTGAAAGACGTGCAAGTGAGTAGTTGTCTTTAGCGCTATTCTTTTCCATAGGGTCCATATCATTGAGTTAAGGAGGCTCTGGCAAAGCGTTCGGAGGAGATGATCACTCTATGCGCGACGTTGCCGGAGACAGCGACTCGAGAGGAACTGCTTGGTATACTTGAACCTCAAGATCTCGACGAGTGTCTAGCTGAGGGAGTGGATTACGGTAAGAATCAGGCTCCGGAACTGGAGCAGAATCCGGTCCAAAAACCTCTTTTCAGCGACGCCGTTCAAACTACGATCGGTGGCTCGTCACGTATTCAGCGAAGCGCTGCGAGTCGAGAAATTTGAACGGGCTTGTGAGACACGGGATCTGTTTGAGATGGGTAAAGTCTTCAACGAGAGCCACGACAGTTGTAGGAGGGTGAGCCTGAGTTCTCTTGGCTATTGATTGGCATCTGGCGTCTGAATAGTCGAATTTGGGACGTTGTCGGAGTGTCCCAGATCCATAGTCGCTGTCGTGCCCCGCGCTCGAGTGCATCGGCATTGCTTGAAGTGTGCCCGACCCGAGGCCCGTTTCGTGGCTGAATCGGTGGGACTTACCGCGCGCTTAAAGTCAGTTTATACTTCGTCGAGCTACGCGGTCGATCAATTTGGCCACTATACATGCTATTGCGTCGCTCGGCGTCGGCGAAGTATAGCATACACCTAGGCCCCGTTTATACTTCGACGCCGAGCGACGCGACGCCGCGTATTGTAGCCACATTGATTGAGCGACGCGATCGATCAATTTCGCCACTATACGTGCCGTCGCGTCGCTCGGCGTCCAAAGTATAAACGGGCCTTAAGGGAATCCTTACAACAACCCTCGACGCATGGACGAGTGGCATGTGCCCACGAGGCGGTGCCCCTCGCTCAGGGGTCTGCGGTTACCCCTTTCCGGTGATCTTATCCGCTCGGCCTCAATGTTTCTGCCGGATGGCAATGGTGTAGACGGCGGATGGACACGATCGTCCTCGGCGACGGCAGACAGGAGACTGTCGCCCGCGCATGCTCGCGTTCATAGTCGCTATGAGAGCAACAGTATGTAGGAACGCTGGCGACATCGGGCGATAATAAGCGACTTTGCACCACCGAGATTGTCAACATGTCCAACGGAACAAAATGATCAGCGCTGCTGCTCATTTCCTTCCAAAACAATTGTTTTCCAGAGTTGTCCACTCATTGGGAAACGCTGCCAATAATCCCATCACAATGATCATTCTCGTTCAGGATTTCGAGTGCAGCAGCAAAGCGGCTGACCGTCTGGTGGCCGAATGTCGAATGGCTCGAGCTTACGGCGCACGTGTGAGTGGATACAGCGGCACTGTAGTGGCGCTAATCGACGACATCCGACCGGTGTATCTCGGCGACAATCTCATCTACCACGCCTTCTCGTCGCCCGGAGCGAGTATCGAGTTTCTGTGATGACTTGCCTACACATTTTTCTGCACAGAATAGAAGCCATTACTTCTCCTTCTTGCTGTACTGTTTTCGAGCGAAAAAGCACCATATGCATGGTTTTTGCAAGCAGAATCGCGGTCCGCAGTGAGGTATCTATCACACGCACTATCTAAGGCCCCGTTTGTACTTCCGACGCCGAACGACGCGACGGTATGTAAAGTGGCCACATTGATCGATCTCATCGCTCAATCGATATTGCGACCATACATGGCGTCGCGTCGTTCGGCGTCGAAGTATGAACGGCGTCTTAAGGCCCCCTCAGAATTCTGCGGCAACGCCGCTCGCCGCAATGGTTAAGGATAGGGCAGGGACGCCGCCGGCGGCGAGCTCTGCGTCTCTGCCCTATGATGAAGGATAGGGCAGCGGCAACGCCGCAGAACTCTGGGGGGGGCCTTTTATGCTTATGTTGCGGCACCATGATCAGCATAGTTCGATCGATCGATTTTTAGCGCCATGAGGCGCTGCCGCGCAGAGGGGCATCACGGTCAGCATAGTTATTGATTTTTTTTGCGCCGGTAGAGGCGCTGCATCGTATTCATGCTTCGCCGCCGTAAGGCCTGTCTACATATACTCCGACGCCGAGCGATCCATACCATATATTGCAGTCAAATTGATCATTTGACGACGTTACCGATCAATCGGCCACTATACATGCCATCGCGTCGGTCGGCGACAAAATTATTAAACGTGTCCAACACCACTAATTTGGCGAAATTACTGGGATACAGTACTCGGCGAATCGCGTCTCACAGTATACGGGCGCAGATCTTTTTTAGTACTCTAAGAGCCGCTTTTCTTCTATTTAAATTGCGTAGGTGAAGTAAAACTTCAAATAAAGTGGTACTAAAATTTTCCTCGAATAAAAAGTTATGATTTGAAAATCGTTAGGTTTGTTAGAGGAGTGTCAAGACGTGAAAATAGTATCTATTCGGTGGTTGTTTTGCCGAGTGGCGGGCTAATCATGTGCTCTTTATTTCCACACTACCACCACCCTTATCTTCTACATCACGGACTATACCTGTCAGCGGACTCTCTCCAATCACCTTTGTGGCGGGGTTTACTAAGTACTATCGAACGCCACCGTCAAAGGTAATTCATACATAACTGCTTGAAGGTCAATCCATAGTCATGTCTCGTGCTCGTGCGACAAAGATTTCAGCGACGCCCAACAACAGCTCTTCGACCAACGCAAACCAGAGGAAAGAAAATCAGGCTTCCGAGCAACTACAAGATATCATACAAAATGATGGAGTTCCGTGCTACGTCAAACTGGTATTTGAGCTCTTAATCGAAACACGCAATGAGATGAAGGAACTAGTTGAGAGCAACAGTGAACTTCTGAATGAGATTCGAGAGCTAAGAGAAGAAAAGTCATTGTTGAAACAAAAGCTTGCTCAACCACCGACTCTAATGTAGCGAAGACAGCTGAAAATTGTCCAAGTTCCGACAAAACGCCTTCGGATTCAGACGCTGAACTTAGGAGGTCCATCATTCTATTAAACGTACCGGAATCCTCCGTCAACACCGCTTCTGGAAGAGTTGGTCATGATATCGCATGCGTTAGGGAAATTCTTGATTACCTTAATATTGAATGCTTACCATCTGCAGTGTATCGGATGGGGAGGATCGATATATATGTACTGCATATGTACTTATGTATGTATGCATTTATGTGTGTATCTCCTCCCTCTATCATGGAGTTCTTCTCCCACTCCGAGCCATTTATCGGCTGTACTCATTAGGGTGCTTTCGTGAAGCTTTATTTTCATTTTCTGGTCAAAAGATAATGGATAGAGGAAGGCATTAATCAATCCCTGTTTGGTGGTGTTTGGGCCTGGCACCATCTCAACGACCTCGGAGTGATGGAAGGCTTGGCTGACTTGGTGGGTATACATTGAATCCGATCGAAAATCGGATAATTAGATGATTCGGATGGGGGCGATTTTGCGTGCACCGGATTTTTGGATGATTCGGATGACGGCAATTTCGCGGTGGCCGGATAATTGAATGAATCGAATTGGGATATCCGAATCGGATATCCGAAAATGATTCATTCCGATAGTGGAGAGACCGGAGTCCTCCAGAATATAGATATGTAGGTATCAAAGCATGCTCATTAAGCCATCTATTTCACCTTCCGTTCTATTCATTATAAACCACTGAACCACCAATTTTCTGTGAAGGGAATCAGCTTCTCAAACGCCTTAGTCGGCACACTTTCTGTGGGAAATCCAATTCCTGGAAAACGCTGTTCATCAGCCGACGTTTATTAGCAACTGCATGTTGTATGTATAGTCTTCACGTGCATTCCTGGAATTCCATTAAATGCTATAGGATTAAGGAAATATCGTTGTTATTTTGTGTATACCATTTTCTGGACACGTTTCAAAGCAAGTCGGAGACTCTTCTGAGCTAGCCTAAGATTTTTGAAATCAAAGCGAATTCTTCAAAATCGAAACGAGCTTCTCATAGGTTACACTACAGACTCTTTAAGAAGGTTAGAATAATCTTTTGTCCAAGGAAAATTTGGTAAAGCTTTCTTAGAATTTTTTAAAGTTCAGCCACCCGAGTGTAATAATTTTATAAAACCTTTATTTTTAACGAAAAACTGTAAAGTAGATGAGGTTTTCAAGCGCTACAAAGCAGCATTTACATATATAGTGCATTAGAAGACCACGTTGTCGGACCGCTCCTTTGAGTTGGCAGAGGCACTGGAGCGAAGAAAGGTTGACTTCTGTGCGGTGCAGGAGACGAGTTGGTCCTGCAGCAAGTCAAGGGACATAGGCCGAGGCTTCAAAGCCATTTTGTGTGGCAGTCCCAGGACCACCAGCGGTTGCGGTATGTTGGTGTAATCGTCTCCGAACGCTTCCGAGATGCGACTGCAAGCGTGGAGCGTTTTAGCGACCGCTTGATGAAGATCGTTGTCGCTGCTGAACGGCGAATGTATCACCTCTTCTCTGCGTATGCTCCGCAGACTGGTTGCTTCGAAAGAGACAAGGATGAGTTTTGGAGTCTGGTTGATGAGAAGACAGCAGAAGTTCCGTCACTGGACGTAATTATTGTTCCAGGTGATCTTAATGGTCACGTTGGAGCAACAAAAGACGGTTACTGCTGGTTTCGGATACGGGTCACGTAATGGCGATGGTGAGCGCATACTTGAGTATGCAGAGTCGCACGATCTCACGATCGTGAACACGAGGTTTTGAAAACGTGCCTCCCACCTCATCTCGTTTTATAGCAGGAACACTAAAACGCAAATCGACTTCGTCATTGTGAGGAATCGAGACCAAGGGCTGGTCACTGATGCGAAGATGGTGCCGTACGAGACGGTCGCCACGCAACATCGACCGCTGATCTGTGCTATGAAGGTCGCTCCTCTGAGCACTAGGCAGATCGAGCGTTGCCGACCACCAAGAATTAAGTGGCGGCGATTGAAGGAGAATGAAGCAGCTGTGACATCTCGAATTCGGTTGCCGAAGGTCACGACCGTCGAAGAAACCTGGCGGGGTGTCACCGAAGCCATGCTAGATGCTGCACGCTTCGAACTTGGCACTACGAAACCGGGACGGCGTAAGGTCGACAGGCAGTCATGGCTGTGGACTAACGAGGTTAAGGAAAAAGTCCGTGAGAAGAAGAGGTTATACCATGCACTCCTCAGCAACAAGACAGCCGACAAATGGCGCTTGTATCAGAAAGCGAAGAAATCGGCCAAGAGGGCACTGGCCGTTGCAAGAGCCACTCATTATGATGATGTCAACGAGAGACTTGAGTCGCACGATGGTGAGCGATTTCTTTATCGACTCACCAAGTTCTGTCATCGCCAGACCGAGGATGTTGAAAAGTTCTTTGGCATCAACGATGAGAATGGCCATCTCCTAATGGACCGCAAAATGGCCTTGAATCGATGGCGAAACTACTTCGAGGAAATCTCGACGGTAGAGTTTGCCCATCCAGCCATTCCCTTTGCTCCTCCCGTGTACGAAACCGTTCAGAACATCACTGTTGAGGAGACAGAAGCGGCTTTAAGGAAGATGAAGCCAGGCAAGACAACGGGCCCTGATGATCTGGCGGCCGATTTGTGGAAGTCCAAATCCTGGTAACTAGCTGAGTGACTGACGATGTTCTTCAACCAGGTGGTTGCGTAGAAGAAAGTACCTGATAGTTGGCAGATAAGCACGACGATTCCGATTTGGAAGAAGAAGGGCAGTCCAGCAGACTGCACAAGCTACCGTCCAATTCGTTTGCTTTCGCATACCATGAAGATCTTTGAGCGAATTGTTGATGGACGTATTCGTAACGTCGTTCAGCTTCCTACCAACCAGTGTGGCTTTGTACTTGGGTGTGGCACCATAGATGCCATACACGCCGTTCGTCTACTTATAGAAAAGCACCGCGAGAAGCACAAGCCGGTGCATCTTGTCTTCCACGACTTGGAGAAGGCCTTCGATCGCGTTCCGCGTGAAGTGATATGGTATGCTTTAAGACAGCATAATGTTACCGAAGAGCTTATTGAGTGGGTGCGGCTACTCTACTCTCCTCCGAGGAGTAGAGTCCAAGCGCCAGCAGGTACGTCTGGAGTTCCCCATCTTTGTCGGAGTACATCAAGGTTCTGCGCTCTCACCACTGCTCTTCATCGTCGTTATGGATGTCATATCACGTGATCTTCGGCGGCCAGCCCCTTGGACGTTGCTTTATGCTGACTATGTAATGCTCGCTAGCGAAGATAAGATTGAACTCCAGCGGCAGGTACAAGCTTGGTGCGATCGGTTGGAGAGATTTGGACTCAAACTTGATCTCAAGAAGACCGAGTATGACGACTGACGAAGATGAGTACAGCTCCATTAAGGTAAACGACATTGAGCTACCACGTACTTCGATATTCAAGTTCTTGGGATCAGCAATCGCGTCCGATGTTGCGGGACCGGTACGTCTTCGGATCACAGCTAGCACCATGCAAATTCCACAGTTCCCGATAGTGGAGCTACGGAACTACGGGAAAAAAAGAAGCTCAATACTGTTTGAGGCGGTTTTCGGTGGAGCATCTTGGGAAGAAATGCAATTTGACGTTGAAATATAATAGATGAGTGGTTGCTTCAGCGTAGCCAAGATTGCTGCATTTCTTCGGCCCACATCTGAGGTTATCCTTGTTTCGACTCCGTACGGCGTGGTTTTCGTGGTTTCATAGCCTTTTGGGTGGGTTTCTGCAGAAGGAAATGGTTTTTTGGAAGGTAGTCTCTTAAATGACGCTGCTGGATTCTGAGCGTCATTTTTTTCCAGATTGGACGCGTGTAGCGTAGTCGGAGGAGGCACCGCGAAGCACAATGAATCGAGTGCAAAATGCAAAATTTGGGACGAGTGCATGGCGCATTCTATGTCTGGAAATTTCTATTTTTTTCAGGCTTTTATACGAGCATATAACTTTTACAGTATCTTTACTGTGAGCAAAGTTATGACATTTCAAACAGTGTATACATTTTTTGGACATTTTTTTGGGCGCGTGTAGCGCAGTCGGAGGAGGCGCGACTGTCGCGTGCACCCGATACCAGGTTCCTGGTTCGGATTTCCCGCCCAGGCCAACCAAGCCTTCCATCCCTCCGGGGTCGGTGAATTGGTACCTGACTTGTCTGGGAAGGATATAGCGCTGACCTGTTCATCGGCTGGCCACCGCAAGTCATTGTATGGCCTAATAAGCATTCCATATCGCCTCCATGACATCCCGTAAAAGTAGAATGCGCTGGCGCATCCCAAAAGGGATTAAGTAACGCCGTCCTTTATCCTTTTTTTTAGTTTCTCAAACGACTTGGACTTTTCCAGGTTCTGAAAAAGGGGACAACACCGAAACGTAGGCCGCAATAAAGGCTTGTACCTATCTTGGCTACGCTGAAGCAACTCCTCGTCTGCTACAATGTCAAATCGCATTTCGGATCTATCTTAGTCCGGGGAGGCCACATAACTAAAAAACATGCAATAAATCAACTTGAGACTTACCGACCAGCTCCTGCAGAAGAAGATAGGACCTAAACGAAACAAAAAAAAAATCGCCGCGATTTTACAACCGTCTCGGCGCGCAAAGAGCAACGCAATGGAGGCTTGCCGCGTGCTACCACCGTCTGACATGTTATAACCAGGGTTTAACATGGTGAGGAGGGCGCATAAAGCTTCATGGCGCGTGTTGACCGCCGCCTGACATGTTATAACCAGGATCTAACATGGCGAGGACGGCACACAATTTTGCATGCTTACAACCGCAAAAAATATAATTTTTTCGTTTTTTCTTTGCGACTTTCTTGTTTAGGTCCCATGTTTCGTAGAGGCCGCTCGATAAGGCTCAAGTGGATTTGTTACAATAAGATTTTTTACTTATGTGGCCCCCCGGACTAGGATAGATCCTGCTTTTGCTTCCAAAATGCTTCACCGAAAACCGCATCAAACTGTATGAGGCTTCTCCTCTCCACTCCATAGCTCCACTGTTGAGTAACCGCGGATTTGGCACGATGCCAGCACTGATCTGGAGACATGGTGGTCCCGCATCCACTGTTCTTACGGTGACGGTTTTAAACTGTGGCACCCTAGGAGGAACGTCTTGTCGATGCCGGCGCCATTTAACCCTACGACAACACGAAGCAACAACGAATTCGCCCAGCCGCCCAGTCGTCGACTGCCGTGTTGTTGGAAATATCAGCTGATAGCCGCGGTCACAGCAAAAATCGCTGCGGCGGCGCCGGCGGTGGCACGGGCTGTAGTATTCGCTTCGCTTTCGCTTCTTTCAAGTAGATCAGAGGGCAGATGTGCCCTGCACATTCATTCCATGCGGCTGGTCCTTGTTCTTGAAGCTCGTTATTCTCGTAGATGTCGTGGTTCATCATCCACTTCTCATCGATTTTTCCAACCCGGGGAAGACCCGAACCGAGTTGGCGACATTTAGTCGGGCGGAATATTCTGGGTGTCCTTTCGGTTCATCTGGCATTAATACATGACGTCCTCGACTCGCCGACGCCCTTTCTTCGCAGATAAAAACGCGGAAGTTGTTCGCCCTTCGCCTGTCCTGGCGCCGCTGTGTTGTATGGAGGAGGGCGCCCTCTCGCGATTGTTTGCTGTCGATGGGGTTCTACTGAATCTTCATCCTTTCATTATATTCAAAAATATCATGAATTTCCCGTATCTTGGGGAAATACCGCCTGTTTCATGGAGCGTCTTCTTCGGCGGCGCGATCAATAGCAGCTCTTCTGAAGTGGTTCATCTGTCTTATCTTACCAGAGAAGGGTCTCAACCTCCACTGGTTTGAGAAGAGACCTAGGTAGCTGGATGAAGCCTGGGGCCTGCCAGATTCATCGACCGCTTACCGCCCTCTGTCGGTTAAATGCCGCCAGATTCCCTGATATAACATTCATTAGCATCAGGTTTGGCAGTATTTTCACCGTCAGAGGGCGGTAAGCGGTTCATGAGTCTGGCCTTTGGAATCATGATTACAACCAGCTGGGTTAATACTGTAAAATGCATCCCTCGGAGGAGTTCTGACCCCTTGAAGTTGCTTCCTGCGACCGGATTCATCAGCAGTTAAATTCGTGGCTATGCAGGGTATAAGAAGTAGAGATAAGGGGCCGGATTCATCAACGACTAACCCCGGATATGGGGGATAGAGATACCCTGATGAAGGGTGCGTCTCTGACTCTTACCTTGTCTCTACCCTTATACCACTCTTACCCACGGGTTTATTGTTGATGAATCCAGCCTCTGATTACAACCAGCTGGGCCCGGATTCATCAACGCGCATACCCATGGGTATGCTGGGTATAGGGGTAGACATACCCACGATGTGGACATACCTACGATTCATGATAAACCTTACCCGCCAAATCGTTGGTATATCAGTGGGTGGAGAAAAGGTGGCGATGTCCGTTCCTCCACGTGGCGCCACTGGAAACTACTCGCTCTGCGAGTTAAGCCGAACACGGACACTCGATTGCAGGCGACAGGCCCTTGTGACAGGCCGGCCTACGAAGACCCATGTCACATCACATGGTGTATGACAGCTAAAGTGTTTCGAGATAGTGCTACGGCGTCCGCGGGAGCCGGCGAGTGTGAGAAGTATACGAGGGTCCCTAATGCGAGGACGGCATCGGGGGGCAACTGAGCTAGTCCGGTAAGCGGTTCATGAGTCTGGCCTTTGGAATCATGATTACAACCAGCTGGGTTAATACTGTAAAATGGATCTCTCGGAGGAGGTCTGACCTCTTGAGGTTGTGCGACCGGATTCATCAACAATAAATCCGTGGGTATGCGGGAAATAAGGAATAGAGATAAGGGGCAGAATTCATCAACGACTAACCCCTGGGTATAGGGGTAGAGATACCCAGATGAAGGGTGCGTCTCTGACTCCTACCTTATCTCTACCCCTCATAGCCCGCATACCCACGGGTTTAATTGTTGGTGAATCCGGTCCCAGATAAGAGTCAGGTAGAGATAAGGTAAGAGTCAGAGACGCAGGCTTCATCGTGGGTATCTCTTCCCGCTATACCCGCGGGTTAGTCGTTGATGAATCCGCCCACTGAACTGTTTATCAACGCGGTCTATCATCCCGCCACGGTCATTCGAAGTGGCGTACTGGGGCCGGATTCATCAACGACTAACCCGCGGGTATAAGGGGTAGAGATACCCACAATGAAGCCTGCGTCTCTGACTCTTGCCTTATCTCTGCCTGACTCTTATCTTATCTCTACCCCTTATCACCCGCATACCCACGGGTTAATTGTTGATGAATCCGGCCTCTGGAAGGGTTCTCGCTCCATGTGAGGTAGGTCGTGGATTCGAACCCTAGTGGGGTTTTTTGCATGCTGTCATTTGTCTTCGATGGGTAATTTTTTTCAAAGCTCCTTGGGGGATTGAAACCCTTTCATAGTTAGAGAATCTTCCACAATAAGAAGTTCGATGCAGTCCATCCCCATCAAAAGATCTAGAAAGGGGCTTACTGTCTGCTAAACTTCAATTAAAGTCTTCTGGCAGTTTTTTGCTAACACAGAGCTGCTCGAGAGCCCTGTGTTTAATGCTAATGTCAAGAAGTGAATGACGTCGGCGCCGTGCCGTCTGTCATTGCTCTGTCAACAAACACATAGATGTGATACGGTAAAACGCACAGATGGGTCATGCCACCGAATCTGCAGAAATTGGCAGAAGGGGTGAAGTTGTGGCCGTTAAACTATTACCAAACGCAGTCGAATTACACAAGTGAAACACATGTAGTAACCGCAGAAGATGCGCCCAATTCTGACTTTCGATAAATCTTGGCATCGAGTATACTGTTCCAGCGTGATTCTCTAAGCTGTTCATCAAGATTGTTAAACAGACTTTACTTCGGCTGGCGTTTCGGTGTCTTCGCCTTCTTCGGAGTCTGGAAAAGTTGCGAATATTAGTGCGAGTACTTCCCCAAACGTCATTTGTGCATACAGAATAGCATTCTCAACGACAGCGGCTCCTTACTCTAGCTGCCTTGAGAATGCTGTTCTGTATGATGAAATGGCGTTGGGGGGAGATGGTTCACTAATATTCGCAACTTTTCCAGACTCCGAAGAAGGCGAAGACGCCGAAACGTCAGCCGAAGTAAAGCCTGCTTAACAGTGTTCGTGAACAGCTAAGAGAAACACAGAAGATGAGCTTGATAAGTCGAACAATATGCAAGAAATCTGATGGAGCACTCTGCAGTAAGCTTTTTTCATCTGTGATTTTGGTTGGGGGAAAATCCTAATTTTGACAGACTGTCTACATTTTTCCTGAAGTATTGCTTACACCGTCAAGACCACTTTGTTGTCCAAAGTGGTGACTGCGTTCAATAAGCTGAATCTTTCTGTTGATAGAGTTAACGCTCCTTCTAGCTCATTCATCAGCCATGGTGGGTGAGATGGAGCGGACGATCTCGGGTGGTCCCACAACGACCGCTTGAGTACTGTAGTGAAATTCGTGGCTCACCTTGAGTGTTTAGCCGCGAGTAATGGCGACTATACTTGTGCTCGAATAATCGAATTCGAATAATTATTCGAATAATTTATTCGAATTCGATTTTCGATTATTTGATTATTCGAGTTTCGCAAATTCGAATAATTATTCGAATTCGATTATTCGAGTTTCGCAATTTCGAATAATTATTCGAATTCGATTATTCGAGTTTCGCAAATTCGAATAATTATTCGAATTCGATTATTCGAGGTTCGAAAATTCGAATAATTATTCGAATTCGATTATTCGAGGGTCAAAAATTCGAATAATTATTCGAATTCGATTATTCGGGGTTCGAAAATTCGAATAATATTCGAATTTCGAATACTTGCTTGTTTCGAATGTGACATAATGATGATCTTTGTAAGCGACGTTCATTCCGGTGACGACTGTTTTCGATAGCACACCGTCGAGGATCTCGCCGTTACGAAAACGAGTACTAGTGTATTTAGTGTACCGCACTAGATCTTGTTCAAAATAGGTCTGCTAGAGGTAATCTGCCATGGGAAGAACGAATATCATAGTCGTTTTTTGCGGAAATGCTTTATAAGCCAAATATATTAAGTTCAAATCGCCCTAGGCCTTGCGAAATAGCGCGCGCTGGTAGGAGACGCAGAAACCGCCCCATACACTAGTGCCCGAAAACGCATTCAAATATTTATTTATTTATTTATTTTTATACGCGGGTATAAGTACAGGAGGTATATATATATAAGTTAGGGTATATATATACGCATATATATATATATATATATATATATATATATATATATATATAAGTTCACATATGATTCAAACACAAGATAACAGGTGACTAAATAAGTGACTTGTGGCTTGCACAATAACGCAATACCTCAAAAACAACATCAAACTACAAAGTTTTCCGGTGATACCCGTCAACCAGTCTTTCAAATTGCCTTTGAGTGTTTGGTATGTTGTTTTCCTTTAAAGGCTTCAAAAATTCAACCCCTGCTCCATATGTGAAAAATGCGGATCTTACCTTGCTTTTGCTCTGGGAAGTTGAATTTTCCATTGAGCACCTCTTGTAGGAGAAGAGGAGACCGAATAAAACTAGAGGGCACCATACCATTTATCAACTTGTAAATCATGACTAGATCATATTTTTTTTCTATTATACGATACGCAAGAGCACGTTAGTTAAGGATCATCTTCCTGGGCAATGTCAAAGGTGCCGTGGTATGCTGTTGTAATTGTAATATATCCGTGAACTCCTATCCAAAATTTCCCAGTGAAACTGATCCGCACCAATTCAATTCTAGCTACTTCTCTTTTACATTAAGACTAAACACAGCGGTACCGTAGTGCAGGTGTAGTACAAGTTCTAGTTCAGTGCTAGTACATAGTACAAGTAGTCAGTCACGCACCTGCTGTTGATGTTGCAGTATCACTACGCCAAGAACAATCAATTCAAGCTGCTTGCTAGACCAACTCAGCCTTCTTCACTCCCTAGCAGTACAGATGGCAATATTAAGGAACCCTATTGTGCTAACCTTACTGGGTGCGTGTAGCGCAGCCGGAAGGGGTGCCGGCTGTCGCGTGCACCCGATACCAGGTTCCTGGTTTGGATTTCCCGCCCAGGCCAACCAAGCCTTCCATCTTTCCGGGGTCAGTGAACTGGTACCAGACTTATCTGGGAAGAAGAGAGCGCAGACTTGTTCATCGGCTGGCCACGGCAAGTCATGTATGGCCAGATACGCATTCAAATCTCCTCCACGATATCCCGTAGAAGTAGAATGCTTGGCGCATCCCAATGGGGATTGAGTACCGCCGTCCTTTATCCTTATCCTTTATTGTGTTCCAACCTTGATCAGGTGAGTAGTTTTATGAAGCCAGTATGAAGCCATCCATTCCTCCCCCCCCACCACCACTACGCTTAATATCGGCATCTCCAGAAGGTTCAGTGATGTCGAATCTTCTTCTGATCAGTGCCTTCGTCCCCAAGGTCATTCGACGACCCACTTGATGCCCCAAAGCACGGTCCTCCACTTCACTCTAGCCCCAAATTGACTGCAGGCAGCTCCACTCTCTATCCTCGAACAGTGGACCTCGGGCAAAAATTGAAATTCTCTATAGGTATTGAGCTTCTGATCGATTTTGATCCTACGACAAAATGCCTTTTTGTCGGAACCGATCGTTCCCAGCGCTTCTATTAGGTTGGTGCAAAAGTGATGTAGGTTTTTTGTTTTCCTTGTTTCAACACTATTTTTAACAACAAACTAAGACCATTTCACAAGGTATTATACATTGCTGGAAAGGTTATTACATGCGCTTTCTAAGTATGTATTAGGTTGTCCGGAAAGCTCTCAGCGTTTTGAGTGAACTACCATAACTTTCTCAAATCTTATCGGGTTTAGTCGAATCAGCACACTGTTACCAACGGGCCAACAGTCGACTTATTCCATCAGCGAAAAAATTATGTGGTGAGATTGAGATTTTTGTGATGAGATTCGACAAAATCCATGAAAGCTGTTTTGGCTTGGTCCTGATTGGTCAAGGTTTTACAGCGAGAAAGTTCTGAAAGTGTTTGAAAGGGTGATAGTCGGTTGGTGAGAGGTCTGGAGAATATGGCGGGTGAGGCAGAACTTCAACCCTTAATTCATTCAATTTTCGAGTAGCGATTTGTGAAGCGTGTGGGCGGGCGTTATCGTGCCAAAGAACCGGGCCTCTTCTGTTGACCAATGCTGGCTGAAGTTAACGCAGTTTTCGGTGCATTTCGTCGATTTCCTTCCAGTTGGTGTCTGCCGTGATCGCTTGGCCTATGGCCAAAAAGTTGTAATGGATCACACTAGCCGCCGACCACCACACAGTCACCATCACCTTTCTTTGTTGGAGGCTCGCCTTTGGAAAATGCCTATGGGATAAATCGGAGTCCAACCACTGCCCGGAACGTTTCCTGTTGTCATACAGAAACCACTTTTCATTACAAGTGATGATTCGACCCCGAAACGGGTCAGTTTTGTTGCGTAAAAGTAGAGAAGAACAAACCTCGAAACGTGACTATTTTTGCCGCTCACTCAACTCGTGGGCATCCACTTTTCGAGCTTTTTCACCTTCCCAAGGCGTTTCAAAGCATCTTCGAGGCTGAAATCTCCGGTCCAAGATTTACTGAACCACTGGCATACAATGCTTTCTCCAGAACCAATAGGCCCCCACACTTGGTTGATTTGTCGGGCTGTCTCGGCTGCGGATTGTCCCAATTTGAAGTTAAAATTGAATATCTTTCGGAATTACTCCTTCGACATCCTTCCAAAAGCCCTTCAAGAACAAAATTGTAATAAAACGTTGAAACATAAATTATTTAGCCAGATAGAGCGAAAAATTCTGTACAGAAAGTAGCATTAATGCGCAATGCAAGTTGAATTTTTACTTAATAATAGACGATGAAGAACAAACAGTAACAAGAACAAGCAGTAGTAAAACAAAACGCTGAGAACTTTCCGAACAACATAATATATAGAACTTGATTTAAGTCGGTTGTTTAAAAATAATTTGGTTTTTATTTTTAGATGTCCAAACGCGATTTTCGTAAAATTTTCCGGCTTTGGCTGATGTCGGGGAACTTCTTTTTGATTCAGCCACTACGCAAACGCGCCTGTTATCATAAAGTATTCATCTCTCATCGGAAGTCACAATCCGTTCGAGAAACGGATCGTTGGCATTGGGCAAAAGATGGGACGACGATATCTCAAGACGACGATTTTTCTGACTTTCGGTCAATTTAGTTTCTTGGTCTTCCCTGTTTGCTTTAAATGGCGAACAACCGTAATGTGATCGACGTCCAGATCCTCGGCAATATCTCGCGTGGTTTGTGCGGAGCAGCTTCGACTGACGCCTTCTATGGATCATTATCAACGGCTCTCATGTGGTTCGTCTTCGAGGCTGGTGTTGCCGGCACGGAACTTTTGGAACCATTTCGTACTGTGCATTCGTTGATCCTTCCCTGGTCCCATACTTCGTTTATATTTTGAGCGGTCTGAGCGGAAGTTCGGCCCAGTTTCAACTCGCAGAAGTAAATTTGACCAAAATCACGTTTAGACATCTGAAAATAAAAACCAAATTATCTTTTTAAATAAGCGATTTGAGTTAAATTCCATATACATACATAGAAATCGCATATAATGAGCTTTCCAACAATGTATAACACCTTATGAAAAGTCTTATGGTTAGTTTATTGAAAAATAGTGTTAAAACAAAAAGACAGAAAACCTGCATTTCTTTTGCACCAATCTAATAATGCTAAGTTGAACAGAAAATTTTTCCACGCGGGACCGCTACGGCAGGGACGGGCTGCCTAACTGTCATTGACATACAAACAAAGAAACTTCACTTTCAAGCTCCAATCAACAATATCGATCGATATTGACCTCTCGATCAAAACCTTCCACTCGCTATAAAGCACACGTTTTTTGTATTCCTCCGTCATTACTCAAGAAGGTTGTTGCATCATTAGCTATACTTACCAGTTGGTTAGTACATTTTTGATTCCATTCGTGTAAAGAATACAATTTGTCTACAACACCTCTTCATCTTGAAACAGCTTGGCTGTTCAAAAATAAAATGGCCCATGCACTGTACTACCGAGGTCGAAAAAATAGTTATTCATACTTCGCTACGAATTAGGTTGCTCATCACGAATCTGACATCGGTTTCTGAATTTCCGGTTTCTTATGGCAGGTTAACTCTTTCACGACACGCGTATTTTTCCCGCGCGCCGAGTGAATACGGTTTTTGGCTTGCTTAATGGGGAAATCAAAAATGCTCACCTTTCCACTTACAAGGAGCTCGAAGAACGTAAATGACATTTGTTGCCATGCTTTTGTTCAAAAATGCGTTGGAAATGGCGATAAAACTCTCACTGACGATAAATCGCAAAACGCAATAACAATGGTGTGTGCGGGAATCGAACCCATGACCACTCTCTGTGAAGCGAGAACACTTCCGCTGCGCCGCCGCCTAAGGTGGCCATGCCGCTAACGACAATGCTGATTGCGCAACACTGCGTCCACGCTGCATCAACGCACGCGGCACACATTCCGCAGACTTTGGGGCAGCTAGTGCTTGCTTATGAAATCCGTTTGGCAAATTTGGTATAAATATTTGTAATCAGCGTTTCGATCTCTTTCACAAGACGTAGGTATATCCGAAGTTCCATGGGAAGCTGAAGGCATTCCGCGGTTAGTGGTTCCTCCTTTATGGGTCTCCCTTACTCTTCCAAATTGCCAAGCACGTTGGACGACGTCTTCGGCACGTCAGCTGAACTCCGACCAACTTTGGACGACGTTTTCGGCATGTCTGTTGAACACTCACCCACGTTGGACGACGTCTTAGTTAAAGGAAAAATCTCACTGCCCTTATTATGTGTGAAGTTTATTCGATTATTCGATTTATTCGGATATTCGATTATTCGTTCGTTCGAATAACTGAAAAATTGGGTTATTCGATTATTCGGAAATTCGAATAACCGAAAAACAGGGTTATTCGATTATTCGGAAATTCGAATAAGCGAAAAATGGGGTTATTCGATTATTCGGAAATTCGAATAACTGAAAAATTGGGGTTATTCGATTATTCGTTCATTCGAATTTTCGAAAAATGGGGTTATTCGATTATTCGGAAATTCGAATAACCGAAAAAATGTGGTTATTCGATCATTCGTTCATTCGAAAAATTTTGGAAAAGCACAAGTATAATGGCGACTACTGCATTTCTGACGAGCACACCACCCAATCGTTACCGTATCATTTGGGCGTCAGAAAGGCGCGTTCGTGCGATTGCACAGTCGTTACCAGTGCTTTATATTTGACGGCGAAACGTCGGGGAATGCTTTCCTGGGATGGATGTCAATGGATATAGGTAAATGTAAATCGATATTTACGGATGTTCACAGGCACACTGTTACCAGAAGCTTCTAGAGAAAAACAGATTAAAGGTGGAAAGCATGCTCATCGTGATCGGAAGCTAGTTCGAGTATTGTTCCATTGCAGGAGTTGCTATCTCTATAATTTTCCACGTACTACCCACAGACCTTTGATGAGGGCAGTTTTGAGTATGCAGAAGTTTCCAACTCAAGAGGGGGGGGGGGGGGAGTTTACGATGCTATTTTCACAGAATGTAGGGCTTGTGAGCA
This sequence comes from Heligmosomoides polygyrus bakeri, assembly GCA_947359475.1. Taxonomy (NCBI): domain Eukaryota; kingdom Metazoa; phylum Nematoda; class Chromadorea; order Rhabditida; family Heligmosomidae; genus Heligmosomoides; species Heligmosomoides polygyrus. The sequence continues at coordinate 97,765,028 of OX375868.1, read as the reverse complement.
GAGTCCAGAAATACGGTTAGCTTTTGCTGAACGCTATTTTAAAGACCTGGAAGAGAGGTGTAAAAACGATGCGCAACACTCATCAACTCCTATCACACCCCACGAGATGTGCCTCGGTGGCGCAGTCGGTAGGAATGCAGCCTCATTAGAGGACATCGGTGGCTTTTGAGTTCGAGTCCGCGTACTGCCAATGTTTTTGCACATATTAGTTTGTTGTTATTATGCTTTCTCGTGAACACAGGAGTCCATTTTAGGCCATCAGTACTTACAACAGGCCGAGGTTATCTATTTGCGCCTTCACATGACCTAGTTGTTCAAAAGTCCTGTCTTGTTTTGCCCTTATAGTCAACAGCTCTGGTACATATCTATGAAACAAGTAAAACACAAGCAGTTTGTTGTGAGCATTGCTGGTCTGAAGCTGGCTCATGTGATCATGAGAAAGGGGAATAGCAACAAACTAATATGTGCAAAAACGTTGTTAGTACGCGGCCTCGAACTCAAAGTCCCGCCAGTGTGCTCATATGAGGCGGTACTCCTACCGACTGCGCCACCGAGGCACATGTCGTGGGGTGTCATAGGGGCTGGTGATTGTTTCGTACACGTTTTCACACCTGTTTTCAGGTCTTTAAAATAGCGTTCCGCAAAAACTAACTGTAATCCTAGCTATAATTCTAGACGCCGCCCACACGACTTGCATCCCATCAAAATAGTATCGCAAAAGCTCACCTTGAGTGGTGAACCTTTCCTTGTGAGATATTTCTACGAGAGCAAACGTTTAATCAGCCTCTCACTCATTAGCAGCAACGTGGTACACCGTCTAGTGGAAACTTACGGCCATGAAATAGGCCGTCAAATATAAAGCACTAGCATTGGCTGTGTGTAATGCACGCTTTTCTGACGCCTAAAGGATACGGTAACCATTCGGTGGTGTGTTGGTCAAAATCGTATTACAGTGATGACTCCGTCTTGTGTCCCGCATACTTTTAGTATCTGAGGGAGGTCGAATTGCAGCTTTGACTTTCCAACGATGGCAGGGTCGCTTGTAGCCCTACATTGTGATGTGGTGTCAAACTGCTCCACTCGAAATCATTGAAGTCAGACTGTCTAGCGCTTGTTGGCCTTGTCACAGCCGAAAGTGTAAGTCAACAGATGCTGTCTCACCTCGCTTCTTGGCCGAGAACATGACTGATAGATAGCTGTTTGGTTTGAGTAAGAAAGGCACGTCTTTCCCGCTCATAATTCAGACTGCTTCATCGTGTTCAAGTCCTTGTGCGTCTAGTGTTCCATATATTTTTGCCTAAAATCCTGACTTTTCACAGTTGCAACTTGTTTTGGGACTTTTGTTCCTAGTTCTATCTATGCGCAGTTTTTCTTAGAAACCATTAGTGTGCTGTTTACACCACGAGCTGCCAGGAAACCATCACTTCTTCGTGCTGTGTCGACGCGCCTTATCGTTGTTTCTGTGTTCTGAACATCGGTCGTCGTCCTTTTATTATTGCACGAATTCCGGCCGTTTTATTTTGCAAACACGTTGCGTCGAGCCGGAACACGTTATTCTGTTCACGTGCTGTTTTCAAAGTCTCGAATTCTGTTGCCGCTTCTGTCATCATGTTTCGTTTTTGATTAGTTAGAACTCTGAGCAATCAGATGCGGGCTCCTGGCTTCCTTGTGGCGTCTGAACTGCCGAAATGTCGACATTTCCTCGGTGTATGAATGTGATTCTGAAGAGCGATGACACTAACGCTATTTGCGAGCATTTGCGTCCTCGCGGCACACTCACTCATTTCGTCAATGGCGCAAACCATAAGTGGCTGGGGGGGGGGGGGGGAATTCTTTGGTAGAGGTAGAAGACGTTGGAATACACACAAAATGCATACCTCTATCACCTGTTGTCCCTCTGATCATGAAGCGGGCGCCAGCAGCGAGCGTCTCCATTCGTCCCTCTCTCGTGCCAGAGTGCTCCAATTGATCCTCCTCGCTCGAAAGAGACACGAAGAGCGTCATATCGTTTGTTCAGGACTTTCACAGAGAAGTCCGACCAACGTCTTGGTGGGCGTCCTGGTGTTCTCTTGACATCCCGCGGAGTCGGGTCGCTCATGACTCTCGTCCAGCGGGTGTCTGCGATGCGTATTAGCCCCAGTTTATACTTGCGCCGCCACGCGGCACGGCACCACGATCGCCATGGATATCGATTTTTCGCGCCGCACGGTCGATATCTATCCCGACCATCGTGCCGCGCCGCGCAGCGGCGCAAGTATAAACTGGGGCTTACGCGGCCGGCCCATCTAATTTTCGACGACATGGACCATCCGACAGCGTCTTTGATCTTCGAGCGTCGGCGAAGAACGGAACTCCGGAGACCTCTCAATTGCGTGAATCGCTTCACTTCGAGCATCGTCCTTTCGATTCCACGCTGCGCGACGCTGACCGCGTGTTCATCCTGCTTTCGTATAGCCTAGGAGTGGCGATAGGTTCTGCACTTACCTGTTGGTAAGTCGTTCATGAATCCGGGCCCACGTCTCTGAGGCGTATGTTAGGGCACGAAGAACAGTGGAGTCGAATAGGTGGGCACGGAACCGGACGTTCTTCGTCTTCTTCGCGATTTCTTCGACGCTCTTGAAAGCTCCCCAAGCCGCTCGTTTCCTCCTGCTCAGCTCTGGTGCTAGGTCGTTGGCCATGTTGACTTCGCGACCCAGATACACATAGCTGAAGCATTCGGAGATGTTCGTTCCGTTTAGCTAAAATGGGGCATCAGAAACTCGTCCGTTCCTCATGAACATCGCCTTCGTAACACTCAGCTGCAGCCCAACCTTTCCACATATACGATCGAAGTCGGCCAGCATTCGCTCCGCCTGGCTAACGCTCGGTATTATGAGTATGTTCAGATTCAGAGCTATTTAGTATATATTCAGAGCTGATTCCCCAGTAAGAAGATTGGAGAGCATAACCTGTATGTAACAAACACATAGGAAACGAAGCAGGAAAGGAAGACAGATGACATTTGGGAAGGCGACTCACTACGAGCGGCAGGGTATGCGTACTGAGATAATGCCGTAGATGCGCATTAATAAAACCTTCGGAGGTTTTATTGCATGAAAAACCATCAGTATTGTTTCTTCCTCTTCTGAAACCTAAATCAATATGGTCCCAACAAGGAGCTGTGTCTGGAGGTCACTAAGGTCGATGAAAGATCGTTCTAAACCAAAGTAAAGTTCATACAACAAGTAGTGGATTTCGTTATCAACCAGTCAAAGTGATGAACGTAGGCTGCTGGTTGGTAACGAACTCCACTATATTTGTGCTGTTAGCCTCCTATCACTTTCTGATGCAGATTATTTAGACACCTTTCGGATCTATCCTAGTCCGGGGGGCCACATAACTAAAAAGTAGGTAACAAAATGAATTGAGACCTACCGAGCGCCTCATAGAGAACGAGTTGGAACCTAAGAGAAAACAATAACAAACGAACAAACAAAAAATGAAAAATCGCCGCGGTTTACAACAGTCTAGCGGGCAAAGAGCGACGGAATGGAGGCATGCCGCGTGCTAACCGCTGGCTGACATGTTATAAACGGGATCTGACATGGTGAATAGGGCGCATAAAGCCGCATTTCGCGTGCTGACCGCCGCCTGACATGTTATAACCAGGATCTAACATGGTGAGGAGGGTACATTACTTCGCCAGCTTACAACCGCAACAAGTATAATTTTTTCGCTTTTTTCTTTGTGGCTTTCTCTTGTTTAGGTGCCATGTTGTTCTGTAGGAGCCGCTTCTTGGTAAATCTCATGTGGATTTGTTACATATAGTACTTTTTATTTATGTGCCCCCCCCCCGGACTAGGATAGATCCCACGTTTCCACTTTCGTGTTTTTTCGGATTTCAGATTTGTTGCTGTTACTCGTCGCCTTACCGTCAGTTTTTTCTCGTTTTCTTTCACGAATTCACGCGTTGCAGGAGATGCGAACCAACAGCTCGTCGTCGTTCACGTCGACGACCGGGCCGGACGAGGCGGCAACGGCCTCGTCGTCCGCCTCCACTGCGCAGTCGGACAATCCCGATTACATGCGGACGTTACGACAGTACGGACGGTACTTCTCCACACGTCTAGTGCAGGTATAGTCCAGTGACTGGCTTTATTCTTCGAATTTGTACTTCTTGTTTTCGACGATGGCATGGATACTTTGATATGAAAAGATAATAGACATCGACCTTCCTCTATTGTTTTCTTTTTAAAGCATATGTTTAAATTAAAAAGGTGTCTTTTCAGTAGACAGGATATGGATATAGTGTTGGGATGTGTCGTGCTACATTTCGTATACTTCCATTATTCATTAGGTCACGTAAGACGTTCTTCAGTTCTTCGAAAGACGTTGTAGAGGCAGACATGATAGACATTAACTCATGAAAATAGCTGAGTGAGAGGGCATTGTAGGCACTATTGCACTTTCACGACTTTAGTAGTCGAGGTGAGGTCGACAATTTTCCACCCAAACCTCGCCCAAAGGTTTATTTCGGGTGCTGACCACGAATCTGACGTTCGTTTTTGAAGTTTTTGACCGATTACGGTAGGTCACGGTAGTTGCTGGTATCCATTTTTCGTATTACGCTGGAGTACGGTAGGGAACTGTAGGTGCGGGTGACTAAGGTCATGGTCATCGATGTCCAAAATCTGGCTATACAAGGGTTATCTGGGGTGCTGATCACGGATCTGACATCCGTTTTTGGTATTAAACCGAAGTGCGGTAAATTACGGTAAATGGCTTAAAAGTATGGGCTTGCTCTCAACGCCTCTCTGCCTTAGAAAGAAGTCTGGTATCAAATCACCGACCCCGGGGGGGGGGGGATGGAAGGTTTGGTTGGCCTGGGCAGGAAATCAGAACCAGGGACCTGGAAGCATATGCTCGCGACAGCCGGGACCTCCATTTACTCCGCTCCACGCGCTCTTCACGTATAAATAAATAAACAAATTTCGGTATCAGTTCGCTGGGGCTAAAGGGAAGGATACCAACATGCACACAACAAGACTGGAAGCGTTCTTCTGTAGTAGACCAGGCTTTTGCGTTACATCGAACACTGATTCCTTCGACGCTAATATGTCAGCAGTGTTGTTCTTCAGGGTTCCCGTCGTGTGCTTGAAATGTTCCTAACCAGATACTAGAATAGACCTAATCTTATCTGGATGTCTGAGAAAAATGTTCGAAAAATTGCAGGCCACTCCAGTGACGTCGTTTTAGCTGGTGAACGAGGATTTGCCCCTCTGCTCGAACCTGTTTTTCCTGCTCCATTGGTGGCCTCACGCTACTTTACTATCGAACTGGCGCAGTTCTGCATCCAATTTAAAGTAATTTCGCACACATTCGGGCAGATATTCAGCTTTCGCTCTAAAAACGTTAGTTTTTAACGTTGACCGTGCTTCGGCGGATTTTTTCCCCAGGCAGAGTGCTGAGTGCATTGCCCTTTCCCTCTAACTTTTTCCGCCGTTCCTTGCTAGCGAAATTTCTGGGAGCAGACGCGTGGTTGTAAGGGGAAGTGCCATTTTTCTTCTGGTTTTTGTCTGGGTCGTTAGTAGGATGAAGAATTGGTGACCTTCGGAGGGAGCTTTGTTTAATGTGGGAATTGATTTTACTCGAATCTCCAACTTTTCCGTAGACTCTTGCTGCAATTTCGAACTATTAGGTTGGCAACTAATTTCGTGGACTCTCAAGAATCTTCAGCAAAAGTATTTATTAACAAATAACTAATGACAATCTTTAATTAAAATAAGATCCCTCGGAACGCAGAAGTGCTTCCCATGTATCAGGTAGCTGGTCTATTCCACGGCCATAGAATTATTGTGCTTTTAAGGCCAAGAATCTTTGGAGGTGCATTTTGACCCGGTCCACATTATTAAATCGTCTTCCAACCAAGAAGTACTGCACCGAACTAAAAATGTAGTAGTCACTCGGCGCAAGGTCTGGGCTGTAAGGTGGATGAGTTTGACGCTCCCAGTCAAGGTCTTCTATTTTTTGAGGCGTCCGGTTCGCTACGTTCCCTCCGTTTGGTGGTGTCAAGAAGGTATTAACTTCTGGGAGCTCATGAAGAACGGTTCCAGCATCAATGCTGTAATCTACTCTTCTCAACCTGGCCGTGCGTAGGCTGAACTCCGCTGGAATCGGTTCAGACAGATTTTCAGGAGCGGAATTATCTATCAGCAAGATAACGCCAGATCACACGTCACGAATCGGGAGCTTCAAGAAATCGAAGACCTTGGCTGGGAGCGTCTAACTCACCCACCTTACAGCACAGGCTGTGCGCCAAATGACTAGCACCTTCATAGCTCGTTGCAGCACTTCTTGGTTGGAGGACGACTTATTAATGTGGACCACGTCAAAATGCACCTCCAAGGATTCTTGGCTTCAAAAGCACAAGAATTCTACAGCTGTGGGATGGGCCAGGTAGCTGATAAATGGGAGGCAGTCCCGCGTTCCAACAGATCTTACTTGGGTTGAAAACTATTATTTGATGAACACTTTTGTTGAAGGCGCTCGAGAGTCCACGAAATTAGTTGCCAACCTAATATCAACAGTTCAAAGGAACTATTGATTTTTTGGATCGGTCTAGAACATTCTCGAAAACATAACCTATTCAGTCAGTGCAAGTTCAGGCTAAAGGTGTCGAGGTGTTCAAGGGCCGTCTCGAGCAGTCGTTCATTGTCTAGACAAGGTCATCAAAGGTGATGAAGGTGCGGCGAGTGAATTTAAAGCGCGGAGCGAACTCGTGTTCTGCACGTGATCAAGCGACGACGGCGGGGGTAGTTGAATGAGGCGGGGGGAAGGTGAGCGACAATAATTCACGCCGGAAAACACATTGATCAGAAGGGTTTGTGTTATTTTACAGCGTGTTGGGTGGCCTAGAGGCTGGTTTGAAGGCATTCCAGTTCAGAATTGTCCTCAAGAAACTTAATAAGTAGGGTATTCGGTGTTCTTAGTGTTAAATGCTGCCGCTATCACGTGTACGAATCGATTTTTGCTTCTATTTTACAAAAAAATGCAAAGAAATTGTTAAAATCAGCACGAAGATCTGTTATGAAAAGGTTACGGTGGCATAGAATTAAGAATCTGCTGCCCCTTTTCAACCTAACGAGGAAGGTCAAAGAGGTCACCGTGGAGTTTCTCAAAGCGACCTATATAGGGTTGTAGGGCATTGTCTGGGAAGCATCATAGTGGTTTCCAAATTTCCTGCGGACCTCTGGGTTGGTCAAAAATGGCAAAAAACTGTACCGCTTCAGTGTGGGCCGATAACGCAAAACTGACGCCCGGAATACCCTTGTCGCGCCCAAAAATAGTGCTGAAAAAGGTTTGGAGCTTCAATCATTGCTAGAACCTAGGAATTGATTAATTCCTAATTGAAGCGAGACGGCGCATTCACGGGAGGCGCGCGCCACAAGGGAAACAGCGGTTGGATGGCAGGGTGGTTAGCGTGGCGGACTTGCGGGAGGGAAGTCGAGGGTTCGATTCCGGCGGTGTGGTTTCTGCATTGCTGGGCAGCGTAAAGTGCTTTTCTGTCACGACTAGGTGTCATATTCGATTTCCAACCCTGATTTCAACCTTCTGCGATACGATTTCACTTCAAAACACAAGTCACGCTAATTAATATGCAATAAACTGCTTAACAGCTGTGGTAACGTTCTATAAAACACGCAAAGCAAAGCAGCTTCTGACACCAGCAGCAGCGGATAAATGCCAAGGAAGAGCAGCCGGAAGCTTCCTGGCAGGACGTGTCGACAGGCACTTCATCGAAGGCGTAGTCCGCCGGTGTTGAGAAGTGCCCCGGATGCGTGTCCACATATCCAGCTGCCACCCACGCGTACGCAAAGCACCTTCGGAATACCGGAGCGCAGAATTGTCTATAAGTCTGACTGACCACCTGCAAGGACGGGTGCCTTGAAAATTGCCTTAAAAATTTAAACATCAAGTGAGCTGGTCCGAAGCGATTCGTGATTGCCTTCAAAGTATTGTCTCTTGAGCAGCAGTTGAAATCCGGACGGAAGTGGAGCACATGTTCATGAATTCGCCGGATGAACCGTTTGAAAAGCCGGAAGAAGTATACATCGAGAGGCTGGCAAAGGCTCGTCGCTCCTGGCGGTATTGTCATCAGCTTAAGCTCTTTTCCAGCAGGCACCTCGGAAACGAGGTTTTCGTGATCCCTGAACCCATGCCAGCTCTCAAGGAGGACAATGGTCAGGGGTGCTGCCGAAGAGCCAATCACGCATTCTCGAAAGAAACGCGGGACGTGTTGCTTCGTCATGATGTGGTTCGTTCCTGCCACTATAAGAAGGTTTGATGCCGACCAGTGACCGCATTGAGAAAATGATCCACTAGCCTCCTGCAAAATCAAAAAGAGCTTGTCTGCAAGTCGGCCGTAGGCGTATAGCACTGGAACAGCAGTGTACGAATGGGTCAGTGACGACAGGGATTGAACAACACGAGACACTTGCTTCATTCCAATAGGTGCCAGCTTGAGTAGGCGAGCAGCGTATGCTTACATGTAGCGCGCGTGGGTAGCAGCTGGATATGTGGACACGCATCCGGGGCAATTCTCAACACCAGCGGACTACGCCTTCGATGAAGTGCCTGTCGACACGTCCTGCCAGGAAGCTTCCGGCTGCTCTTCCTTGGCATTTATCCGCTGCTGCTGCGTCAGAAGCTGCTTTGCTTCGCATGTTTTATAGAACGTTACCACAGCTGTTAAGCAGGTTATTGCATATTAATTAGCGTGACTTGTGTTTTCAAGTGAAATCGTATTACAGAAGGTTGAAATCAGGGTTGGAAATCGAATATGACACCTAGTCGTGACAGAAAAGCACTTTACGCTGGGAAAAACGCAAGATTGCGCCCAGCAATGCAGAAGCCACACCGCCGGAATCGAACCCTCGACTTCCCTCCCGCAAGTTCGCCACGCTAACCACTCGGTCATCCAACCGCTGTTGCCCTAGTGGCGCGCGCCTCCCGTGAATGCGCCGTCTCGCTTCAATTAGGAATTAATCAATTCCTAGGTTCTAGCAATGATTGAAGCTCCAAACCTTTTTCAGCACTATTTTTGGGCGCGACAAGGGTATTCCAGGCGTCAGTTTTGCGTTATCTGCCCGCACTGAAGTGGTACAGTTTTTTGCCATTTTTGACCTACCCAGAGGTCCGCAGGAAATTTGGAAACCACTATGGTGCCTCCCAGACAACGCCCTACAACACTATATAGGTCGCTTTGAGAAACTCCACGGTGACCTCCTTGACCTTCCTCGTAAGCTGCACCAGATAAGTCCTCAAAGTTTCTCGACAATATCACGCAGAGTGCATGGCGTAAACCAGTGAATTCATCTCACATCAGCTTAAGCTGTCTCCAATTAAACTAAAAACTAAGCTGAACTAGTAGTTGAACAAGAAGCCCGTTAATTCTTGGAAAAATATACGTTAAATTAAGAGTTCTACTTGAGAAGGGACTCAGGTGCATTCAGACAGCTGTGTCCCACCAGATCTTAGCACACTGGCTGTTGTTCGTCTGCAGCGGTTTCTGGTGCATGGGACCGAAACGATTGACTAGAATCTAACCGTGTTTTAGCCGGAGGATTTGGGCGAAGTCTGCTTTTTCCAAAGAAATACTTTACACAACAGTATTCAAGCGTAGAGTTATTGTAGGCTTTCAGAAACTTGGAAAAGGTTCAGTGGAATCGCCCGCGCAGGTGGGAAGTTTATTTGGTTTTCTCCAAATCACCAAACATCAGCCAACTGATGAGAACATGTAGCGCAGTAGGGATGGTGGCTGCTCTCGCGTGTACCTCGAACACCTCAAGATTCGGTCCAGTGCAGCCGAACTGAGCCTTCAATCCCTACGGGGTAGCTGACATGGTTAACATGTGCGGAAATGATAGAAGTCCAGTCCATTAGCTCGTGACTACAAGTCGTTGTGTAGGCCAAATGCGCATTCAAATTGCTTCCGCGATAACCCATATAAGTAGAATGCGTGGCGCAGACCAAAAGGGGTAACGCTGTCCGTTAAAATTTGCCATAGAGACTACCATTCCAATTAGGAAGGCGTAAACCTATTGCTTCTGTGCTTGCTTATCTCCATAAATGCAAAAATTTGTTCGGACGCACGCACAGACACATAGACAGGCCAAACTGCGCTACCACGCGCCCATTTTAGGTCAAATGCACGCTTTAAATGTCTCCACCATAGGCAGGAACGCATTTAAAGCGATATTTAGTCCGCGATATTTATTTGAAGCAGAATGGGTGGCAGTCCCAAAATTGTTCCACTCCGAATACTACCATTTACGAGCAAAGCTTCTGATTCGACATCTTTAAACGTGCTCATGAGAAAGTAAATCTGTCGTCAGTCCTTTTTCATACGGTCATCGGTTTCTCACTGATTTTCCAGAATTTTCCGGTCAAAAGGGCGTGGTTTCGTGCTTTAGCGTGTTGTTATGGCGGTTGTTTAGGCCTATACGAACTGTCTCCAGATGACCTCTTAGAGGTGCATGATTCATATGAAGCAGAACTGCCTAATTACTGGCGGCCAGCAACCTCTTTCCGATAAGGTAGCACCTCTGACGCGAGAACTTTTGCTCTCTGGAACATTCGTTTGTTCACAATACCAGGAACAGATTCGCTCATAGGTGGCAACTTTTCATTCTGCACCGCACAGTAGCAAAAACGATCAGATCGGTGAACATTTTTCGTACACACCGGTCTGATAAGTTATTTCGTCGCTGTGAACAACAAAAATCATTGTCGGCTGGCCGTTGAACAGTTTCTTATCCTTTGCATATGCAGATCTACCATGCTTTTCTGTCATGGTTCCTACAGAAGTGATGATTAGCGGATAGTTTTGGATGTTCTATTAGGTTGTAACGAAATAAATGGCACTGAACCACTGTAAATTTAAACAGTTAATATCTCGGCTTGTAGGCAATATTATTAATCGAAATAAAAACCTTCTGATTCTACACATCTTTGCCAACGTGACACAACCTTTTTTTATCCCAGTAGCATAAAAATCAGAAGTTGTGGAATTGACGAAATCTTCGAAGGCACTTTCGGCATCCTGTTGGTATTTGAATATTTTCCCTACCAAGAAGTCGCCAAGATGCTTGAAGAAATGGTGGTCTGTTGGGGAGAGGTCGGGAGAAAACGGAGGATGTGGTAGAGTTTCAATGCTCAGCTCATCCAATTTCTGCAACGTCATTCGTGCTACATGGGGGCGGGCATCGTCGTGCAGAAGGAGAACTCGCCTTCGGTTTACCAAGGCCGGCCGGATATCCTTCAACTTTTTCATCATTTCTTCAATTTCAATGCAGTACTTCTCTGCCGTGATGGATTCACCGGGAGGGAGGAAGCTGTGGTGAATAATTCCCAGCGAACACCACCATACTGTCACCATTACTTTCTTTTGGTGCAATTCCGGCTTCGCAAAAACCTTGGGGCTCTCATCGCTGTCCACCCACTGTGCCGATCGTCGCCTGTTGTCGTACATTATCCATTTCTCGTCACAGGTTACGATGCGATCAAGGAATGGGTCCGTTTCGTTCCGTAGAAGCAGTGCGGACGAGATCTCATATCGTCGGTTTCTTTGCTCCTCAGACAGCTCGTGAGGCACCCATCTTTCCAGCTTTTTGGTCTTTCCAATTTCCTTCAGATGCCGGGCAGCTGTGTTGCGACTGACGCCAAGAACCTTCGCTATCTCCCTGGTACCTTTGTGTGGATCCTCCTCTACCACATCTCTCAGCTTGTCCTCATCAACATCACTATGCCTCCGACGACCTTCATGTTCTTCCAAGCTCTCATCTCCATTCCGGAACTTCTGATACCAACGATACGCCGTCCGAATTGTGGAACATCCTTGACCGAATGCGGCGTTGATCTTCTCGTCCGCCTCCTTAGCAGTAGTGCCCAGCTTGAATTCATACAAGTAAGTGCCTCGGATTACCCTTTTGTCCATCTGCAAAAAAGTCAATAAAACTCTAAAGTTTTCCCTCTTTTACATAGAAAATTTGGTACTCACCGGTAGAGCAAAGTTTGCGCTTCTAAATGATGTGCCACATGTTACGGTTTGTTCTTCATCAAACACGTAAAGACGCGCCAAAAAATTTCGCGAGCCAGTGCCATTTAATTCGTTACAACCTAATAGGTGAGCTTTATGCTCCAGGAGCCGCTAATAGAGGCAAGGATATCGATTACTTACGCTGGCTATTCGATGTTGGTGGATTTTGTGCTGCCACGCCAAGTATAAACTCTATAAACCCCTACTCAAATGTCTATTATAGGTTGTGGTTCAATCTCGGACGAATGAGAAGTTTGATCTCGAGTGCACGTTACCGTCTAGTAGTCCAGATTGGTTCAACCTTAGGATCGATGAATTGGGCGAAGTGTCGGCACAGGTGAAGCGCAACATCTGCAGGTAATAATTCTGGCACCGCTGATCCATTTACGAGTATTTAAGCCGCTGGAGGCATAGTAAGAAGGGCTGCAATGCTATTGCTTTTCAGCTTTCCTCCGGTAGCGAAATGTATGTGTATCGATTTTATGCTGTACACATGCGATGGCGAGGTATTGCCCATGGAGACGTGGTATGTTCCGTACTGCTGCTTTGGTCCGCGATTTATTTTTCTCTTTTTTCGAAGGGAAGGATACTGTTTTCAAGTAGTTTGAAGAGGATAGCAGGTATTATCTGGTGAACTTATCCAGAGAATTTTCTTTTTGTCACTATCTAAGTTATCCGTTGTATTAGGTTGTCCCATAAGTCTTCGCCGTTTTTTTCAACGATTCACTGCAGATTTCGCCGGCGGTCTCTTGCATAGCGCTGCATAGCTTTCGAAAGAGAATGATTTGCTCTATCAGAGCATGTATTGCATTTCTTTTTTCATCATGAATTTTGTCAATTTTTAGGTCGTTGAAGTGAAAACTGAAAAAGTAGCCATTTGCGCACTTGTTCTCTCCGCTTAGGTTTGTAATTTTTTGCGCAGTTTTTTATAGCACTTGGAAGACAATGTTCTGTACTACAAGAATACGTGTTGGTCCTATTTGTCCACCTGTCCTTTATTGATTTTTAGGTCATCAAATTGGGACGTCCTAAGGAGGATGGTTATTTTTGCCGACAGCTCCTGCTCTGTGGTTGGGCTTTTTGGGTTGGTGTTATATGTCATTCGAAAGAGAATGTCTTGCTCTATAAGAATATGTGTCGCATTTGTTGATTTCTATTTAATATCAACAAAATGTCAAAAAGAGAAAAATCGTCTTCACCAACAACTCCTTCTTCTTCAGTTGTTGATATTCGACAGAAATCAGCGTGAGACAATAAACGCGACACAAATTCTTACTGAGCAAAACATCCTCTTCCAAACGACATATAACACCAAGCAAAAAAGTCCAACCACAGAACCGGAGTTTTGGTAAAAATTCGGACGGAAAAGTGGGAATTCCCAATTTGATGACCTAAAAATCAATAAAGGACAAGTGAGAAAATAGTACCAACACATATTCTTGTAGTACAGAACATTGTCTTCCAAATGCTTTAAAAAACTGCGCAAAAAATTACAAACCTAAGCAGAGAGAACAAGTGCGGAAATGGCTACTTTTCACTTTTACACTTTTCACTTCAACGACCTAAAAATTGACAAAATTCATGATGGAAAAAGAAATGCAATACATGTTCTGATAGAGCAAATCATTCTCTTTCGAACGCTATGGAGCGCTATGCAAGGGACCGCCGGTGAAATCTGGAGTGAATCGTTGAAAAAAAAAAGGCGAGGACTTATGGGACAACCTAATACTTTTTTGTACTACTGCAGAGGTCGAGGAGAGGTCGGAAAATTTTTTCGCCCAAACATAACCCAAGGAGGTCATTTGAGGTGGTTATCACGAATTTGACATCCATTCTGCGTATTACGTTAGAGGTTATGGTAGATTTGGGTGACTAAGGCTGTTCACCGTGACCTTAGTCAGCCACACCTATCGTAACCTACCGTACTCCAGCATAATACGCATAATCGTTATCAGATTCGTGATCAGCACCCCAAATAACGTCCCTGGGTGTGGTTTGCGCGACGTTTTTTCGACCTCTCCGCGACCTCTGGAGTCGCTGAAGTACAATAGTGCCGAATTCAGTGTGGTTGTTGACCTACAAGGTCACATATGGAAGGATAGGTGTCAGAGCTTCATCCTTATGTATACTATTGTAGTATCCTATGGACTGCATATTTACGTCATATTAGATATTTCGGTATTTTCATGTCAAATATTTGGGTGTCCAGAAAGTATCTGCAGAAAACTTCGCAATGTTCCAGATTTTTTCCAAAATGTTCTGAAGATTTCAAAGTAAGTGCTATATAAACGAACTATCCTGCTGTATCTGCATATCCAGCTCCGTCTTCCTTGCCTATTTCACTGTACGATAGCCGAACTGCCTACCCATATTAGACACGTACTCCTTTACGAGTTTGGATCTGGACACTCCGCTGCAGAAGCCTATCGAAACTTGTGTATTCGGCTCTGAAGCTCCTTCCGTACGGTCTGTGTATAGCTGGTTCGAACGCTTCAGAAGCGGGAACGGGGGTCTCGAAGATGAGCCTCGCCCTGTGATGAACTGAGGAAACTGGCCAAGCAGCATCCATATGAGGGTGTGCGTTATTTTGCTGCTGCTCTTGGCTGTTTCCCACCCACCGTGGACAATGGACTGCGATCTCTTGGAATGGTTAAGAAGCTCGGTCAGTGGCTCCCATACAAACTGGCCGACGACAACCGGCGAAGACGTCTGGACATATGCACTCAGCCGCTCTTCTGATGTCGCACCTTCAACTGGCTGGACGCCATCGTCACAGCAGACGAAAAATGGGTCCTCTACGTCAACCACGTTCGTAAACGTGCGTGGTGCCAACGCGAAGAAGAGCCGAAATTTTTCGTGAAAGGTGAAATTCATACGAGGGAAGTCATGCTGAGCATCAGGTGGGGAGTTTATGGGATCTACCATTTCGAGCTGCTGCCTGACAACATGACGGTTACTGCCGAGGTCTACGCTACCCAGCTGCAGAGACTGGCCGACAAGATGCGCAAAGAACAGCCCAGGCTCTACAAAGTTCGCTTGCTGCACGATAACGCGCGCCCACACTCGCGAAGACGACTTCTCAGAAAATTCTGGAACTCGGATGGGAAGTTCTGCCGCATCCACCGTACAGCCCAGATCTGGCCCCAAGTGACTACCACCTTTTTCGATTACTTCAGCATCATCTGGAAGGGAAGCGTTATGAAGATCGTGACCACCTCGGAAATGACCTCCGAGCTTTTTTCGCCTCCAGGTCGCCGATATCTACGCCAGAGGAATTCGAAGACATGTGGAACGTTGACGGAGAGTAGTCGATGTTGATGGAAATTATTTGATTGATTAATAAAATGTTGATAAAAAATTGTGTTATTTTGAAAAAAAAATTGTCGTATCTCTGCAGATACTTTCAGGACAACATAATAGGATATATTCATAAGCAAGTGTGACGCTTTTGAGGTCAAGCTGAACATCTCTCCGAGTCAAAACAAGCGTCCTCCAGGTTAAACTAGAGTCTCTTTCCGAAACTGTTAAAAGAATTGTTTTGTTTAGACAAAATTTAGGATGGCTTTCCTAGAGATTTTTTCATGTCTTCAATAAAATTTTCTGGTGTGCCGTTGATAACGTTGTAACTCCAGGCAAACGATGTTTTTTTCCATCTTTCAGATGATAATCGCGACGCTATACAAGTTTCTGGCGCGATCTCTTCTTAACGTAAAAAATGGAAAATTTATGAAATTTCCAACACTGTTCACTGAGTGTCCAACTTCTCTCTTCAAGAAAGGCCTTCTTGTAGTAAATGGTCCATCATATTAGGTTGGTGCATAAGTTCTCGGACATTTGATCCATCCTGAATTGAAGGCGCATTTTCCCGCCAAATTTCTCACATGTATCAACGCGTAAATGATCGATCGATAGAGAAAGGAAAGGGCTACAAAACTGTTCCTAACATTTACTTCTGCGTTGTTAACGTCAGCTATTATGGCTGAGCAATTCATCCCAACTGAGACGCATATTCGGCACGTCATGTTATTCCTGCATCAATCTGGCCTCAGTGCCAACGAATCGTATCGTCGCCTGAAGGATGTTTACAACGAGAGTGCTCCTGCTCGAAGTACTGTGTACCAGTGGTTCTCGAAGTTTGCAGTTGGTGAATTCTCCGTTGAAGATAATGAACGAGGAGGGCGCCCGGTGACACTGGATTTGGATGGCCTCCGAAGTAGAGTGGAAGCGGCCCCATACCAAACCACTCGCGAACTATCAAGCACTCTTGGTGTTAGTCAATCAACAGTCGTTCGAGGATTGAAGTCGATTGGCAAGGTGCAAAGATTGGGTCGCTGGGTACCTCACGACTTGACACAACATGACATGGATCGCAAAGCCGATGTCGCTCTGTCTCTCCTTACCCTCAGACGTACCCAGGATGGCTGGACAACCTTGTCACCGGGGATGAGAAGTGGATACTCTACTCTAATTATCACCGGCGTGCACAGTGGGTTGACGCAGCTGGAGAGGCAGAGGACGTTCCAAAACCCGACCTTCACGTGAAAAAGGTGATGCTATGCATTTGGTGGAGCGTTCTTGGCGTAGAATACTGGGAGCTGCTAGACGAAGGGATAACAGTGACGGCAGAGGTTTATGGCAACCAACTGAGGAAGTTGAGGGCCCACCTGCAAACCACACTAGGAGAGCGGAAGTGAAGGTGCATGTTCAACCTGACAACGCTAGACCGCATATTGCTAGAGCGACGGCGGCTGAGTGGGCGGACTACGGATGGACCGTTCTTCCACATCCACCTTACTCACCAGATCTCGCTCCTTCTGACTATCATTTGTTTTCAAGCCTTCAACGCTATTTAGACGGCCAGCAATTTAGGAACCGAGAGGATGTCAAGGAGGCGCTGCTCACATTTTTCGAATCACAACCGGCCACGTTTTGGAGGAAAGGCATCCATGACTTACCAGCACGTTGGCGAAAGACAATTAATGTAAAGGGTGGTTACTTCAAATGATTTGATATTGTTGTTCGTATGTTGTGATAATAAATATTTTACGCCCCAAATGTCCGAGAACTTATGCACCAACCTAATACTATGTAAAGCACATCAAAACGCGGAAAATGCTACAAAGGAAATGAGCGACCTAATAGCAACCTTGAAAAGCATGCAAAGAGACAGTGACAACTGTGTTCACTTTTTTGGCAGGTGAATTTAAATTATCAAGGAAGGTTATTAAATGTTCCTTGAACTGCCTCTCGGAACAGCCTGTTTTAGCCTTCTCGGAAAAGCTCTAGTTTTTCTTATGTTTATTTGGAGGATGTTCGTAGATTTTCCGAGGTTAGAACAGATTTTTGTACAAGGAACATTTAATGGTCTTCTTTGAAATTTTAAACTCTTCTGCCAGAAAAGTGTAACTGTTCCTTTGTATGCTTTTCGAGGTTGCTATAATAGGATGAACCTTTTACTACCGCAAGGCCCGTCGTGAAGAGAGAAGCTGAATACATAGAGAACAGTGTTTGAAATTTTATAAATGTTTCATTTTTTAATGTTAAGAAGAGGTCGCGCCAGGAAATTATCTAACGTCGTGATTATCATTGGAATGATAGAAAAGACTTCGCCTGCCAGGAGTTATGCACTTTCAACGGTGCAGCAGAAAATTTGTGAATAGGACACACACTTTGCTGTTTCAAGTAGACAGCATTTACACTATCAATCGACTGGAAATCGAGATGTGCTTGACGAATGCATGGCGTGATCTTTTTCAATATGCTAAGAATATTGAACATCTCTACATTCTTGCGCTTTAAAACAAAGTTTAAATCTAGCAGCCTCCATGTTCTCTCATCTTTGAACCTCGGCATTGTTGTGAAATTGTTTTCAAGCTCTTTTGTGCTGTGAGGTTGTTAGGTAGAATGAGTATTGATCTGATTGGTCGAAACGTCAGGCCAATAAACATTCCACCTAACAATTCAAATCAGTTTCTTTAAGCCTCAATTGGCTGGTACCGAGGATGTAAGCTGTCACAACGATGCTTTGTTGCGATGTTGCGTTCAATCAAACGGCGCCGGTGGTGTAATGGCGTAGAGCATTCCCGCCCGGTCAGAGGGAGGAGCGGGTTCGAGTCCCGCCTGGCGCTAGAAGTTTTGATCGCAACAAAGCATCGTTGTAACAGCTTACATTCCACCTAACAATCTCGTAGCGCAGAAGAGCTTGAAAAAAGGTTTAAATCGTTTTCTTTTTATTAGAAATCTTATGCAAATGTCAAACAGTGTGTTCGCTTATTGGGATAAGTGAATTAAAAGGATTTAAAGGAAGCCATATTGAATTATGCTTGAACGAAAAACTATTTAAAAAGTTTCGGGCAGTCTGTAGTTCAGCCTGGGGGACGCTTGCTTTGACTTGGAGGATGTTCAGTTTGGTTTCGAAAGCGTCAAGTCTACTTAGAAAAGTGTCCTATTTGGACTTGAACCCACTTGAAAAGTGCCTAGTTTGGTTTGAAAAGCGTTCAATTTGGCATGAAGGTGCTGCGAAAGCCAGCATGGGTGGTTCCCTGGTTGACTTAGGAGCCACTTCGCAGAAAAATTGATATTTTTTGCTACCTAAGCGTTCTGCTGCCTGGCTGAGTCACTCTGCCAGTTCTTTAAGTCGCTGAGTCCGTGACTTGATAAACCCTTCGCTATCGTACTGAGCCACGAAGAGATGAATAGAGAGCGAGCACGTTGAACATGGACGTAAGTTGAATTGTGAGGCGGATATCCGAAGTAGGCCTATAAATAGGGGCTAAAACTGCGCACATGGCGGTCTCTCTCTCATTTACTCTTTAGGACGTTGATTTCTATTGTTCTATACTCAGCTTTGTATTGTGTTTTCAATAAACGTTACTGTTATAACACTTTTATAGAAGGAATAATGAACTCATCTCGTGAACCGCGGTGTAGTTTGGCGATGTCTTTTTACTTAAAGTATGTTAATAGTGGACCATCTCGCCCTTTTGTCCATCTTTGCCATTTTGCACTAGTCGCTAGATGCTTGCTACAAGTCTCTATCGTTCAGCCGGCTGGCTTATCAGACTGGTTTTTCTGTGTCTATATTTAGCCAGTGATTGATATGGCCCGATATAAACATGGGCGAGGTGCTCCAGGTATTGTGCAGCGAAAAGCTTACTAGGGATCTTTCAAGCTCATCCTTATAGAACTTCAATAGAGCATCAGAAGCATTCTTGACCTCTTCTCATTGCCTTTTCAGGACATTCTCCATTGACGAGGAGGATCAGCAAACGATTTGGGCGAGCGACATCAAGTCTCAGCTGTATCTGCAACTGAGTGTGATGCTTCGAAGTGCCATGGTAGCCGCAAGAATGACACCGTTGCATAGGTAGGTTATCCCCTTCGCGCCAATGCGATTTTTCGCTTTTTCGTCTTAGTCGTTGAATTTCTTTTTGGCCAAAACTAAATCGAGCAACTATATCACTTATTAGTTAGGCCGGGGACATACTTCCATCGCCGCGATGCCATCGCGGCGCTCAATTCATGGCCATTTCGCCGCACGTGGTCGAATAGACAAAGGAAACTTCGCCGCGGCCGTCGCGACAGTGGCGGTCGGCATGCGCGATGGCTTCCCGCGCTCATCGCGGCCATGGCATACTTTTTCGCGCCGCGCGCGCTGTTTAGCGTTGCTCCTGGGCAGATCGCCGTCGCGCTCCCTTGCAGAGCGATGAGCGATGCGACGAGCACTGAGAAGTTCAAATTCTTTCGCGTCGCTCTGCAAAACTCAACGCCGCGATTCCATCGCGGCGACGGGAAGTATGCACAAGGCCTTAAGCAGTGTATGGAACAGGAACAGTAAGAAGTTGTTTCAGGAACAATTAGGCGCAAATAGACTTGCGAGGGGGGATCACCATGTACTCTGTCGGTAATCGCCTTGTTGGGAAGGCACGTGCATGTCCAATTACATTAGGACCCGTTTATACTTCGACGCCGAGCGACGCGACGCCACGTGTTGCGGCCACATTGGTCGAGCGACGCAAACGATCATTTTGGCCACTATACGTGCTGTCGCGTCGCTTGGCGGTCGCAAGTATAAAGGGAGACTTAGAATTACATCAGAAATGGCCTAGCTCAGTTCACCATAGGTGTAGAACAAACCATCGCTGCATAAGATTTTGGGTTTCGCACTACACAACGTTATGTAAGGCTGTCCTACATGGTGACTCCCAACCCTGTATGAGCGCCAAAAATTGTTTCGCTGTCTTGTAACATTACCTGAAGTTGTCCTATTTGTCCTATACCGCCAATGAGCGTCGGACAGCATTGTACGACAATGTCGCGAAGGCGTTAAGGAGAAGCTTTAGCCTTTTTAATATAGTTTTTCGCGCTTTACTATGTGCCAAGAAAATCTAGGGTCTAAAAGGCCTGCCAGCCTCGTTTTGCTCCTTTATTTTGCGTGTAGCGTTTTATTAAGTCGTAATGCTCAGCAGTGTTGCTTCGTTTTTTGCAAAAGGTGGCGGGCAGTGGGGGAACATAAGGACTCGTCTATACTTCGACGCCGAGCGACACGACGCCACGTATTGTGGCAACATTGATCGAGCGACGCGATCGATCGATCGGACACTTCTTTGCCGCATGGGACAATATGGACTGACGACATAGTCGGACATCATCATAAAAGTAGTCCTTGGAAAGTTATCAAACATTTAACAGTACAATATTGCCGACGCCGAAAGACGCGACGGATATATAGTGGCTCAAATTGATCGACCGCGTCGTTCGATCAATGTAGCCACAATTGTTGGCGTCGCCTCGCTCGGTGTCGTTGTATAAACGGGCTCTAACGCGGCTTGAAGGAGTTTCACTCTTGTCGATGCCGCGAAGATAGAGCTGACTATGGTCTTCTGAGGCCGGATTCATCAACGACTTACAGCAATTTAACAGAGGTTTTAGTTCCGAAATTACGGAAGAAGAAAAAAACGTGACTTAACGCGACTTATCAACAAGCGGTATGGTAAAATTCTAGCGTTATCAGGAATTTCCGCTTTAAAATCTCTGTTAAATTGCTGTAAGTCGTTGATGAATCCGGATCCTGGTCGCCAATAATTGACGGCTGGCAGCGCTGCTTTCTTCCAAGACGCTGCACGGAGTATTGTCGTTCAAAGCGATACACCGTTTAGAAAATAATTGGCCTTCGAAAGAAATGTCTCCCGACCGGAAGCGCAGATAACGACGACGAACCGTGGAGGGATGGTGTCCCCCTTGGGAGGGCCTTAGAAATTCCGAGCTTCATAGGCGTTCGAAAATCGGAGACGCCTATCGCATGGGCCAAGTGGTCGAACACTAGGTGGGCCAGCCACGTAATCCTTTTCACAGACAACCGTTGGATAAGAGCCGCCACTGTCTGGATTCCGCGGGACGTGGAGAGAAATCCAGGACGACCATCAGTGCTTTGATCAGCTCTCAGCGAAAAATATGACGCAATTCGTGTGTTTCGAGCGAGGAAGACCCATTGGAGCACTCTGACACGTGACACGGATGGATGAAGACGTTGATGGTGCTCGTTTGAGCAACTTCATATCCAGCAGGACGACAGGTGGCAGATCATGGTTGAGAGTGGTGCAGATGTTGGCGATCCATAGCCTTGTCAGGACTCATTAAACGGTGGCTCGGTGAAGGCCTTGATCAATCGAGGCAATGACTGCTTCGTACTGGTAGCCACACGCCTATGCACTCCTCTAAGTAATTCCGAACAACCTGTCGCGTTTTGGTGTAGACTTGTCCTAATATGGCCTCGAAAAAAAAAGAAGAAAAACCGGTCAGAGTTTTCGCTTCCACACAATAGTTTTTCCTGCACTTTGTCCCAATGTTGTTGACTAGTCGTTGTGGCATTAATATCAATCTCGTTATTCAGCGCAGAGATCGGCTAGCGGTATCGATTGCTTTTTAATGTCGAGTTAACGAATTTAGTTTTGCTTCAGTCGTATAGAATCTATCACTATTGTGTTAAAATTCTATGTTTGCCCTTCTAATATCGTATCAATCAAAAGAGCTGCCTCCTCATAGTTGTCTGCACAGTTGTTGTCAGATCTTGTCAATTCATTCATGTCATGTCATTCTGATGGTTAATAGCTATGTATTCAGGGTTAGTTTTCCAGGTACTATGTGAAAAAGCAGAGCTGCGACACGTTCGTGATTCTGTACAAGCTGAGTGAAGGGTTTTCGGAGCTGGATCTGGGCAGCGAAGCGAAGAGACTTGAACTGGGACGATTTCCGACACCGGCAGGAGCCTTTCGACTGGAACTCGCCTATCGGACTCAGATGGCTAAGGAACGGGCGACGACACCGGCGGAGGGACAGGAGTCGCCTAATCAGGTGGGGACTGTTCGATAGTGTGGCTTATATGTGGGGAGGTGAGAGCGCGCCAGTCAATCACGCCTTCTCTGGGTTGCACGCCCACTCAGTGAGTGAGTGATATCAAATTTGGGTGATTAAACCATTCAGATGATGGTTTAGGACGTGAACATCCTATCTGTATCGATTTGACAACGTTGGAAATCTCATTGGTCTTGTACCTCAAACTTGGGTAACTAAACCATCGGTTTTGTGCATCCCCCTTCTCGTGTTGGGCACATTAACGACTAGTACTGCGGTTTTAGGTTTTCTTCAAAGGATTTTTAGACGCCTTCATTCGCCAGAGCTTGTAGTCCATTGTTAGTTGTTGTAGTTTTTTATTGTCCAGTGGTTTTTTTCTTCATTTCGGTCGAGGAAATTTAAACGTAACTTTATGCGAGGATGCGAATTTCGGAGGATTTTTCTTGCTGTACCTTATTTGTCTCTATTTAGTTGAGTATAATAATGACCACGACCCCGGAGATAACGGCTGCGGTTGGATCTCCGACGCCGTCGTCGTACTGCGAACTACTGAGCGAGTTCAGCACGAGTCCGTCGAGTCTGGTATGTTTCCTGGCCTTGTTTTGCTGTTTCCGTCACATTCGTTGATGCTGTGGTCTGTTGTAGGCAGCTGCATCTCCTCCGGATGCGACAAGTCCGCACTTGAAACCTGGGCGGTGAGCTTTTTCAGTCTTATTGAAGGTTAAGGTCGTTATTCGTTCTTAAAAATCCCTTTCCAGGTCTCGGTCCACGTCACTGGCGAGTGATGGCGAGCCTGCTTCTTCGGGTAGTCCGAAGCCTAGACCAAATGTGGTGAGTAGAGAGCTTCTAGGTAGTGTTCATACTTAAGCGCCCATAGGACGTGAACATCCTATCTGTATCGATTTGACAACGTTGGAAAGCGATATACTGACGCGCTGTGCCTCATTTTAAACATAGAATCGCTCTTTGACAGCAGTTTCTTTATTCAAAGGAAGGTACCCAACTCACGGCGAGCTTTTGCGATGGCATTTTGGCAGGATGTAAGGCCATTTGAGCGGAGTCCACATTTGCAGTTAGTTTTCGGAGAATGCTTTATTAAAGACCGCAAAAAGAAATGTAAAAACGTGTGCGCAATATGCCTCGGTGGCGCAGTCAGTAGGAGTACCGCCTTATAGGAGCACAGCCGCGGGCTTTTGAGTTCAAGTCCATGTACTGCCAACATTTTTGCACATATCACTTTGTTGTTACAATGGTTTCTCATGATCACAGGAACCATCAAGGCTGTCTATTTGCTCCTTCATATGTGCAGGCTTTTCAACAATGCCTATCTGCACCACCACCGTATCATACCATATCACCAATGATACCGTAACTGCACACAAATACGCATACCTTGCGGTTAAATATTATGAATCCGTTCTGTATTATGAATAATATAGTTCGCAAAGCCTACAGTACGCTCTTCTGCATACTTCGTAGCATAAAATGTTCAGATAAGGAAATATTGTTGAGACTCTACAAGTCATACGTACTGCCTCGTCTTGAATACTGCTCTCCAGTTTGGAGCCCCCACTTAAAGAAAGACATACTCAAAATTGAAAAAGTGCAGCATGTGTTTACCCGACTCTTATGGTACCTTCTAACGCATCCCTTGTGTAGAACAGACATCCCTAGCTATACCGAGAGGCTGAAAGCATTTGAAATGAAAACGCTGGAGGAAAGACGCATTATCTCGGGCTTAACTTTCTGTTTCCGTATTCTTAGAAGAGAATCTAAACATCGGCTAGTAAATACTGGGTGTTTATGCCAACTAGTATACGCAATGGTAGCTTCAAAATACATTATCGTAAAATTGGTAAGAAAAAGCATTCGTTAATGTTTAATAGTCTTTTCTACCGCTGTGCTAGGTGGATGCAATTGCTTCCACTTCACATACTAGAAGCCGAAAATAGTTCCTCATTCAGAAGGAGGCTAGAGAAGCTTGACCTTGCCCAGTTGGTAGGTATTAGGTAATGAGTATAGATATTAAGCACGTTCCGAAGCAATGGATCATTTTATCAAATTCACAGATTATATGTGTTGCCTGTTTGTAGTGTGGGTCTTAGTTGTGACATTCCCATGCCATAGCCTCAGGAAAATTTTGAATAGATGCAGCGAATGTGTGTCCAGAGACAAAGTTTTTCTGTTTCAAGGTTCTAGTGGTGAATCAAATCTCAGAAACGGTAAGTACTTGACTTTTATGCCTACTCACGGATAATCTCACACTACTTCGTTACAGTGTGCGAAGGTTAACGGCAGACATCATATCTAGTGCATTGTAATGAAACTTCGTCTGCGCAGAACGCAAGGATACTTTCACATGCATTTTTACGCTAATAGACTGAACTCGTTTGTTTCTTGTTGATTATGCTGTTTGTTGATATCACTATGTTTGCGGTTAATGCTTTAATAATAATGGTAATTGGGGTTTCAGTGCAAAGCACTTCGTTACATACACTCTTTTTCTACCCTTTTTATCATTGTTTTTGTTTTAATTTCATTTATGTAGACATATTCGTCGGAGTGATTTTTTGGCAAGTTCAGCTCCTATGGAAGCAATACCGAGAGGAAGCTTAATGTGGCTGGTTGCTCGCATTGGTATGCTCGGAAATTAGACCGAACTCCAATGTGCTTCGCTCTCGTAAAGTTGCTCGAAAGTGATTTCTTCACTCACTCGGAATCACACCATAGCTATACTGAACTTCAAGCTTCTCACTTCTGACGCTTATGATAAACTGTTTTGCCTTAACATTTTATTTAAGTATTTCGACATAATTCTACTTCATTCGCAATATTTTTTAAAATTTGAGCTAGTACTTTGATCTGAAACTCCAGGTGTTTAGAAAAGATTAGATCTCCTACCTTAGCGTATTCATAGTGATGTCCCACGGTCTAACTTTGTCAATGTTGTTGTTACTAACGCCGCACAAGAAATGTTTTGTGGTTAGTGCGTTTTTAAGTTTGTTGTGTTCAAGCGCTCTTTTGGTGCATATTAAATAAATAAATAAATAAATCCGGCCCATAACGGTGCATAAGTGATGGTCTAAAATTTGCGATCATGAGAAGGCGTAATAACAAAAAACTAATATGAGCAAAAATATTGGCAGTACGCTGACTCGAACTGAAAAGCCGCCAGTGTCCTTCTATGAGGCAGCACTCCTACTGACTGCGCCATCTAGGCACATCTCGTAGGGTTTCATAGGGATTGGGGATTGTTGTGCACACGTTTTTGCACCTATTTTCGGCCCCTTAAAAAGGTGTTCAACAGAAAGCAAAAACTAACTGTAGTCCTGGGCTCCGCTTCCATGGCCCTACATCCTGTCAAAATAGCATCGCAAAAGCTCATCATGAATTGGGAACCTTCCTTGTCATTTAGTTATTGTTTGAAAAAATGTATGCTACAGATACATCTACAATAAATATGAACTATGGTATATTCCATGTTCGACTGTCATTGAATCTTGGCATGATATTGAACAGTATGAATACCCAAGTGATACAGCTGGCGAGCTAAGATTGATATAGATCCTTTATTTCGGCTAACGTTTCGGCGTTACCACCTTCAGAGCCTCAAACTTGGGTAATTAAACCTTAATTTTAATTAAGGGTTAATTACCCAAATTTGAGGCTATAGGCCGGTTTAATTACCCAAGTTTGAGGCTCTGAAGAAGGCGGTAACGCCGAATCGTTAGCCGAAATAAAGGATTTATACCAATCTTGGCTCGCCAGCTGTATCACTTGGGTATTCATACTGTTCAACTATGGTATAGTCAGTGGAGGATGCGAACCCCAGTCGATTATATGCGTGGTTCTTACCGATTCGCCAGTGTTTTCGATTAGTTTGAGCATAACATTGTAATATATCCATTGGCCGCTCCCGCCTCCAAAATTTTTGCATGAGAGATCAGTGTGGGATGGCATAAGTAAAGGACGTGACGTCCCAACAAGTGTTGATTGACATCGACTTTACATCTTTATATTTGTTTCAAAACTAAGGGTACTAGGATATTATTGATTTCCATCTCTGAAACCCCTTGAGCACTTGCTGAGGAGACAAAGGAATTCTAGTACCGGCCCTTGGAAATTCAATCCGTTCAAAGTGCATTAGTCCTTGACCTTTGAGGTGGCCACCCCTGCATAGGGTTTAAAGAACTGCCTCGAAAAATAAAACTCGGCGACTCGTCTTGATGCTGATCACTATCCTCTTCTTGACTAGATTGCTCTTAATTTCAGTGAAGATGAAGCCTTTGATTGGTTTCAAGTAGAAGCGCTTCCTGTCACTAGCCATTGTTCACGTTATAATTGAAGTCGTCGGAATTCACAGTTAGCATGAAGAGGGATAGAATAAAAGGCAGAGTTGTTGAACCCCTTGGGGATGTGCCATATACTCTACTTTTACTTCATACATAACAAGTGAAGACACATCAAAAGCGTATTTATAAACAGGGTGTCCCAAAAAATGTAAGCACTCTTTGGAAGGTGATGACATTGCTGCCAGTAAAGGTGCTGAAAAAGTTAACAGCTCATACGGAAGCACAAGAAAATGGAAATTTTCTGACATATGAGTTGTAGGGTAGCGCCATGCACTCGTCTGAATTTTTGCATTTCATTCTCATGTGATAGTGTTCCACTTGAATCGTTGCCGCAACTTCTCCTCAAAGTAGCCGTATCGATTTATTTGTCCTTATTTTAAAGTTTGAAGCTTAAAAACACACTGCGGATTGCGGCACAATGCAGGATATCCTAAACAATCCTAAACAAATGCGGATACTATTTGAAAGGTACTAACATTGCTGCTGTGAAGCTTTTGAAAATGTTTGAGACTCATATGAAAGCACAGAGCGACGAGATTTCTGTGACCTGCAAACAGTCCAGATTGCGCCATGCCTCGTCTAAAACCTTACATTTTAGACTCGATTGATTGTGCGTGGGCTGATGCTTGTTACAGTCCTGTTATTGATTGCCTCACTAACTTGTGCTCTGCTTCTTTCAGGCCTATGTTATACTCCCGCGAGAGCATCCGCGGACGGGCGGGAATCGGGGGGGGGGGGGGGGGGAGTCGTTCGGTACACCGTGCTTCCTGCCGCCCACTTCCCGCCCTGCTCGTACCGCCCTATTTGGACAAGTTTGCTGCACGCAAAACCGTTGTTAATTGACGTGACGTCGACAGCTCATAGGAGACGATTGGGAAGCGCATCTCGGGGAACTCTGAAGTCATTTTCCAGTCGGTTCGGTTATGGAGGCAGTTGAGGAGAAGAGAACGTCGCTCTACTCTCTAGATTCTTTCAGTTTTTGTCACAGTTCTTTAAGTTTTCGCCTCAACTAAAGACTATTGGTGATTCGGTTAGGAGTTCTATGTTGAGGGTTTATCCGTAATTGTGCGCAAAACTATCTCCCCGTCCTCTTTTTCCAAGGACCAAATAATTTTCCCTGTGTTGAAGAACTTTCTAGTGGATGGTTGCGTTGTTGTCATGACATATCTCGCTGAGATGCTGCTGTGCTTGTCGGAAAATGCGGAAGACGCCTTAGTACTAAGCAATGTGGCGGGACCTGAAGAAAGCCTTGGCGCTGCAGCTGAACTCTTTTCCTCCAAATATGGTGGACACTTTTGTCTTTAGAACGAAATCAGTTCAGGATAGAGCTGCAGGGCCAAGGGAAGTGATTAAAAATGCGATGCCTCCATGTGATGCCAGGAACCCGGACATCTTGTCCTCGGCGCGCCCCTCGCCCCGCCACTTTCTGAGGGCGGTGTATCCAACGACTCTCCGCCGCGGGAATCGCGCCGAGATCCCTGACCTGACCAATGGCCGCGCCTCGCCGCGCCGTCCGCGGATCGCCGCCGACAGATGACGAGAGGGCTGTTATACTTTCCGCCCGCGGGAGGCTGTTGTCCCGCGGAGTTCGGCGCCAAAAACGCGCTCCGATGCGACGCTTGCCGCCCCAGGATGACGGCGACCGTCCTTACGCTGACGTCCCGCGGATGCTCCCGCGGGAGTATAACATAGGCCTTAGCGTTTAGAAATGGACAATGCATTTCACGTGAACCCTTAAAAAGGATAAAGGACGGCGTTACTCAATCCCCTTTGGGATGCGTCACGCATTCTACTTCTACGGGATGTCGTGGAGGCGAGTTGAATGCGTATTTGGCCATACAATGACTTGCGGTGGCCAGCCGATGAACAAGTCGATGAACGCTTTGTCATTCCCAGACAAGTCTGGTACCAATTCACCGACCCCGGAGGGATGGAAGGCTTGGTTGGCCTGGGCTGGAAATCCGAACCAGAACCTGGTATCGGGTGCAGGCGACAGCCGGCGCCTCCGACTGCGCTCCACGCGCACAGTGAGGTGAACCCTTAACATCTTCAAAACCTTGACTAGCAGCAATGGTATGGCGTCTCATGTAGTGCTTGTTAAAAAAAAAGATATCCCGCATTTTGCCATAAGTTGTTAGTGCAATATCAAGTTCTAAACGTTAAAAAGAAGCACAGCAGAGGTTAATGTGGCCATTTAGTAACTAGACTGTAACAAGCACTCAGCCCATACACAACCAATCCAGTCTGAAATGTAAGTTTTCAGACGGGTGCATGGCGCAATCTTGACCATTTGCATGTCACAGAATTTTCGTTATTATGTGTTTTCATATAAGTCCCAAACATCTTCAAAAGTAGCACTAGCAGCAATGTTAGAACCTCTCCAATATTACCTGCATTTTTCGCAAGCCGCTTTTATGTCTGAAACCCTAAAAGAAGCAGAAAGCAATCGATATGCCTACTTTATGGGGAAATCATTACAAGAATTCAAGCAAAACACAATCAATCGAGTGTGAAACGCGAGAATTCAAGCGAGTGCATGGCAATCACCACCGCTCAAATGTCAAAAAATTTCCGTATTCTGGCGCTATCATATGACTGCTTTCGTACTTTTTATGCAAGTGGTCCAATTTCAACCATTTTGTTTTACAGCCCGTGGTAAAGAACATGCCGTTCGCGAATCTGCTAGAAGTTTCCTACACGGGTGTCTTGTTTCCGTTGAAAGAGGAGGCGCCAGTGCGGAGGAAAACTAGTGAGTTTTTTTTCATCTGACAGCGTTTTTTATGTTCGGAATATTGTGGAGGAATGCGTTATACGAAACAATAGCAAGGTGTTCGTCAGTGATTCTTATGATGGCATACAGTACTTATGAAGCAGAGGGCCCGTGGTGCCGTGGGGCTGCAGGGAAACATGTTAACGCGGCAACCCACGGCACTCGAGGACGGGTGTTTCATAAGTACCGGCCCGTGGTGCCGTGGGTTTGCCGCGTTAACATGTTTCCCAGCAACCCCACGGCACCACGGGACCTTTGCTTCACAAGTACCTAGCATATCAGTGACGAGTTACAGACAGGCAATGTGTTGTCTACTACTTCACCAGTGCACTTTTCTATGCACGCGATTTGGATCTATCCTAGTCCGGGGGGGCACATAACTAAAAAGTAGGTAACAAAATGAATTGAGAGTTACCGAGCGCCTCCTAGAGTACGAGTTGGAACCTAAAAGAAACCAAAAACGAACGAACAAACAGAAAATAAAAAATCGCCGGTTCACAACCGTCTCGGCGGGCAAACAGCGACGGAATAGAGGCATGCCGCGTGCTGACCGCCGGCTGACATGTTATAACCAGGATATAACATGGTGAGGAGGGCGCATGAAGCCGCATGCCGCGTGCTGACCGCTGCCTGACATGTTATAACCAGGATCTAACATGGTGAGGAGGGCACACAACTTTGTCTGCTTACAATCGCAACAAATGTAATTTTTTCGTTTTTTTTTTCTTTATGACTTTTCTTGTTTAGGTCCCATGTTGTTCTGTAGAGGCCGCTCGGTAATTCTCAAGTGGATTTGTTACAATAATAGTTTTTACTTATGTGCCCCCCCCCCCCCGGACTAGGATAGATCAGGCAATTTTCATTTATAACTCGCCGCGCAACGGGTAGCAGATATCGATTATCCGCACAGCTCATCGATACCGGTGGTTCATGTTGTACCACGCGGTAAAGCGAGTAAGTCAAAAAGCTATCTAGTTTTGGCGCAATGCGTGGCAGGGGAGGGGGAAGGGAGGCTTTTCTTAATCCCTTTTCTTACTATAGTTTCAAATTCCAGCGGATCCCAGAGCAGGGGTGGACAGTGGTATGTAAAACATAATATACTACTTTTCCGTCACCTCTACGTCGAGGAAATCTACGCATAGGAAAGAGTGCTCCCCCTAACCCTCAAAGCGCCTTGGTTTTTAGAGGAGATCACTTTGTTCCACATTTCTAAAGCCTGGGAGGTCAGACTAGATGTTCGACAGGTGACACTGGCTTCAAATTTCGAATGTCGCGTCGCTGGAGTGAAGAAAGGAGGCCGCTTGCGTTTCCGAGCTCTCGAACACCAAGGACCTTTGGTCGGATGTCTTGGGGTGAATGGTTGTCCTTCCAGAAACCCTATTGAAGAGGCACTACCCGCTAATAAAAGAGTAGGATGCACAACGCATATCAGATGAACCGAAGAACGACTACGTTCCAACCATCTCTAAATATCCAGTGGTGAAACATGTGACGGCTAGGTTTCCACCGCCATCAAGAGGTCTTAGCTGTAGTGCATGCATCGATTTCGGCGGCGGCCGATGGGGCAGCTGGATCGCGCTTCGGGAAGGAGACGGATTTGTCAACGGAACGACGGACACCATGTTATATTGCGCGCGTCCGGTTGACTCAGCGAAGAGCACAGTCATTAGCGAACGTTGTTGAAGCCGTTTGTACGTGCCTTTCCAGCGTCCAATTGGTTAGATTTGAGCCGCGTTTTGGTCCACCGCTTGAACTAATGCCCTTTTTGCAACAAAATGGTTACCTTAAGCTTAAGGACCCTCATTTTAGCCCTCAAACCTTAATTCTCCATTTCCAGACTCAGAATCCGCCATAGTCGTGGGCACGGCGGCGGGTGTTGTCGTACCGCCACGCTGCGATTCGTTCTCTCGTCTGCTTGGCGCTCACCACCACGCTACGGTGCCCGAAGAAGAGCGGCGGGATTTCGCCGAGGAGAATCAGGAGACGGAGATGGAGAGCGAGGCGCGAGAGGAACTAGACCGTTTGAGTGAGTTCGAGTTATGCCTTCTCATTAAAGGATAAAGGATAAAGGACGGCGTTACTCAATCCCTTCTGGGATGCGCCAGCGCATTCTGCTTCTACGGGATGTCGTGGAGGCGACATGAATGCGTATTTGGCCATACAATGACTTGCGGTGGCCAGCCGATGAACAAGTCAGCGCTTTATCCTTCCCAGACAAGTCTGGTACCAATTCACCGACCCCGGAGGGATGGAAGGCTTGGTTGGCCTGGGCGGGAAATCCGAACCAGAAACCTGGTATCGGGTGCAGGCGACAGTCGGCGCCTCCTCCGACTGCGCTACACGCGCCCTCCTTCTCATTACTAAGATGTTATGGGGCTCTATACCATTTTGACATCAATTTGATCAGTTTTCAAATCAAATTAGAACCGTATCGGATCAAATAGGGATCTATCCTAGTCGGGGGTAGGGGAGACATATAAATAAGAATCGTGCAACAGATTTACTTGGTATTTAAAGGAGCTACTTATAGAAGACAGAGCAGTACCCAAAAAACAATCAAACAAGCGAAAAAACAAAAAAAATTTCTCCGCGGTATGTTCTGGCGAGCAAAGCGTATTCAAACACAACTGACCGCCACCTGAGATGTTATAACCTGGATCTATCATAGTGAGAGGGGCATGTAAAGCCGCGTGCTGACCGCTGTCTGACATGTTATAACCTGTTATAATCCGTTGTGGTTCCGACATGTTATAATCCGTCATGGCGAGGGGCGCACGTAGCTTCACCACCGTGGTGAATTTTTTGTTTTTGCTGCATTTTTTGTGAATTTCGTCAGCTTGGATCCAATGTTGTCCTCTAGAACTCGCACCGTGAATCCCAAGTAACTTTCTTGCATGATTTTTAGTTATGTGCCCTCTCCCCAACTCAGATAGATCCCAGACAAGGTACTTTTCAAGTCAAATGAGATACTTTTCAAGACAAATTCAATATTTTTCTAATCAAGTTGGACACTTCAAAGCATTCATTCACAGTAAGGGCCGGATCAACCACCCTGGTACCTGGCACTGAAGAGCAATATCAGCCCTACTCCAGCCCTCCATTTGAAAGTCTTTTGGATCTTTCAAACGAGTCGCAAATCATGCTCTCCTACAGTGCTAGTGAGATTGCTGTTTTAAGTTCCTGAGTTACAGTTACAGGCTTTATCCTTTTTCGTTATGTTTCACAAAGATGATTAAGTTTGTTTGATGCTATATTGGATTGCTCACGGCTGTCTTTTATGGTCGTCATAAGTTGCGTTGAATTGAATTGAAGTCAAATTGGAGACTTTTCAAGTTAAACTGGACTTTTTCAAATCATATTTTTCTCATATTATCCATATTATTATCATATTGACAGACCTCGAGGATATCGCGGATGTTACGAGCGGTGAAACAGCGCCGGTGGTGTAAGGCGAACATCGCTGCCCGGAAAGCAGAAGATGCGGGTTCGAGTCCCGCCTGGCGCAAGAGTTTTGATCGCAACAAAACATCCTGTAACAACATATAGCCTCTCTACCAGCCGTTCCAGGCGTAAACAAATGTGTTAAAATATTATCATATCGTTAATCATATCCTTACGAAGATCTTTCCCATATTGTTCTTTGTACTGATCAACATCGCGTCAAATGACGATATCTTTGAATTATTGATATTAGACACTTTTCAAATCATATTGGACACTTCTAAGCAAGCTCGACGTTTCTGAAATCAAGCTGAACACATTTTAAATCAGAACGTGCGCCTTCCGCACTAAACTGGAGACTATTAGAGAAGGTTAGAATTATTTTTTGTCCAAGAAAAATTTAGTATGACCTTTTTTGAAGTTTTTCAAATCACCTGCCCTTATATGTGGCACAATCTTTGTGACGTATAAAAATTTATTTCCATCGAAGAATACTAGCTTGAACGCTATTTTATGTAAAGTGCAAAAAGGCAGAATTTTTTTGCAAATAAAGGTAAGAGGATGCGCCGTGCACTCGTCTAGCTGATCGCGAACCTCATTTGATTGATGGTGTAAATGCTGTTTCCTTACTTATAACAGTTTCCACAATTGTTTTTGTTGTTCCATTAACAAGTGTGTAGCTTCCCACAAACGCGAATTTTTGTTATCAACCAAACGTGAAACGTGACATCCTGGACGACTAAAGCCCAATCATTTAGCAATAAGAAATTGCCGTCTTACTACACCTTGAAAGAAGCTTCAAATTATCATTTTTCATGAAAAATAAAAACTTCAAACAATGTGTTCACTTATTGGAGCAGCTGAGTTTTAAAAATTTTCAAAGAAAATCCTGCAAAATTTCGTTAGACAAAAAACATATTCTATCTTCTACGGAGAGCTGAAGCTAGTTTATTGTGTAAGGGGGCTTATTTTCATTAAGAAAATGATCAGTTTGATTTACAGGGTGAACCAAAATAACGTGGAGAAGATTTTTTGTCGTAATTATAAAACAACCAAAAATTCGAGAAAACGACGACTAAATTACAACAATACAAACATTAGGGCACATTATGTTCAAGTGGTTTCGAGTGGCCTCCCTTGGAGCGAATGCAGAGGGCAAAACGTTTCGCGAATTTTTCGGCGATGGGCAGCAGGTCATCAAGAGGCAACAGTTCCCACTCCTGGCGCAAGGATTCCTTCAGGGACTCGAGACTGCGGTGGCATTTGACGCCGACCCTAGCCTCGAGAATGCCCACACACTGTAGTCCATCGGATTCAAATCCGGAGAATACGGCGGCCATTCCGAAGACGTGATGAAGTCGGTGAAATTGACCTTGCACCTCGCCTCCGCACTCTTCGCACTATGTGCGGGTGCAGAGTCCTGTTGGAACGTCCAGTGGGCATCACCTCGACGGTAAACAGCTTCTCATCCGTGAACAGAATCTGTTCCCAGGTACGGCCTGCGGATCATCATCGAAAAAATCGCGAAACGTTTGGCCCTCTGCATCCGATCCAAGGGAGGCCACTACGAAACCACTTGAACATGATGTGCCCTAATGTTTGTGTTGTTGTAATTTAGTCGTCGTTTTCTCGATTTGTTGGTTGTTTTATAATTATGACGAAAAAAATCTTGTCCACGTTATTTTGGTTCACCCTGTATAAGCATCAAGCTTGTTTTAATGGGTGTCCAGTTTAACGTGACAATGGAATATGCAGAAGAAATATCAGAAGTGCTTGCCAAAATGGAAAGCTATAGCTAAGCTGGGGGAAAATGTGGATGATTAGAGCAGGTTTAGGTGGGGAATTTGACCGCTATCGGATCAAATAGGTCACTTCTCAAATCAAATTAGACACCTTACAAGTCAAATTCGATATTTTCAAATTAAATTGGACACTTTCCAAATCAAACTGGACACTTTGGACACTTTTAAGCAAGCTCGACGTTTCTGCAACCAAACTGAACACCTTTCAAATCAAAACGATCGTCTTCCACACTAAACTAGAGACTCTTCTAAAAGGTTAGAGTAGTTTTTTGCCCACTAAAAATTTGTCCAAGGATTTGCCTAAGGAGAGATGTGGATGGTTCAGATTTCATTGGTCCTATGTTTCCATCTGGGATCAAAGAGGGTTAGAAAGATTCTTTCGTGGGTCCTAGCCAGCAGATCGAGGCCTAACTTCCAAGCGTTTACGTCCATTGTTCTCGTAAGGCTTTTCCAGGGCCATCCTTGGTGTCACGGGTACATGTGAAAGCCGTTCCAAGTCAGACTGATGTTTCAGAGGTAGAAGATGACGGCGAAAGACCACCAGTGAAGGTGAGTTTTGAGCTGGAGATCAGTGAAAGGACTCTAGTCGATCAGGACAGTGACAGCCAGACCGAGGGCTCTCGCAAAGGGGAGTTGGACGTGGAAGATCCGGAAGAATCGGTGGCGACCATCAAACATTCTGAAGGAGACGGTGCTGATCAGGATGAGGTCGTCGGCGTCTCCGACGATGACTCGTTCGTCAAGGTAATCCTTGTTTTGCCTTCTCCCACTCTTAGTTGATGTGGCTAGCAAGGTTTTGGAGCAGCTTTTTTTTTGCGTTCGTAGGTGCTTAAGACCATTTGGTTGGCTTTTCTCCTGAATATTGCTCATATTCATAGAATTCGGTGCAGATACCGCTATTCGGGCGTGCATCTGGTGCTGATGTGAGCCAAGAGGGAGAGCTAGATGTTCACCTGACGGAGTTTATGTCGTCATGCAAGGCTCCACCACCACTCGAGGCCGTCCATCCTGACTGGGACACCTTGGCCGACATCAAAAGCTTGGTCAGTGATTTTTGTACTTTTTTGAAATTTAATTCGATATTTCTTACTTTACATGTACTCTATATCTTACTGCGCAGCATTTTTTCAGAGAACAGCCAGTCACTTCCTTCTAGTGATATAATTGCTTTTATATGATCCCTTCTGATAGAGTGCAATTACGGGACACCTTGCTGCTGCTGCTTAGGGCCTGTTCATACTTCGCGACAGCAGCGACATGAGCGACGAGAGCGCAGCGCGCGGAAGTATGAACAGGCGACAAGAACGACTGGAGCGACAACGCCGCGCTCGAGTATGAACACTTTTCGACGGCGCGTGCTCGGTTTTACTCAATATGGATGCTTTAACACATTTGCTTAAGCCTGGAGCGGCTGGTAGAGAGGCTATATGTTGTTACAGGATGTTTTGTTGCGATCAAAACTCTTGCGCCAGGCGGGACTCGAACCCGCATCTTCTGCTTTCCGGGCAGCGATGTTCGCCTTACACCACCGGCGCTGTTGATCGCGGATGTTACGTGCGGTCAAACAGCGCCGGTGGTGTAAGGCGAACATCGCTGCCCGGAAAGCAGAAGATGCGGGTTCGAGTCCCGCCTGGCGCAAGAGTTTTGATCGCAACAAAACATCCTGTAACAACACACACACAATATGGATGTTTTGCACGGGCGACGAGTCGTACTTGTCGCGAAGTATGAGCAGGCCCTAATCCACACGCGGATTAGCTATGGAGCGCGGAAACTTTCGGGCGCTCTGGTCCTTCATCCCCCCCCCCCCCCACCCACGTTTCGTTCGATTGAATGTCGAAGAGGACCACCAAACATCAGGAGATCGATAAGGATGTGGATGAATCAGTTTCAGCCTCGAGACCACTCACTCACCACTCACTCTGTGGATGAGGCCAGTAGATTGAAACCTGTAAAAGTCTACGAAGGGTGCCACTTCTGGGCTACCGTAAGGCACTCATTCTTTCGATTTACACAAGGGCTTTTAGAACCGGAAGAAGGAGTGTCTAACGGTAACATAGGAGCTGGCACCGTCCGTAGAGTTCTGCGAGTTTAGGTCCATATGACTTTATTCACAGGATGGGTAAGTCGCGTGGTCTCGGGGCTGGAACGGATTCACAAACTTCCGCATCGATCTGCGGATGTTCGGAGGCCCTCTCCGGCATACACCTGGAAGGTTAGTTGTCCATTTGAAGCTGTAGTATCGGGCTTTGTCTGTAGTACTCTGGAATGGTGTTTAAAGGGATAAATAAAGGATAAAGGATGGCGTTACTCAATCCCCTTTGGGATGCGCCACGTCATTCTGCTTCTACGGGTTGTCGTAGAGGCGATTTGAATGCATGTTTGGCCGTGGAAGGAGTTGTAGTGGACAGCCGATGAGTAAGTCAACGCTTCATCCTTGTCAAACAGGCGTGGTACCAATTCACGGACCCCGAAGGGATGGAAGGCTTCGTTGGCCTGGGCGAGAACTCCGAACCAAGAACCTGGTATCTGGTGCACGTCCCTCCGACTGTCCCTCCGACTGCGCTACATGCGCCGAAATGGTGTTTAGACTGGAAGTGTTGTAGATATCTCCTATCTTTGCAGGATCTGAAGACGGCGAATCCGCCAAAACGAAGGCCGAATAAAATATGGATAACAGTCTTGATCAATGGCTAAAACAGAGACACATTAACATTAACAATCTAACAACGCTATGTCAGGATTCATCGAAAACCGAACACGTCCAGTATTTTCATGTTGTAGTAGCAGGATGTCTCTTGGTCCCTCAGGCACTTCTAGCATAATTTTTGACCCGTTTGCAAAGAAACTTCTGTGTAAAAAAATTTCGGCACTTCTGTACTTTCACGACGCTAGAGGTCGAGGATAGATGGAAAAAATTTTCGCCCAAACTTCGCCTGGTGGGGAATTTGGTGTGCTGATCACGAATCTGACATCCGCTTCTGAAATTTCGGCCGATTACGGTGGGTTACGGTAGCTACGGGTGCCTAAGGCTATCTAGATGATAATCAGTGATTTCACCAAAATTTCACCCAGGCGGTTACTTGGAGTGTTGATCACGAATGTGACTTCTGTTTTTCGTATCACGCCGGAGTACGGTAGGTTACGATATGTGCGGTAGACTAACGAGGAAAGTCAAAGAGGTGACCGTGGAGTTTCTCAAAGCGACCCATATAGGGTTGTAGGGCGTTGTCTGGGAAGCACCATAGTGGTTTCCAAATTTCCTGCGGACCTCTGGGTAGGCCAAAAATCGCAAAAAACTGTACCGCTTCAGTGCGGGCGATGACGCAAAACCCACGCCTGGAATACCCTTGTCATGCTCAGAAATGATCCTCCAAAAGGTTTGGAGCTTCAATCATTGCTAGAACGCGGGAGTTGCTAAATTCCTAGTAGAAGCGAGAAGGCGCATTCACGGGAGGCATTCTCCAGCAGTGTTTCAGCGACTGCATGGCAGAGTGGATATCGTGGTAGACTTGCGGGAGGGTGATCAAGGGATCAGTTCTGGGGTGGGGTCTGCGCATTGCTAGTGGTGTTTTTTGCGCTTTTATCAATGTAGATGTATCTTAGTCTCGTAGGGAAGAGTGGCCGGCACCAAAATAGGCAGAAATGCGACCGATAACGCAAGAAGGATAAGGAAATCTAATTTTCGTCACAGTTAGTAGAATTTGTAAAAGTCACAAGAAACGCGTTCTCCATAGAAATCCGAAAGACGATCAGCATATCTTGGTGATGGATCAAAGTAATAGTCGATCATGCTCACTACAAGGTTACTACGATACACACTTCTAAAACTAATAGAAAACATTAAAAAGAGATCGAACATGAATAACATTTAACGAGGGACCCAACAAGACAAGCATGGTTCAATGGCCATATCTAATCGACGAAGGCTAGCTTGGCTCACATCCCACAAGAGATTAAAAGAGGTTGAAACGCGAACACTGAACTCTGCCGAGATCAAAATGAACTCTGCATTGATAAAAGCGCAAAAAACACCACTAGCATTACACAGACCCCACCCCTGAACCAATCCCTTGACAACCCTCCCGCAAGTCCACCGCCCTATCTACTTGGCCATCCAGTCGCTGAGACGCTGCTGGCCTCCCGTGAATGTGCCTTCTCGCTTCTACTAGCAATTTATCAAATCCCGTGTCCTAGCAATGATTGAAGCTCGAAACCTTTTGCAGGATTATTCTGAGCACGACAGGGGTATTCCAGGCGTCAGTTCTGCGTTATCGGCCCGCACTGAAGCGGTACAGTTTTCCGCCATTTTGACCTACCCAGAGGTCCGCAGGAAATTTGAAAAGCCCTGCGGTGCTTCCCAGACAACGCCCTACAATCCTATATAGATCGCTTTGAGAAACTCCACTGCCACCTCTTTGACCTTCCTCGTAAGTCATGGTGACCAAGACGGCCTTAGTCATCTCTAGCTATTGCAGTCTCCCGAAATATCAAAAGCGAATGTCAGATTCGTGACCGGCATAATTCCCCTGGGCGAAGTTTGGGCGAAATCGGTGATCAGCCGAAATTTCAAAAAAGTCAGATTCGTAATCAGCACGTCTAATAACTTCTTTTATGAAGTTTGGTCGAAATTTTTCTTCGACCACTCCTCGACCTCTGGAGTGGTAAAGGTGCAGTAGTGCCAAAATTTCTTCTCGAATCGACTGTATGAGCGCTCACTGTTGTTATTATGTTTGCTCAATATTATGTTCCCCATTTGTCGTTGAGATTTATTAGCAAAAAAAAAAATAAAGGTGAATACGAAAGCTCCGAGAATAATGTGCGTTTGATTTCAGCTGGACGGGTTTTCTCAAAAGCAAGGAGTGTTCGACAAGTTCGTCGCCGAAGTTCGAGAACACGGCGATAACAACGACTGAGCGCGCCAGGACCAGGTGT
Organism: Heligmosomoides polygyrus bakeri; assembly: GCA_947359475.1. NCBI lineage: Eukaryota > Metazoa > Nematoda > Chromadorea > Rhabditida > Heligmosomidae > Heligmosomoides > Heligmosomoides polygyrus. Next base: position 97,725,299 of record OX375868.1, on the reverse strand, counting down.
TCAATGTCCATATGCACGTTTTATAGAGTATCTAGTAGAAGAATTTTATCTGCGATTGATAGGGAATAATGAGGTGTTCGCCCGCACATAGTCGAGAGATTGAGCCAGCAATTGAACCCGGGGATCGTCTAATTCATAGGTTTTTACGTAGTTCTGGAAATATGTGGTAATCCATTAAGTCCACAGTGTACGGTGTTACCTAGTTCCAAATCGTATGGGTTGAACCGGTTCTTGTGAAGAAGATGGTCACAGAGCCGATCGAATTTATCTTCTAGCCTGTGTTCTGTGTTGGGCAGGGTTTATAGTTATGCCGCCGAGCCCATCGCGACACTGAAAAGTGCCGATATCGATTAGCCCGCGCGATTGATCGATAGTGACTCGCGTCCCGGCGACGTAAGCATAAACCGTCTGCCTCGTATTGTAGCTACGAATTGTATAAGACAATGGCGAGACCAAGCCGAAATGTGCAGTGCCTGGTGTTCTTTCTGAGATTAGGAGATCCTGTGTGTATGTGTATATTCGAAGGGATTGATTAATCGATTGGTGTTGAGTGCAGTTTGCCTGTTCTCTTGATGTGAAGGAAGTGTGGATAGATGTACATAAAGTGTGAAAATTGTTAGGATTTTTCCTCAATGGTGTATTGTTCTAGTGCATTGATCGCATCACTGCTGCTGTTCTTCTCTCTATTGTCCTTTCCTATCGTCTTACTAGAGAATTATTGGCAGCTTCCTAGTCGGGAGGGTCTACACAATAGCTCCAACCCTTCCACTAGGAAAGCGCTAAAGTTTCATTATGTCTGCTAACATTTGACATTATTATCATTTTTGTACATAAATCACGTGCGCCGGTTGTTGACAAAGTTGAACTCGTGTGTCTTTTCTTCATTTTCTTTTTGTCGTCCATATATACTTGGCAATTGGTACCTCAGTCACATTTGATAAATTGTTATGTGATGAGAATGGTGTTGAAATCGAAGTTATAACGTCTATATGCATATTTTGCCATCAGGAAAATGATTTGTGAAGATTTCCTCATGTTTACGTGAAAATGACACAGTTAAGGCCTGTTTATACTTCGCGACGGGAGCGATTGGTCGGCTAGTCAGATCATGCGTATCGATTTTTGCCAAGCAATCGCTAAGAAACAATCGATACGTATGATCTGCCTGGCCGACCAATTGCTTCCGTCTTTCCGTCGCGAAGAATGAACAGGCCCTTAGCAAAGTGTATTTACAATGGCCAAGCTGCGGTGCGATGTTGCGACGCAGCGAGAAGTCTATTGGCGCGCACTTCCTACTGGGGTCGACAGATGGGGTGCGACGCGACCACGCCTCCACGCGGCCTGGTATTATCGATTGACCCAGCGGTGGTGATCGATAGTAGCGACTCTGCATTGCTTGAAAAGTATGAATCAGTTGAAACGGGTACCATGGGTGAGTTCACAACTGAAGAGTGTCCAACCATGAACCGAGGCTGCGGTTTATAGATGGTAGCTTTACTAATAATATTTAGAGACGCACATTTTAGTCAGATCATCTGCTAAGAATATCAATTCTTAGCAGATGATCTGACTAAAACTAGGATATCACCGGTGCAGAGTCGCTATTATCGATCACCACCGCTGGACCAATCGATATTACCAGGCCGCGTGGAGGCGTGGTTGCGTCGCACTTGATTTGTCGGCCCCCGTAGTAAGAATAATAAATAAATATTGGTTGCAAGAAGTATTTTCGCGGTTGTTGTTCGACCTGTAGGGATTTGAAGTTCCGGATCCAACACGACCGCCAGAAAACGATCCCATAATCCAATATTTATCATTTTCACATCGAAATAGACACTTTTCAAATCAAATTGGACACTTCTAGCTAGCTTAGGACTTCCGAAACCAAGCGAACCCTTCCAAAATTAATCCTACTCGGGGGGGGGGGGGGGGAGGCACGTGCCTAAAAATTATGCAACAAATTGACTTGAGACATACGGAGCGACTTCTGGAGAATGAAGTAAGGGCTAAAATGACCAAATCCGCAAATAGAAATGCGCTCGATGTTGCCGGTGTGTTCGAATGTGCTTTGACCTCCGAGATGTCTTTACAATCGCGGCGATTTGCTTGTTTTTGGCTTGTTTGCTCGTTCGTTTGTTTGTTAGGTGCTATTTTGTCCTCTTGAAGCCGCGTTGAGGGTCTCCAGCAAATTGGTTACGTCATTTCTTGTTCCCCCCTCCGACTAGGATAGATCGAAAATGAGCTTCTTCTGCACTAAACTAGATACTCTCCAAAAAGGCTAGAGTATTTTTTCTGTTCAAGGAAATTTTTAGTATAATTTTGAAGTTTTAATTCGCCTACCCAACAAGTGAGCACATTTGAGATTGAAATTAAAATTTGAAAATTTATAAAATCCTAATTTTTAAGGAAAAAAAGTTGGCTTGGTGGATGGTGAGGAAATGGTTTGAAGCTTGTTCTAAGGAGCAGGAAGGAGGGCATTTTTAGTGCCAGAGAGGATTGCGCCATGCCCTTGTCCAAGATGCCACAACTTTATTCGATTGATAGCAGAATTTCTGTTTTCATGACAATTGTAAAGAACGCACATATCGTTATTTAGATATCATGGTACTAGTGACTTAGTGTACCGCACTATATCTTGTTCAGAATAGGTCTACTAGGGGTAATCTGCCATGGGAAGAACGAATATCATAGTCGTTTTCTGCGGAAATGTATTATAAGCGAGTTATATTAAGTTTGAATCGCCCAAGCTCTTGCGAAATAGCGTGCGCTGGTAAGAGACGCAGAGTGCATCTCCTACTGATGTACATATTTCGCCGTCTCTAGCCTGCAGCAGAGGTTAGCCGGAGCATGAGCCTTGAAATCTCGAAAAGCCTTGAAAGCTCTGTTCTGTGTTCTCCTCTGACGCGGAGGAGAACACAGAATTCGGCAGGGGAAGAGACTCCAGGGTGTGGCTCAATTGACTCACCCGTGATAAAATTGCCTTGATCCTGGAGTTCCCCGGTAGCAAATAAGACGCGGACCGTAATCGAAACGAGGAGATAAGACTGTATTTACGTTCGCTATGTTTAGCTAGTCGCCATGCCTGTGCGCCACGGCATGCCCCCCCCCCCCCCCACCCTTGGAGACGGCCGCGAAAACCTCCTGATAAGGCCCATGCACAATTCTGCGACACCGCGGCGCGGCAAGTGGGGCGATGGCTACCTCCGCGAAATCCGGCGGTCGCGGCGCGGTCGCGTTAGAGCACCGTTTTAGGCAACGGGACCGACGTCCCCGTGGATTCCGCGCCGCCAGGAATGGTTTGAACCATTCCAGTCTGCGACACTCAGCGCGGCGTTGCCTGCGACAGCCGCCGCGACAGTCGCAAGAGTGTGCATGCCCCCTCCCTGCGGCACGTGTCGCAGTGTCGCGCCGCGGCCGTCGCGGTCCTATGCTTCATCATGGCCGCGTCGCGCTGTCGCAGAAGTGTGCATGGGCCTATAGGGGGCGGAGTCTTTGCGTCTCTTACCAGCGCGCACTATTTCGCAAGGCGTTTGGCGATTCGAACTTAATATAACGCGCTTATAAGGCATTTCCGCAAAAAACGACTACGATATTCGTTTTTCCCATGGCAGATTACCCCTAGTAGATCTATTTTGAACAAGATCTAGTGCGGTACACTAAGTACACTAGTGCCGATATAATACTTCATGTATGCAGCATTTATACTATCAATCAAATAAAAGTCGCGATCAGTTTTTCGAGTGCGTAGCGCGATCTATTCTGTTAATGTGCTATATGCTTGCTTCTTTGCTGTATTTCAAGACAGGCTTTAATTTATTATTTTTTTCTTAAAATAAAAGTTTGTAAAATTATTACACTTATTGGGGCAGATAAGCTAAAGCTAAGAAACCTATTTCAAATTTTCCTTGAACAAAAAATTATTTTAACCATCACGTCCCTGAAGTTCATCTCTATTTGCAAGAGTTCGCTTTGATTTCAGAAGTCTCAAAACTACTTAGAAGAGAGTCGAATTTGAGTTGAAAGTGTTCAATTTTGTTTGAAAAGTGTCTCTTTCGACGTGAAAATGCCCGCAATTGGCAAAACTAGCGGTGCTTCATTTTAATTTGCCGCGTAATTTCGGGGTAATCTTACCCGCGGGCGGCTACTTAAGTGGAAGTTGCGACAGGCCGGCCATCCTCTGAACACCCTGTAAATGTACTGATACAGTCTATAAGTAATGGATGAGCGTCGGCTGTTAGATTGTGGCGATACGCAGCTTCGCGTAATAAAATCCACCCTTTATTTACGAAGTGGTCTCGCGAAGACCGCCTTGGTACTGTGGGACAACTCGTCCAGTTCTTCACGGATAACTTGTCGCTACCCTTGGCAATTTAGTCACGAGTTTCAATATAAACATTGATCGCTCAAATATTTCTATCATTTCCAGATGCGCCTCAGTGTGCTCGCAACGACAATAAGACGCACCTCGCAGTTCGCTGGTGTGAAAGACCGTGCCAAGTATGTACCACGTCGAGCGATGCTCTATGTACCGGCCAGCAACCAGAAGATGCTGGACAAAGTGGCGAATATCCGAGTAGGGCCTGCAGCGTTGCTTTTGTCTGGTGTTTAGCCGTATAGAACTAGTTTTTCTAGGCAGATTGCGTTGTGTTGGAGCTTGAAGATGGTGTGGCGTTGTCGGCGAAGGCGCTTGCACGACGACAAGCCACCCAGACGTTGGATAAACTGATCGGACAACATCTTAACTGCTTCGAATTGGGATTGCGGGTGAACTCTGTGGCCAGCGGTCTCTTGGAGGACGACGTTAAGGTATAGTTTACGTGCACTCATTTTGATTTAGTCGTATGGGAGTGATAGCAATTATAACTAATCCCCTACTGCCGTTTGAATGTTCCCACGCGCTTGCTACAGTATCTCCAAACCTGCACATCACCCAAGCCGTTGTCACGGGGCTCGTTTCTGTCACTGGGCGCGCAGATCTACAGACACCTCTAGGAAGGATAATGTCCTTTCAAGCTGCTTGTGCTAACACCGCTCTCGTCGCTCAACGGGAAGTACGCAGGTAGGTTGTGCTATGAAGAGACTCCGGGGGTGGGCCATCCAAGTTCCTCGTGCTCAAACCGCCCTCGTTGCTCAACGGGGAGTGCGCAGCTCTTCGAGCGCAGAACCAGGATCGAGAAAAGACGGCGCAATGCAAGGAAGAGGGGCAGCCAATGTGCGAACAAGGTCGATGCCCATAGGCTGCCCCCCCCCCCCCCTCTCCTATCATTGTGCCGAAGAGACTCCGGTGTGTGGGCCATTCAAGCGCCTCGTACTCAAATCGCTCTCGTTGTTCAGTGGGAATTACTCATCGATTGAATGTCTACGTGGACACCGACGCGATTCACGACGGGACGGCAGCAACTGCACGCTACAGTATACCTCGGACCTGCACATCAACCAGCAATTCGAACGGCAGTAGGGGATTAGTTATAAGTAAGATTTAGAAGAGGCGGGTTATTTGCCCTATGAAGAGTGCGCCATGCATTTTGCTTTCTTCGTACTCGCCTATTGAGTACCTATTCGTCCGATGCAATGACTATTTCATCGTTTCTCGACAGGATTTTAGCCAATTACAGGCCCTTAAATGTTCCATTCCTCGCTGACTGGGGGTGTTTTCTCATTTTTACCTGCCGTAACCAACGCGACGATTATTTGTCCATTCAGTCCATAGTCCCTCGACTCCGTGTTTAATGACTTGTCGTGTTCGAGCTAGAACCAGAACATGAGACTAGAACACACTGGCATAGATTTAGGAGGTCTGCAAAGCCGAACATCTACCCCAAGCGTTCATGGTCCCAAAAGTGGACAGTCCAGAAGACGTGGCGACCATCTACGACGTCTTCCGGAGCAACTACACCGCGAAACGAGTCACGGATACTGTTAGTGTGCAAGTTTAAAGGTTGCTTTGCGATTCAGTACTGGTGACAGCTCACTCCCATGTCTCAGATGTCTTCAGAATCGATTCAGAATACACGTCTGGTCATATGGATCGAATCCGCAAAGGCGCTGCTCGACATGCCGCGCATTCTGTCGTCCGTGCTGAATCTTCACAAAAACTCCGGTTTCTTCAAACTTGACGGCGTGGTGTTCGGATCGGATGACTACTGTGCTGACATCGGTGAGTCTGTGCTGTCAACGGCGCGCAGAAGCGGTTGTCTGACTGTGCATATATCGATCGAGGTTCGATTCCCGATCCAAGCAAAATGGATTTCACATGGTCCACCTCGAAAAAGTGAACATTCCAGGTGTCACTATCACGTGTCAGTACAAAATTGAACATGGAACAGCACATTTTGCCCCGTTTTGTCTTGTTTTGAGCTATAGCGACGCCATGTGGCGTTTCGCGTGGCCATGTCAGTTTTATCGATCCATCGCCCCCCCCCCCCCCCTCCGGCTAGGTTATTGCGAATCGCTCTCCTTTCATTCACTCTTTAGCACATTGTAACTGTTATGTCAATCGGAGAGCGCATCCGTGCGTAGCGATAGCTCCTTGGGCACTAATCCGTCCATGTGTCCGTCCGTGCGTCCGTATGTTCGACCGAATACCATCGATGATCGGGGCCACTGTAGCGCAGCGCAAAAGGCACAGGCCCGTTTATGCGTTCGTCTATTCATCCGTCCGTTTGATCGGTATTAAACTGTGATAACACCAAAGACGTTAATCCTTCATTCGTCCGTCACCTGCCCACTCTTGACTGCTTGAGATAGGACCATGTCATCAGATCCTTTCATAATTTTGAATTTTTTGTTTCTCAATACGTAGTTGTTTTAAGTGTTGTCAGGCCCAATGTTTCACTTATCCCCGTCTCAAGCGGTCAAACAGAAGAGAATCGGCAAGTTTAATAGAGCGGACGGACGCACAGAAAGATGCACGGACGGAGACTTATGGAATGAGTCTGAAGCTACCATCTGAGGCTGTTACCTCATGACCTTTTAGTGGGCAATACTTAGGCGCTGCTCGAACGAAAGAAGGCACGGAGGTTATGTACGCTCGACAACGGTTTGTGGCGTGCTGCAAAGCGTTCCAACTACAAGCGATTGACAGTGTGTACATTGACATCAAGGATCTTGACGGTCTACAGAAACAGAGCGAAGAAGGTGTGAGCTGTAGACATTTGATTCTCTACGTCACACTTCGCAATCTTTCCGGTTTAGGTCGCGCATGGGGATTCACTGGCAAGCAAACCATACACCCTACTCAGGTATGTTGAAAAAAATCGTTGTGTTATTAACAAAACTACAAAAAATTGGATCACAACTTGAAGTACGACGAGTAATCATGTAGTGCCAATTCGGATCAATGCTGCTCTGATTCAAGTCACAAAATGAGCTGATGGATGACATTTCCGTGAGCGTCGCATTTAAATAGTCTAAGTATGGTCGCGGGCGGCGCGGCGTTATAAAAGCCACCATTATCGATCGTCTTCAACGCATAATCAATATTGATAGCACTCATAACGTCGCACCTCCCGGCGCCAAGCATAAATTCGGCGCGACTAAGGGATCCCCGCTCTCCAGTCGCCACGCGGCGCGGCAAAGGTGAAGGCATCGATATCGATCCGCTGCGCTATCTGATCGATATCGATCGGCTCATCTTGTGATCCGCCGCGCAACGAATCAACCAGGGAAGGGTCTCAGGCGTATGTCTGAACGGGAGAATGGATAGCACTGCGAAATCTCCACCCTTCATGTGATAGAAAAACATGTTTCGTTTTTGCTGAGTCCTTGAACCCAAAGAGCTACGGGCCCTCGAAGGTGGGCGTACGATTGCTCCCGCAGCGCTCGCGCTGATGTATGAGACGGCGTGAAAGATCCCGCGGCAAGCGAATCATTGGATCAGCAAGGTGCGACGCTGCTTCACAGGTGCTATGTCAGATGTTCGACTCCCGGGCTATGCACTATTTTTGCATTTTTCATGGCTGCAGCCTCCTTTACCAATTTGCTTCCTACGCATCTCCTTCACATTCATTTTACCCTAATTTGTCGAATAAGGGTTTACTATGAGCTGTGTTCCCTCACTTTTCTGACTTTCTGTATCAGCGAATGTTAAACAGTGACCTTACAGCAGGTGCGGTGATTACGGCTTTCGAGGTCATAATCACCGTTTTCGCCCAAACTTCTCCCAGAGGGTTATTTGGGTGGTGATCACGAATCTGACATCCGTTTTGGCATTACGCTGGAGTACGTTAAGTTACAGTAGGTAGGCGTGATTGTTGGTAAGGTCATGGTCACCGTTTTCGCCCAAACTTCGTCTATAGGGGTTATCTTGGGTGTTGATCACGAATCTGACTCTTATCTGACAATTTAGAGTGAAATAAATGTGTAGGAGATGTGTAGGAGGCAAATTTGTTAAAGGAGGCAGCGATCATGAAAAAATGCAAAAATAGTGCATAGCCCGGGAGTCGAACATCTGACGTAGCACCTGTGAAGCAGCGTCGCACCCTGCTGATCCAGTGATTCGCTTGCCGCTGGGCCTTTCGCTACGTCCCGTACATAAGCGCTCACGCACGTATGCGTCAACGATGCAATCCTGCACGCAACTTCGAGGGCCAGTAGCTCTTCGAGTTCAAGGTCTCAGCAGAACGAAGCATGTTTGTTTACTAAATGAACGGTGGAGATTCTCGCAGTACTGTCCATTCGGATATACTCCCGAGACCCTTCCCTGGTAAGTATAGGTGGAGTTTAACACAGTAGGGTATTCTCGCCAAACCAGTGAGAGACACGAGCCAAATGAACCCTCCGGGCATCTCTTTAATGCGGTGAACGTGAAAGCTCCATGCCATTAGTGTCTTCTGATATCCCCTCTAGAGACGCTGTTTTCAGGTCGAAGTAGTACAGAAGGCGTTCATGCCGACGGCAGAGAAGGTGGAATGGGCTACGGAACTCGTCCACGCGTTCAGTCAGCATCAAGCCGAAGGCAAAGGAGCGTTCCAGTTCAGAGGCCAGATGATCGACCGACCGTTGCTGCTCCAGGCGCTGAACATCATTCAGCTGGTGGAGAGTGTTGGAGGCATGGGCGGTGAGAAGTGACCGTAAACTAGGCGCTACTGCGACGCTGCTGTGGTCCTAGTGCCACCGTAATCAAACTAGGCGTAAAGAAAAGGTGCGTTTGGTGTGAAATGCGGACACAAAGCATAGTGACCTCCTCAATCAGCCATTTCTGTAAGGGATGTTGGGGACGTTTAGGGTAAGGTTGTCGCTTGGAATTACTACCAAATATCTTGTATTCCTTTGGTATAACGGGATGCTCTACTAAGTTCTATTGCCCTTCAGTCCGAGATTTCTTCTTGTTTTCAAACTTTAAAGTGAACCTGCTGCTTTTTTCAGAGGTCTGAGCAGGTTACATTCGGAGGTACTGTAGTTTCCAAGATCTGCTGTCTTACAGTAGGTCTATTTCGACTTCGATTTGTTCAATTTGTATAAACCATATATTTGTTGTAAGGTGTATTCTTTTATCAGAGATTTCTTCACCATATAAAGCTTTGAACTGAGTCTTTTTCCATTTGTACCCGTTGCCATCTGTTGTTAACCCGGCGTATGATGGAGATGGTAATGAATATGCGCACTACGAACAACAAATATTTTGGTTTAATTGGGTCGTATGATATTCCTAACTTTTAATAAAAATATTGATTACATACAACAATTACTTGGCGAAACATACGAAAATTCGGATCTATTCTTGTCCGGCTGGACCACATATCTAAAAAGCATGTAATAAATTGACTTGAGACTTACCGACCAGCTCCTGCAGAAGAAGATAGGACCTAAACGAAACAAAAAACAAACAAACAGACAAACAAAAAATAAAAACCCCGCGGTTTTACAACCGTCTCGGCGGGCAAAGAGGAACGCAATGGAGGCTTGCCGCGTGCTACCACCGTCTGACATGTTATAACCAGGGTCTAACATGGTGAGGAGAGCGCATAAAGCCGCCTGCCGCGTGCTGACCGTCGTCTGACGTGTTATAACCAGAATCTAACATGGTGAGGAGGTCACATAACTCTGCCTGCTTACAATTGCGACGAAAACAAATGTATTTTTTTCGTTGTTTCCTACGTGATTTTTTCTAGTTTACGTCCTATTTTGCTCTGCTGGGACCGCTGGTAAGTCTCAGGTCGATTTATTAATACTTTTTAGTTATGTGCCTCCCCCCCCCCCCCCTCCCGGACTAGGATAGATCCAAAAATTCTCTTCAATTTGGGATAACACATGAGGCGGATTACAATTGCAATCACCTCAATTTCACAAGGGAACTATCTAAACGGCAAGAACGAGTACTACAGGAAGAATCTCCGTCTTCCAATTAGAGACAGCACATGTTTTGTTTTTGTCGAATCCGTGAGGCAAACGAGTAGGAGGCACCGAAATTCGTATTGGATAAGTGTCGCAGGGTCGAGCCGACCGCGGCTGCGCGAGGAGTTAGTGGACTAGGTGGCGCAGTGGTAAAGGTACTGCTTCATGATCGTGACGTTGAGGGTTCGGTTCCCGAGCTACCTCGAGTTTTTGCACTTTTACCATAGTATCGTATATCTATAGAGATTTCCATATCTGAACGTTTTTTGGAGTTTCCTGCGGTAAGATGTTTCAGTACTTATTCCTTATCGACGTCCCGTGATGCACCAGCAATGTCCCAAATGGGCCAGATATGACGATATATGAAACTTTTCCACCAATAAATGATTTTCATTGTCAAGATTGTCAAAGAAATGTTGACATGAATTCTGACATGAAGGTTTCCATATGTGAACATTTTTTGAAACGACATGAAGCCTCTCATGAAGTGATCCCACTCGCATATCTTTGTCCACGACATTCCCTTTCTAAGGAAATCCGATACTATTGCGAAAGTGCAAAAATGCAACGCAGCTGGGGATCCGGACCATCCACGTCACGATCATGAAGCAGTACGTCTACCACTGCGCCACCTAGTTCACTACACCATTCCCTTGCGCCACCTTGGTAAGCAGCTCGACCCTGCGGATCCTTTTCCACTACAAAAGTGCTTCCTACTCGTTTGCCTTAAGGATTCGGCAAAAACAAAACATGTTCTGTCACTATTCGGAGGACGGAGAATCTTCCTGTAGTATTCGTTTTCCCCGTTCCGGCGTACTGTTGAGACAGTTCCGTTGTTAATATGAGGATTATTGACATAAAGCAGCTTCATAATAAAACGGATAATTTTAAATTTCATGTTATAAAATTCCCATCGCAATTTTCGGGCAGCCTGTAGCAGTGATAGTCGGCCCGACGCAGCGAAATGGAGAGTTCGAAGGAGGAAATGCCTCCAATCCATTGCTCAGTGGTTCCATCCTGCGACATCTACCTCTGTGTTACGTGGTAAGAAACGCAAAAGAGTTGACGAGAGTGGGATTCGAACCCACGCCCCCGAAGGGACTGGTGCCTTAAACCAGCGCCTTAGACCGCTCGGCCATCTCGCCACGTCGACGCGTGCCGAGCAGGTGCTCTATGAACCGTTGTTCGCTTTGCACACCTGTGCACTACAGGACTACTGGGCTTCGGACGAGACGACAGCATTGATGTCGAGCGGTTATCTCCCTATGGGATGGATTGCGCCATGCACTCGACGTCTCCATACAAAGGCAGAGGCATTTGAGAGGCTCTGCAAAACAGAACTGATTGCTCTGAACAGGTGACAGCTGGTTGTTCAATGCTAAAATGGACTCATAGGGGGAGGGGAAAGGGGTGAAGTGCAGGGGTGGAGTGCAGATATGCCATTTTCACGTCAAATTCGACACCTTTCAGGCCAAGTGGGCACTTTTCAAATCAAATTGGACACTTCACGTCAAACTGGACACTCATCTTAACAAACGTGATGCCTCTGAATCAAACTGAACGTCTTCCAAATAGAAATGGACTTCTTACATGTTAAACTATAAACCGTCCAAGGTGGGTAGAAGAATAGCTCTTTATTCAAGGAGAATTTGGTATAGCCTTCTTTGAAATTTTTGGTTCAGCTACCCAAAGAAGTAATAATTTCATAAAATTTTCATTTTCTGGGAAAATAATAAGCTAAAATCAGTTTCAAAACGCAACAAGTCAGCAATCACTGAGTGTACTGGAAGAAGGGATTGCGCCATGCACTCGATTAACTGGCTACGATTTTTATTTGATTGGTAATGCAAATGCTGCCTACTTCTGGGCCAAATAACGCTTTCTTCTGATTAAGCAGGCGTTTCTGAAGATTGAAGTGATCTAAGGGTCAGCTTCGCCGATGCCGTCTGATTTGTCTGAAGCGATCCTAGTGTTAATGATCGCTTCGACGAACACGCGAAAATAATGGCCACTCGAAGCACCTATAAACAGCTCGATGTTAGCAATTTCAATAAAGACTAGGCCTACTGGCACCTGCCACATATCCAATATACGAGATGGCCTTAGAATTTCGGCAAAACTATCGCCTGACGCAGAACTCGAACCAACGAATTGAAGCAACTGCAGCGGATTCGAGTTTTGAGAAGATCAGCCAGCCAAGTTTGAAGCCTTCGCTATGCAGAAGTCCGCCAAGAAGCTGGATATAGCGTTATTGTGTTTGAGCAGCGGAAGGGCAAATGCGCACACATGAAACGGTAAGTAATTTCGCGACAAACTGAATTAGAGTTAGAGGGTGCGCGTTCAATGGCTGTTTCATTTTCATCTCACTGATTAGGATGCCATAAGGTATTGTAGGTGCCATATCTATCGAATGACCCATTCGTGGGCCATCATGGGCGGATCTCCGCGCCTAATTAATGACCTGACAATACGAGCGACAGAAGTGCGAGGACCTATTTTCTTGAAACCGTGTAAGAGTGGGTAGGGGCACAGGTAAACGACTAAGATGACGTACATATACCATTTTCACGTCGAATTGGCCACTTTCCAAATCAAAATGGACACTTTTCAAACCAAATTGGGCACTTTTCACGTAAAACTGGACACTTCTAAGCTAGCCCATGAACTTTGAAATCAAACTGAACGTCTTCTAAATCGAGACGAGCTTCTTGCAGGTTAAACTACAGGCTCTCCAAGATGGTAAGGATATTTTTTTGTTCAAAGAAAACTCAAAATAACATTTTTTGATTTTTTTTTACTTTGGCTGCCGAATGAGTGATTTTTTGGGAAAAATAATAAATTAAATTTTGAGTTAAGGAGCAGCAAGGTAGCAGTTATGTCCCGTATCAAAAGACTGGATTGCGCCATGCACTCAAAAAGTTGAACGCAACGTTTATTTGATTAATAGTGTAAATACTGCTTACATGCAGCGAGAAAGTTAGATTATGTGTTTCTTTGGAATTGTTTGTGTTGCACCGCTTGCAGGTGTGAAACTGAATGCAAACAGAAGTTTAGCTATCAATCGAATGGAAATCGCGAAGTTTCGGACGGGGCATGGCGCAATCTTTGTGTTGGCAACATAAAATGGCCGCCTTCCTACTCTTCAAATAAAAATAATTCATTGGTTTTCCTAAAAAAATAAAATAAATATAATTAATATAAGATTTTTAACTATGTATTCTCTTGTTGGGAAGTAAATTATTACTTCGATGAAAGTTATACTAAAATTTTCCTTGAACAAAAAATTATTCTAACATTCTTGGAGCGTTTCTAGTTTAATGTAGTAGAAGCTCAATTCGATCTGGAAGACGTTCAGTTTGATTTCAACGTTCATAGACCAGCTTAGAAGAGTGTCCAATTTGACATGATAAGTGTCCAAATTGATTTGAAAAATGTCCAATTCGACGTGAAAATGGTGTATCTGAAATGGCCATTAATTTGGCGAAAAACTAACCAGTATTGAAGTGCATGGTAATTAGTGAACGGGATTGGTAGCTGCGCGTCGATCGTTCGTGACGCTTTCTCTTTTGTTCAGTCGGCGAGCTGTAAAGGCTCTACCTATTAAACGACCCGTAGGGTAGGGGGAGGAAGGGAAATGTCTTGACTTTTGCAATCAACTGGCTGGCGTATAGATAGGAGAAACTATTATAGATTTTTTGAGACGGTTGTGGGTTGTAACGAGAAATACATACCAGGAAGAAGAGTTCAGAATACTGACACTTTCGCTTCAGAGGACACCAAGTGCTTCTGATCTCATTGGGAGTGGGCTACCGTTCCGTCCAAAGCAGTCTTCTCCCTTTGAACGTGTAAGGAGCGCTTAAATGTTCCCAAAGCGCGACGGGCTATCTCTAAACCTGAACAGCCTTCAGCTCCATCCATACAGTTATCTTAGTATGCAAATAGAGGCAAAACAGTTGACGAGAGTGGGATTCGAACCCACGCCCCCGAAGGGACTGGTGCCTAAAACCAGCGCCTTAGACCGCTCGGCCATCTCGCCATATCGATACGGCGAGGCGTGTACTAGTCATGTCGGCTACGACGCGGCCGACGTCTATTTACTCACGCGACGGCGCCGATAGAGAGATGGGACGGCAGCGATTATGGCCTCAGTGTGGCGTCGTACACATTAGTCGGATGAGTACGCTAGAATAGGTGGTCCTTGTAGGTACGTGGAAAGAGGGCTGTTGCATCTGATCGGCTTTAGGGGCATGCGACGAGCTAAAATGTAGTCTTTTCGGGTATTTTATCCAAAAACTGGATAGAGCGGAGACATAGCGTTAGTCGGCTCACAAAGAGCCTCGCTGGGTTGCTGACTACTTCAATACGATTTTTTTTTTCAAAATTAATTATTTAGTTGATTGATTAAAATGACTAGATATGGAATTTGCACGTCAAATTGGACGCTCCTCGAGACAAGCGCATCATTTTTGAAATCAAACTGAGCATCTTGCAAGCAAAACGAGCTCTTTCCACCCTCCAAAAAGGTTAGAATAATTTTTAGTTCAAGGAAAATTCTTGGCATAACATTCTTCAAAATACTATTAGGTTGTAACGAAATGAATGGCACTGAACCACTGTAAATTTAAACAGTTAATATCTCGGCTTGTAGGCAAGTCTGTTATTCGAAATAAAAACCTTCTGATTCTACACATCTTTGCCACCGTGACACAAGCTTTTTAATCCCAGTAGCATAAAAATCAGAAGTTCTGGAATTGACGAAATCTTCGAAGGCACTTTCGGCATCCTGTTGGTATTTGAATATTTTCCCTACCAAGAAGTCGCCAAGATGCTTGAAGAAATGGTAGTCTGTTGGGGAGAGGTCGGGAGAAAACGGAGGGTGTGTTAGAGTTTCAATGCTCAGCTCATTCAATTTCTGCAACGTCATTCGTGCTACATGGGGGCGAGCATTGTCGTGCAGAAGGAGAACTCGCCTTCGGTTCACCAAGGCCGGCCGGATATCCTTCAACTTTTTCATCATTTCTTCAATTTCAATGCAGTACTTCTCTGCCGTGATGGATTCACCGGGAGATAGGAAGCTGTGGTGAATAATTCCCAGCGAACACCACCATACTGTCACCATTACTTTCTTTTGGTGCAATTCCGGCTTCGCAAAAACCTTGGGGCTCTCATCGCTGTCCACCCACTGTGCCGATCGTCGCCTGTTGTCGTACATTACCCATTTCTCGTCACAGGTTACGATGCGATCAAGGAATGGGTCCGTTTCGTTCCGTAGAAGCAGTGCGGACGAGATCTCATATCGTCGGTTTCTCTGCTCCTCAGACAGCTCGTGAGGCACCCATCTTTCCAGCTTTTTGGTCTTTCCAATTTTCTTCAGATGCCGGGCAGCTGTGTTGTGACTGACGCCAAGAACCTTCGCTATCTCTCTGGTACCTTTGTGTGGATCCTCCTCTACCACATCTCTCAGCTTGTCCTCATCAACATCACTATGCCTCCCACGACCTTCATGTTCTTCCAAGCTCTCATCTCCATTCCGGAACTTCTGATACCAACGATACGCCGTCCGAATTGTGGAACATCCTTGACCGAATGCGGCGTTGATCTTCTCGTCCGCCTCCTTAGCTGTAGTGCCCAGCTTGAATTCATACAAGTAAATGCCTCGGATTACCCTTTTGTCCATCCGCAAAAAAGGCAATAAAACTCTAAAGTTTTTCCACTTTTACATAGAAGATTTGGTACTCTCCAGTAGAGCAAAGTTTGCGCTTCTAAATGATATGCCACATGTTACGGTTTGTTCTTGATCAAACGCGTAAAGACGCGCCAAAAAATGGCGCGAGCCAGTGCCATTTAATTAGTTACAACCTGATAAATCATTTGGAATTGGAATTCATCCTATGATTGTAGACTGGATGAAGAGCTTCCTTGTAGATAGGACATATCAGGTGCGAGTAGGAGATAGGTACTCCTCGGTTTATTCCGCAACTAGTGGAGTGCCACAAGGAGGAGTTCTGTCTCCACTCCTTATATACACTTATGATATTCCTGACTCGGTCTCTAGGTTTGGTGTTACGTGCAAAATGTACGCTGATGACGTGAAGATTTACAAAGAACAAACCTGAGAGCTCTTCTGAAGTTCAGGCCGCTATCGATTTTATTGCAAAATGGGCTGAAGACTGGGAACTTCATCTTGCTATTGCCAAATCGCAGTGTCTTGTAATACAATCAAAGCAGCGAAACTATTCTCCATCCTATAGACTTAATGGCATGGTTTTGAAACAGGTCACAGATGTTAGAGATTTAGGCTTCCTTATAAGAAGTGATTTAAGTTTTGACCTCCATTATAAATCGCTTGTGAAAAAAAGCAAACTTTCGTTCCTACAACTTGTTCAAGGTGCTAAAGACAAATGATCCTCTAGCCCTCTTGCGTGCCTACAAATGCTACGTCAGACCTATTATGGAGTTCGGTACCTCAATTTTCAATCCATGTCACAAGAAAGACATCGATCTCCTCGAAAGCGTTCAGAAGAACTACACGCGAAAGTTGTTCATGAGATGCTATAAAGTGGGATATGGAGATATTCCCAACGGCTCTGAGCGGGCGAAGCTACTTGGTCTATGTAGTTTACGTAACAGAAGAGACAAAACATACCTAATCACGTTATTTAAAATCCTCACAGGGAAACTTTCCCTTGATCCAATTGTATTTTTCGGAGGGCCACTTAGGAGAAACGTAAGAGGTAGACTTCGATTACATGTTAAGGTTGCAAGGTCACGGGTCAGGTCTCACTTTCTCACCTACCGGCGTCTTAGGGAGTTAAACCTATTTATCGGTGAACATGAAAATTTTGTTGGTATGTCTGTGCCTCACTTCAAACATCTGCTTGCCCGAACTAGGTTACCCTAGCTTGTTTCCTTTTTTGCATTGTGTTCTGCTTAATACCTCGTCTTCAACTGTGTTCTGCTTAATATCGCTTGTTCATGTTGTCTTATGACCTGTATTTTGTGTTGTTTGATGCCACCAGCTGAGGAAGTACCTCCCATTCTGGAATCAGAAGTTGCTCATGCCGGACCGGACGGCATTTCTGCTGATCTCCTTCGTGCGGGTGGCAGTGCCCTCTGCTCACTTCTTGCAAAGCACTTCAACCACTACCTTCGACTTGGTAGGATTCCGGGCTCATGGAAGGAGTCGAAAACAGTTTTAATCTTCAAGAAAGGTCAGCAGGAGGATATCAACAACTATCGACCCATCAGTCTTCTCTCGGTTGTGTGCAAGATCTTCACCAAGATACTGCTTAATCGCATGGAGCGTTGCTTGGATGAGTATCAGCCAGTGGAGCAAGCAGGGTTTCGCAAGGATTTCTCCTGCATGGACCATATTCAGACTGTCTCACAGCTCATCGAGAGGAGCCGCGAATACCACCTCCCACTTGTCCTTGTCTTCGTGGATTACCGGAAAGCGTTCGACTCTGTGGAAATCAACGCCATTCTGAGCGCCCTTGTGCACGCTGGTATACCATCGCCCTACATCCGACTTCTCGACGAATGCTTCTCGAACACATCGACTACCATCCATTTCTCCCAAGCTATTCACAGCGGCACTCCAGGATGCCATGAAAGACTTGAACTGGGACGATAAAGGCTACCTTGTCGACGGTAAACGGATCAGCAACCTTCGCTTCGCCGACGATATTGTTCTCATCTCTACCAGCACGGCAGAAGCCGAGGAAATGCTGAACGAGCTCAATGTGGCAGGTATGAAGATTGGATTGGACATGAATATGTCCAAAACGCAATTTATGGTCAACCAGTGGTGTGACACGGGACTCGTAAGGTTAAATGGAGTCGCTCTACAACAGGTCGACTCCTACGTCTATCTGGGAAGAGAGCTGAACATGGATAACGACCTCGCTCCTGAAATCGCCCGCAGGAGACGCGCAGCATGGGCAGCCTTCAGTTCGATTCGCGAAGTCACTGATCAGGTCAAGGATCCCGGCCTCAGGGCCTCGATATGCAACGCCTCTGTACTGCCTGCGATGTGTTACGCGACGGAAACCTGGCCCGACAACAAGACAATCGCCAGAGCGATACAAACTACGCATCGTGCACTGGAGAGATGTCTTCTGAGGACAAGCCTTCGTCAGCAATGGCAAGAAGGCCTTCGAAGCTCGGAGCTATGGGAGAAGTCGCAATTAGCAGACATGCTGCAGTACATGAAGAAGTCCAAATATCGCTGGGCCGGACACCTGCTTCGACGAAAGGACGATAGATGGAGTCTCCGTGTCACAGAATGGCTCCCGAGAGACCATAAGAGACCACTGGGACGACCGCCAACGCGATGGGCAGACTCATCCTCAACATCTTTCAGAGAGCGGAGTCTGCCTCACTGGATGCAAGCAGCCAGAGATCGAGCGGTCTGGAAGAGTTGTGGTCCCCGCTGAGAAGACCTCCAGCCGACAAAAGGACCATCAAAGTATCAAAGTAAAAAGTAAGTATTTTGTGTTATGCGTGTAATTCTCCTGCAATTCACCCCCCCCCTAATAAATAAATAAATAAATAAATTTGCTCAGTAAGTGTCCATATTGCTTGAAATTTTATGACATTCTCTTATTTTGAGAGAGAGAGAGTAATGGTTTACATATTGTTTTAAAGAACAGAAAGGCGGATATTTTTTTTAGTGCTAAAGGAAGAGATTGCGCCATGCCCTCGTTCAATACGTCGCGACATTTATTCGATTGGCAGCAAAATTTCTGTTTGCATGGAGTTTACACCTGTAAAAGATGGAACATTGTAACGAACACACATTTCCTCACCTTGATACTTCACGTAAGCAGCATTTGCACTATCAATCAAATAAGAATCGCAACTAGCATTTCAAGTGCATTTCACGATCTCGTCTTGTATTTCACTAAATGATTGCTGCCTGAGCGACTAGAGGCTCTTCAAAAAGGCTAGAATATTTTTTTGTTCGAAGAAAATTTTAGTACATCTTCCTTTGAAGTTTTAATTCATCTTCTGTTTTAGTGAACGCATTATTTGAAGTTTTATAAAGTTTAATTTTTTTGAAAAAAATAATGGTTTAAAGCTTGTCAAAAAAGGGTTTGCGCCATGCCCTCTTCCAAGACGTCTCGATTTTTATTCGATTGATACATTTACATTTGGCATTTACCCTATCAATTAACTGGAAATTGTGACGAGCTAGATGAATGCATGGTGTGATCTCCTTTTTCAAAATGTTAAAACACTGCTGCTTTCTTTTGTTTTAAAAACAAGTTTAAATCATAATTTTTTAAAAAGAAATTTTATACAAATTTTAAACAGTCTTCAATTATTGTGGTAAGTGAATTTGAAAAGTTTCAAATTATTTTAACTGTTTCGAAGGGTTTCTGGCTTAGCCTGGAAGACGCTTGCTTCGTCATGAAAAATGTTCAGCTTGATCTCAAAAGCGTCATGTTTCTTTTCAAAAGCATCCTATTTGACTTGAAAATATCGAATTTGATCTAAATGGTGTGCAATCTAACGTAAATATACCATTTCTACTTCAAATTGCATCTTCTTCATTAAACTACAGACTTTCCAAAAAGTTTAGAATAGTTTTTTATTCAACGAAAATTTTATTACAACTTTCTTTGAAGTTTTAATTCATCTACCCAATAGGTGAACACACCATTTAAAGTTTTTCGATTTTTTATTTTTATTTTTATTTTTTTATTTTTTTATTTTTCGAAGAAAAACAATGTTTTAGAGATTATTCGATAGAGCAGAAAGGCTACAGTTTTTTGGCACCAACGAAGAGATTGCGCCATGCCCTCCTCCAAGACGTTTCGTTTTTTATTGGAATGGTAGCACAACTTCTGTTTGCATGCAGTTTGGCAACTGTTAACGAGACAACAAAAACAGCTGTAAGGAACTCCATATCTAAGCCGTTATTTAGATACTTCATGTAAGGTGCACAGGTTTATACCATCAATCGGTTAAAAATTGCGGCGACGTTTTTGAGTGTATGGCGCTATCTGATCTTCCAATGCGCTATAAACATTTTGTGAAATTACTACAAATATTAGGACAGCTGAACTAAAAAAATTTCAATTAGTTTTACCAAATTTCTATTTAACAAAAAATTATTCTAACTATCTTATTGAGCCTGTAGCTTAATCTGCCTGAAGGTCATTTCGAATTGTAAGAGTTCGTTTAGATTTCAAAATTCTTAGACTAGCTCGGAAGAGTGTCCAATTTGATTTGAAAAATGTCCAGTTCGACGTGAAAATGGTATATATGGAACAGAGTTTATGTAGAATACGTTTTCAAAAAGCCCAACTAAGGCTCAAATCCCTTTTCGTCGATTATTGGGTGTCGGAATTAGATGAGAAAGGCAATTTGCTCATTTATGAGGTCGAAATCCCACCCACTACGTTAAGGAGTGGGCGGGTCCTCGTTGTTTATTTTCCATGTTTATTTTTTGCCGACCCCTCACTTTGTCTTCGGTCGTGTTGGTCGACCACCCAGGTGGCGGTGTTTCGATTCCTGTAGGTCAAGGTGGTCGGCGCCGAATGATCTGTCAGATCGACAGCGAGAAAATAAGAAAAATAAGAAAAAAATTTCCACCTTTTCTATTGCCTCTCTACTTCTTCTCTACACGAATGAACGATTGGATGCAGGTAAGAAAGAACGAAAAAGTGGGTTGGCGAGTAGAGAAGTAAAAGAATAAAATAAGCAAACTACTAGGTTGCCCGGAAAGTTCTCAGCGTTTTGAGAATTTCACTTTGAGCTACCATAACTTTCTCTAGTCTTGTCGAATTTAGTCGAAATAAGCACCGTTCAAATCAGCACATTTTTGCCAACGGCCTATTCCATCAGCGAAAGAACCAGGTGGTTGAGATTCGACAAAATCCACGAAAGCTATTTTCGTTTGGTCCTGTCTGGTGAAGATTTTACCAGCGAGAAGGTTCTGAAAGTGTTTGAAAAGGTGGTAGTCGGTTGATGAGAGGTCTGGAGAGTATGGCGGGTGAGGTAGAACTTCAACCCTTATCACCTGTATCACCTGTCGTCCCGTTGATCATCGACTTACTAGAGCGGGCGCCAGCAGCGTCTCTAATCGTCCCTGTCGCGTGCCAGAGTGCTCCAGTGGATACTCATCGCTCGAGGGACACGAAGAGCGTCATATCGGTCGTTCAGGGCTTTCACGAAGAAGTCCGACCAACGCGTTGGTGGGCGTCCTGGTGTTCTTTTGACATCCCGCGGAATCCAATCTGTGACGGCTCTCGTCCAGCGGGTGTCTGCGAATCGCATTACGTGGCCGGCCCACCTAATTTTCGACGACTTGGCCCATGCGACAGCCTCTCTGATCTTCGAACGTCGACGAAGCACGGAACTCCGGAGGCCTTCTCTTACTTGCGTCAGTTGTGTCACTCCGAGTGTCGTCCTCTCGATTCCAAGCTGCGCGACGCTGATTACGTGTTCATCCTGCTTTCGTATAGCCCAGGTCTCTGAGGCGTATGTTAGGGCAGGAAGAACGGTAGAGTCGAACAGGAGGGCACGGAGTCGGAAGTTCTTCGTCGTCTTCGCGACTTCTTCGACGCTCTTGAAAGCTCTCCAAGCCGCTCTTTTCCTCCTGCTCAGCTCTGGTGCTAGGTCGTTGGCCACGTTGACTTCGCGAACCAGATACACATAGCTGGAGCATTCGGAGATGTTTGTTCCGTTGAGCGAGAATGCGGCATCAGAAACCCATCCGTTCCTCATGAACATCGTCTTCGTAAGATTCAGCTGCAGTCCAACGTTCCCACATACGTGATCGATGTCGGCCAGCATTCGCTCCGCCTGGCTTATGCTCGGTGTTATGAGCACGATGTCGTCAGCGAAGCGAAGATGGTGCAGCTGCCGGCCGTCGACCTTCACTCCCATGTCTTCCCATTCTAGTCGCGCATGACGTTTTCGAGGGTGGCGCTGAAGAGCTTCGGGTATGTAGTATCCCCTTGCCGAACCCCTCTCTTCACGTCGATGACGACGTCGTTGTAGAATGGTGAGATCTTGGTCGTGAATCCACTGTACAGCTCTCGAAGGACTCTGATGTACTGAGTAGGAACGCCCTGAGTGAGCAGTGCTTCGAGGGCCGCTTCAGTCTCGACGGAGTCGAATGCCTTCTTCAGGTCGATGAACGTAAGGCACAGCGGCAGCTTATACTCTCGCGGCACTTCGATGAGCTTCGCAATGGTGTGTATGTGGTTGATCGTGCTGAATCCTCTCCGAAATGGCTGTCCTTCGTCCAGCGTTCTTCTACTTCAACCCTTATTTCGTTCAATTTTCGGACGGTGATTTGTGCAACGTGTGGGCGAGCGTTATCGTGCAAAAGAATCGGGTCTCTTCTGTGAGCCAATGCTGGCTGAAGTGGACGCAATATTCGCTGCATTTCGTCGACTTCCTTACAGTATGTGATCGTTTAGCCTGGTGCCAACAAGTTGTAATGGATCACCATCATTATTGATTTGAAAAACGCTATGCTTGCTTAGAAGAGTGTTCAATCTTACTTGAAAATTGTTGACGTGGAGGTTTAGCGGTTCCAAAGGCGATTTACTCGTTTCTCAGGTCGAAATTCAAACCATTGTGTTAAGGAATGGGTAGGTCCTCGGCGTTTATTTTCGACGGATTTTTTTGCCGATCCCCCACTTCGGTTTCGCATGGTCGACCACCCAGGTGGCGGCGTTTCGATTCCATTAGATCAAGTTGGTCAGCAAGAAATGATTTTGTCAAATCAATAGCGAGAAAATTGTTTTTTTTTCACATTTTTCATTGCGTTTTTGCTTCTTGACTTTTGCGTGAATGAACGAGAGGATGCAAGGAAGAGAGATCGAAAAAATGGGTTGCTGAATTAATAATTAATTATTCCATTTTCACGTCGAATTGGACACTTTTAAAATCAAATTGGACATTTTCACATCAAATTCGACACTCTTCTAAGCCGGCCTACGATTTTTGAAATCAAAGCGAACTCTTCCAAATTGAATTTATTTATTTATTTATTTATTTTTATTACGTCGCGAAAGGCAGACGCGAGATAGAAGTAGGACAGTACGAAAAAATAAACAGCAAACTTTAGAAAAATGCACAATCAAAGAAGAATTGGTTGTGGTCGATCTCCATGACTAGAGTCCGTCAAACTTAAGCAGCATTTTTGATGCATACCTTATTTTTGAAATGAGCTTTTCCACATTTAACTAGAGACGCTTCAAAAAGTTAACAGCATTTTTTTGTTCAAGGAAAATTTTAGCATAATTTTCATTGAAGTTTTAATTCATCTACCAAATAAGTGAACATATTGTTAGAAATTTTATAAAAATTTCACTTTTCGAGAAAAAAACAATGACTCAAGGCTTGTTTTGAAGAGCAGGAAGGCGGCTATTTTCTGTTGCAAAAAGGCAGACTGCACCGTGCACGCATCCGAAAATTCGTGTTTTTTATTCGATTGATAGCAAAATATCTGTTTGCACATATATCCTAACTTTCTTGTTGCATGTGAGCATTATTTACACTATCAATCAAATAGACATTGTGATACTTGCTTTTCGAGTGCATGGCGCGTTCCAGTCTCTTAATGCGCTGCATGATTGCTGCCTTGCTGCGCTTTAAGACACAATTTAATTTATTATTTTTTCTCAATTTTTTTAAAAATTATTACACATCTTCGGACAGGGGAACTAAAAAATTCTAAAGAAAGTGATATCAAATTTTTCCTAAACAAAACTATTCAAGCCGTCTTAGTGAGTGTGTAGTTCAACCTGCATGAAGGTCATTTCGATTTGGAAGACTTCGCTTTGATTTCAAAGGTCTTAGATAGCCTAGAAGTGTGTCAAATTTGGTTTGAAAAGTGTCCAATTAGACGTGAAAATGGTATAAATAAATAAATAAATAAATAAGCAAACTAAATGCTTACAGTTTTGTTTACTCTTTGTTCTCACTTATTTATTTAGGATTTATTTGGATTTAATGACACAGTTTGATTTTTCTTCTGTTTTTTCTTCATATATTTACCTTTGGATATTGCAGGCGCGGGCTTGGGCAGTGTTTGTTCAGTCATCTGGTTGTGGTGCTTCGAAATACTACCTCACTTCTCAAATATTAGTGGATCAGTGTATTTTTGATACTTTTAGGGGTCCTGAACTAACTAGTAGTTCATAGCTTCTTAAGCTGAGCAATGGTGTTGAGGATAGAGCAGCTTACTGATTATTGAAAGCATAACCTTTGTTTTTGTACGGCATGTTAGTGTAATCGTCATTGTTCATTTTGGTTTTTTTTGTTTGTAACTTTGCCTCTCTTTCACATAAGGTAAATTCTTATTGCTCCTTGGGACTCCTCAATGGAATTGAGCGTTTTCCATACCTCTATATAATCACTGTATCAAAAATTCACAACACTAGGATGCCACTTCTAGACGATCACCTGTGGGATACGCATCCGTTGAAGACTACAGTTTCTGCCGTTACATTTACAATCCCTTGCAGCCTCTCTGGTTTTTAGGGCATAAATGTGTCTTGCAGTTTAATTTAGGGAATCAAGGGCCGTCTCTGGAATTTCCACGATTTCCTTTAGTGTCGATTATACGTTGCGGATATCACACTTCGCTACTTTTTCAAGGGCCACAGGCAGCACGTCTCATCCATTCATGTCCAATATATAGCTATAGAATTTGTTCTTCTCTTTGGAAGTTACCCGCTTTAGGACTGCTTCAGGACGGCTTCTTCGTTGGCACCTTCCGCGGAGTCGTGCTGTCAGGACACCCTTGAACTCGTATCGAATATAGGCTAGTTTGCTTTAACCTCCTACCTTCTCCCTCTAGCATGAATGTTACCCAAGAAGTATTTTTTGGAAATGCTGCAGGTCGATTTAGTAATGTTGGAGCCTGTCTCCTGGTGCCGCGTCTGATAGTGGCACCCAATCCGGTGTTTCCAAGCGGTTTTTTTTAGTAGTGGGAATTATGCTCGGTTCCGTTCCGTCAAATCTCGCCACAGACGCGAAGATCGTGCCGTATGAAACGGTCGCCCCACAGCATCGTCCGCTGATCTGTACTTCGAAGATCGCTCCTCCGAGGCTGCAGCAGGTTGAGCGATGCGGTGCTGAAAGAATCAAGTGGTGGTGAATGAAAGAGAAAGAAGCAGCTGTGATTTCTCGCGTACGGTTACCTCACGACTGTCGACGAAACTTGGAAGAAAGCGACCGACGCGATACTTCAAGCTGCGAGGTTAGAACTTGGCACTACGAAGCCCGGACGACGAAAGGTCGACATGCAGGCATGGCTGTGGACGAACGATGTGAAAGAAAAGGTTCGAGAGAAGAAAGCGCTTTATCATGTCTTTCTCGGCGACAAGACCGCCGATAACTGGCAAAAGTACCACGAAGCGAAAAAAGCTGCCAAGAAGGCTGTGGCCGTAGCAAAAGCCACTCATTACAATGATGTCTACGAAAAGCTTGAGTCGCGCAATGGCGAGCGGTATTTGTACCGACTTGCGAAAAACCGTCATCGCCAATCCGAGGATATAGAGAAGTTCTTTGGCATCAATGATGAGAACGGCCATCTTCTGACAGAGCGCAAAAAGGCCTTGAAGCGATGGTGCGATTATTTCGAGGGAATTTCGACTGAAGAGTTCCCTCATCCGGCCGTCCCTTCTGTGGCTCCTATCCACGGTCCCGTCCAAAAAATCACTGTGGAGGAAACTGACGCGGCTCTGAGGATGATGAGACCGGGCAAGGCGACTGGTCCAGATGACTTGCCAGCTGACTTATGGAAGTCGAAGTTCTGGTACTCTGCTGAGTGGTTGGCCAAGTTTTTCAACCAGGTTGTAGCGGAGAAGAAGGTGCCTGATGTTTGGCAGGAAAGTACGACGATCCCGACTTGGAAGAAGAAGGGCAGCCCTGCAGACTGCTCAAATTACCGTCCGATTCGGTTGCTCTCGCACAGCATGAAGATCTTCGAGCGAATCCTCGATAGCCGAATTCGCGAAATCGTCAAGCTTTCCAGCAATCAGTGCGGCTTCGTGACTGGTTGTGGCACTATCGATGCCACACATGCCGCCCATCTTCTGGTAGAGAAGCATCACGAGAAACAGAGGCCGGTGCATCTTGCGTTTCTCGACTTGGAGAAGGTCTTCGATCGCGTACCGCGTGAGGTTATATGGTACGCCCTACGACAGTACGGTGTTCCCGAAGAATTTGTAGAGTGGGTGCGAATGCTATACTCTTGCCCAAAGAGTCGTGTGCAAGCGGCAGCAGGAACCTCGATGGAGTTTCCCATCTCTGTTGGGGTGCACCAAGGATCTGCGTTTTCCCCACTCCTCTTTGTTGTCGTAATGGATGCCATCACGCGAGATCTTCAGAAGTCCGTCCCTTGGACGTTGCTAAATGCTGATAACGTGAAGCTCGCCTGCGAAGACAAAGGTGGGCTCGAGCGAGAGGTGCAAGCTTGGTGCGACCGCCTGGCGAGGTTCGGACTCAAACTGAACGTCAAGAAGACCGAGTACCTAACGACTGACATGAACGAGTCCGGCTCCATGAAGATTAACGGTACTGAACTTGCACGCACTTCGGTGTTTAAATACTTGGGATCAGCAATAGCCTCTGATGGCAGTCTGATGGTTGAAGTGAACTCACGCGTGAGTGCATCTTGGTCGAAGTGGCGCTCGTTGGCTGGAGTACTCTGCGACAAGAAGACGCCAGAGCGTTTAAAGTCGAAGATCTACAAAACCGTCGTCCGGCCGGTAGCGATGTACGGAGCAGAGTGTTGGCCTGCGACAAAGGAAACGGAAAGTCGCCTCAGCGTAATGGAAACGAAGATGCTACGCTGGATGGCTGGAGTCACGCGCCTGGACCGCATCCGAAACGAGGCTATTCGGCAGAAGTTCGGTGTCGCGCCGATAGCGGACAAGATGCGTGAAGCTCGCTTACGATGGTACGGCCACGTTCTGCGTGGAAAGGAAGACAGCGTCCGTAAGATAGGCCTTAACTTCGTAGTGTCTGGAAAACGGCCTAGAGGGCGCCCGAAGCAGCGCTGGGCTGATACGTTACACAAGGACTTTAAAGTAGCTGGTGTCCACCCTGATCTAGCACTGGATCGGGAAAGATGGCGACATGGCACCAGAAAAGCGGACCCCGTCATGAAGCGGGACAAACGCTGAAGAAGAAGAAGAATTATGCTCGGTTCCGTTGATGGTTTTCACCTCTGGGATGTCATGGTGTTCTATCCTCTTCCTTTTTTTTACCTACGTTTTATCCCTAGTTTTCCATTTTTTCTCCTATTCTTGACTAATTTTGTCTGCAATTAGACGACTGCATTACGTGTTCTGTTCTAACTTTCTGCCTGCCTGATGTTTTTGACTATGGCACGTCTATGTGACGTATTCAATAAATAAATAAATAATTTTATGATTTGCTATTATCTTCCAAATGCTTTCCTGCTTAACTGAGAAACGTAGGCTCTCCCTCGAACTTCGAATCAAATAATTACGTGGTCCAGGTTCCTTTCAGACTACCCAGGTCTTCGATCCATCCGGGGACGGTTAACTTTAATAATAGATTGGAAACTAAATTCGTGGACTCTCAAGCGTCTTCGACAAAAGTGTTTATTAACAAATCTTACTATATATAACCGGCTAATGTCACGTGCCCGTCACGGGGAGGGGGGGGGGACTGAAGGCAAGAGATGTTACGAAGTACGGCGTATGCCAGCCGGGCTTTCTTTGAGCTTACCCATGGCGATTGCTGGAGAACTATATCGTTGGTGGCGGATCACCCAAGTGCTCAGCGGGCAACGAGTCAGGGTATGAGTGGGGACCAAGTGCAGATCGTAGGGATTCACATGACGAGCCCTAGACGTCGTTCAACGTGCGTCAGGATTCAGAGGACGTGCTGAATACGTTCAATTTGTGTAGTGAGGGGGACCAGTGAAGAGGTGATCAGCAAAAGGAGACCACAAGAGGGGTAATATGGGGACCAGTATTTCCCTCAATATCGTCCAATGTACGTAGGGATTCAGACGACATGCCGCAGAGGTCCAACGTGCGTAGGGATTCCAAGTAAGGGGAGCAGTAGGAGGGGGACCATTGAAGAAGGGATCAGCAAAGGAGGACCACTAGGAGTGGGGATGGGGATAAGGAGGGACCAGTATTTTCTCTCAATCTCGTTCTATGTGCGTCGGGTTTCTGAAGCCGGGTCACAGAAGTCGTGGCACGTGTGACGGGTGTGCAGAAGTGTAATAGACGTCGCGGAAACGTGGTGACACGTGACACGTGAGTCGGACATAATGTCACATGTGCGTGCTTAACTCTCACTCCGTTTCTTTGCCAGCACAGGGTGAGGAACTATTAGCGGTGAGGGAGAGGGGGGGGGGGGGGGAGGTAGAGAGAGTGACTATGGGATTCGGAGGAGCATTATTGCCGTTTGGATGGGCTTCATAGGAGCAGTGAAAATTCTGCCCTACCATATCTTGATGCACTATTCTATATAGTAAAACCAGTTTTACTGTAAGAAGGCCTAAAGAAGAAAGGAGAAAGATTGGGGTTGTTCTATTCTCGGGATTTAGTAGCGCCAAACCAGACGTTTGGCGGCCGCAAGGCCGCTGAATGTCTGGTAACTAACAACGATCTTAGTCGAAGTTGAAACGCAGAACCGCTTCTCATTTATCAGGTAGCTGATCTATAACCAGGCTGTAGAATTCTTGTGGTTTTGAGGCACAAAATCCTTGGAAGTGCATTTTTACCTGATCCACATTGGTAAATCGTCGTTCAGCCAAGGAGTGCAGCAGCGAACGAAAAAGGTGGTAGTCACTCGGCACAGCTTGGACTGTATGCTGAATGAGTTGGACGCTTCCAGCCAAGGTCTTCGAGTTTTTGAAGAGTCCCGTTGGCGACGAATGGCTGGGCGTTACCATGCTGAAGGATAATGCCACTCCTGAAGAGGTGTCGCAAGCGATTCTGGCAGAGTTCGGCCCGAACGCGGTCAAGTTGAGAGGAGTAGATTTCGGCATCAATGCTGGAACCGCTCTCGATGAGTTCTCAGAAGACAACACCTTCCCGACACCACTAAATGGAGAGCATCACCTTCTTCTGATGGGGGTCAGGCTTAGGCGCCTTTTAGGCCCCGTTTATACTTCCGAAGCTGAGCGACGCGATGGCATACGTAGTGATCAAATTAATCGATCGCGTTGCGCGATCAATGTGGCCACAATGTGTGGCGTCGCTCAGCGTCGGAAGTATAAACGGGCCTTTATACTCCCGTCGTTGCGCGGCACGTCAATTCGGGGCCGCGCCGCGCTCGCGATGTCAAGCTCGGATTTCCTTCGATGACGCTGATTACAGCTCGACGATCAAGGATAATCGGTAGTCCGGTGCGACGCTTGTCTGATTTTTCTCCGAGTTGAGTACTAGAGGTATGACCGATTAACATGCTCACCAGAGAACTCATGTTAACATGTCGGCCGATAGGTATACCTTACAACAAGTAAAGAATAGTGGTGATTATCGGTCGATTTTTAATAAATAACGTCGATCGGATGGCCGTTATCGATCGATTTTATTGATTTCTAATAAGCAAACAATGCCGATCGGATGACCGTCAGCGTTCGCTTTTATCAATTTTTAATAAGTAAACAATATTGACCGGAAGACCGTTAGCGATCGATTTTATTGATTTTTGCACGAGTTGAGTAGTGTAGGTATGATCTACGTTAACGTGTCGGCCGACGGGTAGACCTCACAATGAGTGAATAATAATGCTGGTTGACATTATCGAGAGGTTTTATCGATTTCTCGGAGTTAAATGTCGTAGGTAGATTCACGCGAGTGTGCTGGTCGGCGGCTGAGCCTAGTAACGCGTGAACAGACGAATTTTGGAGTGGTGAAAGCATGGCAGTGCCTACTTTTCTAGTGAATAGATCCTGTCGTTGTTTCACATTTCCTACATCCTTCATCCATATTCTGAGTATCACAGGTGTCTGTGTGAATGTCTTGAAAATCACTATATTTTTCACAGGTGAACAGGTGTAAGGAAGTGTCGACAAAACAGAAGGCGAAGGTAATAAAAACGGCTTGTTATGTACGCCGCCGAAGTGTAAATGTGATAACGCCGCTTTTGTTTTCGTAAAGCAAGGATATGTTGTTTAGCTCATTTGTATCACTATCATTTCCGAAGCCCAACCGAAAATAAACACGGTGTGGCTTCGTTCATCTTGATGGCCACAGCGGTAGCCAACAGATCACCAGGTGCTCTTCTCGGCGTCTTCTATTGTCATCTTCAAGTGAGAATTTTCTTAGCAACCTTGCTGCTTCAGGAGAGACAATGCCAGTAACCAGCAAACCAGCGTCAAAGGAAGGCAGCAAACAAACGTCGAAGGCGGGCAGCAAACCAGCGTCGAAGGAGGGCAGCAAACCAACGTCGAAGGCGGGCAGTAAACCAGCGTCGAAGGAGGGCAGCAAACCAACGTCGAAGGCGAGCAGTAAACCAGCGTCGAAGGAGCGCTCCAAAAAAGAGAAGGAAGAGGAGGAGTCGAAGGATAAGGATACGAAGAAAGAGGCAGCTAGCAGCGACAAGGAGAAGAAGGACGATGCCAAGAAAAAGGAGAAAAGCAAGATGGAAAGTACCGTCGGCGCCAGTGATGAGAAAAAGAAGCGGCAGCGCGTGCGAAGAGAGGACAGAATCGACAAATCCATGGCGCTATATATGGTGAGAGCATCGGACTTGTTCTAGTTTAAACGACAAATCTGAGAGGTCGGAGAAAAAGCACAGGGGTTACATACCGTGCAAATATCGCTGCACTAAAATTGCTCTGGTGTGTGGTTGCGTAGCGACAACTCATCTGATGATTGCTTCTGAACATTGACTCAGCACCACTAGAAACGCTTTAAAGCTGCCTTTTATGCCTGATTGTTAAGGCTCGGGCCGAGAGAGGAGCCAAAAAAGGTCAGGCGCGTCGTAAAAACTATTTCCAAGCGCTGGTAAGTTCATTGTTGAATCACAGCATTCCTATCTGGGACCAGATTCATCAACCGCTTATTGGCTGGTAGCGGTTAGTCTGTTAGGGGACGTTCAGAGCGTTCGCGGAGCAGTGCAAAGCCTACTGTCGGTGCGACGCGACCATCGTGTCACGCTCTTCTGTGAGGGTATTGGTGATATGAACACTATGCGTTCGAAACGACAGCGTAGTATATAATCACCGAGCGAAGAGCAAATCGCTCAACAGCAATATCATCATCGCGTGGCGATGCTGATATTTGCGTGCGATAAGGTGTTCGCTGCAGAACAGGTATGAACACCTTGCGAAGAGGCGACGCGACATCGCTTGATCGATATGAGAGATTATCATTGCGTCACGTCGCGCCGCAATGCTCTGAACGTCCCCTTGTCGTGCCTGTGTCTCTGTATACGTTTTATCACTAACTATGTAGGGCGATATGGTGAATCCGCGGTGAGATGATACCGGCGGTATCGATGATGAATCTGGCTCCTGATATGCTGCCACTGTCACAAACTAGAAGTGTCTTGAAGTCAATTTCAGGACCAATACCAAACAACGATCATGGGTGGTGGAACAACCGTTGGAGGAGCAACGGCGATTAACGAGCGTGAAGACGAAGATTTCGCCGAAAAAGCCAGTTTTGACTGCGATGCAATATCCTGGACCATGGACGAGTTGTTCGCGCGCCAACTCGTCCACTTCGAGCAATCGCTGTAGCCCTTAGGACCCGTTTATACTTTGACGCCGAGCGACGCGACACCACATATTGTGGCCACATTTATCGCGCAACGCAATCGATCGATTTGGCTACTTTATATGCCGTCGCGTCGTTCGGCGTCGAAGTATAAACGGGGCCTTAAGGGGGCGTTCGGAGCAGCATGGCGGCGCAACGCGACGTAATGATAATCTCCCATATCGATCAAACGACCTCGCGTCGCCCCATCGCGAGGTGTTCATACCTGCTCTGCAGTGAACACCCCATCGCACGCAATTATCAGCATCGCCACGTGATGATTATATTACCCGTACCTGTATATTACCCGCTTTACCCGTTTGGTCGGCCTGTGACGCCGTTTGACCTAGGCTCCTTTCGTTGCAACTTGCATTACACGTACATACGTGTCAGTTTGCGTACAATGTAGGCAATTCCACGTCACCATATCCGACTGCTACGCTCAAAACGAAAAAAAAAACACTCCTAAACCTCGTTCAGAGCGTCGCGTAGCGATGTGAAGCCCGCAGTCGATGCGAAGAGATCCCGTCGCGCTCTTGTGGGGATGGTGCTATGAACACTACGCGTTCGAAAGGATAGCGTAGTGGCGAATGGCGACGTGGCGTTCTACCCCCCGCCCTTTAACAAGAGGCGTGGCAAATGTCTGCGTCTCCACTATCTGGTAAGGCAGTCACTGGACTCTCGAGCAAGCCCAGGGGGTTGGGGGGTGGGCGGGCCAGGGGGACGAGGGGGTAGAACGCTCGACCCCTGCGGCGAATAATCGAGCGACGAGCAAATCGCTCAACAATGAACAGCGATATCATAATCGACTGGCGATGCTGACAATTGCGTGAGATGTGGTGTTCGCTGCACAACAAGTATGATCACCATGCTAAGGCGCGACGTGACATCGCTCGAGCAATATAGGAGTTCATAATTACGTCGCGTCGCGCTGCAATGCTGCTCTGAAAGTCCCCTTAGTGCCTTAGACGCAATGTGACTATGAAGGGGTTGGATAAATTTTAAAAAATGTATATGCCTAGATAGGCATTTATGTAAGCAAAACAAAACCACTTACCATTTATCCGGAATCACGCTCCTTTCATGTTACTTGGGGAGGATCGCCCGGGTAGCCTAACGCCTTGGGTTGGAAATGACCTTAAAAATCATAAACAGCTGTAAATAGAGGAGGAAATAGAGATACCACTAACCTAGTGTGATATAGGGCATTTCTTCGCTATCCGCTGACGCGGAGGAGAGCACAGAACAGATTCTCTTTTCCCAAAATTTGCTTTCAAATTTTTATGCGAGGGAAGGGACTCCGGGATGTAGGTAATTTTAAACGCGGGTGCGTAACTGGGCCACCCCGGAGTCCCTTCCCTTGCCCTATCTGTGCTCTCCTCCGCGTCAGCGGAGGAGAGCACAGAACATATTCAGTCACCCCCCCCCCCCCTTCGGCGGAACTCCCCTTCCTCCGGAATCCACCTCCCTCCCTCCTCGCCCTCACTTCTTCCACACCCCCCCCCCCCCCCCCCCCCGGCGCGCACATATCATACATAAATAAAGGAAACTTTTAAAAACCTCGAAACCCAAAAAACCCATAAGAACTCACCTCCGCCGCTCGTCGCGCGGTCCAGCCGGTCGAATGGTCCGCTTGGAATCAGTTTCCGTCTCGTCGTCTGGCGCACTCCACGCCCCCCTACTCTCTCCTCTGCAATATCCTACCTTCGCTGCAGGATCTAGGTCCAATAGCAGGAGAACGCCTTTTAAATTACCGGCCGAAACTGCCGTAAAGCGAGCTAAGTGAGTCTTTTTTCCCTTTCCCTACCGTTTTGCATGAATCCTTTCATTTCAACGAATCACATAGGATGTGGTGAGTCCCATCCTAGGTGATTCGTTGAATTTATCCAACCCCTTCATAGTCACATAGCGCCTTTGTTTATACTTCGACGTCGAGCGTGCGACGCCAGCCACTTATTCTGGCCAGATGATCGAGCGACGCGATCGGTCAATTTGGCCACTACACACGCCATCGCCTCACTCGGAGTCCGACGTATAAGCGAGGCTTTAGGGATCGTTTAGTATGCAAGCGATGTAATGATAAGCTCCCATATTGATCGTGCGACGCGTTGAATCAATATGGGCGCCTATCATCCCATCGCGTCGCGCGTTGCGTGCATACTAAACGATCCCTTACGGCAAAATTTAGGTTAATTTTGCTTTCTTCAGACAGTGCAAGAGATGAAGCGGTTCCTAGTAGACGAGAAACTCGTTGAAACGAAGATCGAGTTTGGTGGAAAATGGAAGTTCTTCAATATATTCCGAAGAGATCCGCTTAAATCCGCCATGGATGAGGTGTATTCATTCTATACCATTTGTTTTTCTAGGATATCTGGAGTCTCCTTGGGCTTCCATTATGGCATTAAGGATACCGTTGGAAAGCTGCTTGTGTTTCAGTACTGGCGCTTGGAAGAGGCGATCGGCGAAGACATGATGAATGTGCTTAGTAAGACCGAGAACCTTGACGGTACTAAAGGAATGAGAGGTACGTAGCTGATAATGGGCCCTTGTTAGTGCTTGAGTAGCCCAGTGTTTTCCAGCAAAAGACTTCACACCTGGAAAGCCACCACCGTTGAAGAGGGTCGATGATCCTGCCTATGAACTTCCGTGGATGTGAAGTGATTTCGGATTCTTCTCAATGCGACAGAACATGAAAACTTACCAATAAATGCGATGTGTTCGTCTTATTTTTCTTAAAGA
The DNA here is from genome assembly GCA_947359475.1 of Heligmosomoides polygyrus bakeri. NCBI lineage: Eukaryota > Metazoa > Nematoda > Chromadorea > Rhabditida > Heligmosomidae > Heligmosomoides > Heligmosomoides polygyrus. The sequence goes on along the minus strand of OX375868.1, from coordinate 97,690,503 downwards.
TGTCCATGGTAGAGCTCTTTACTTTCTCTTCTCTCTTTCACAAGGCATTCACACATACGGATAACCTGATTACTGGCCAAAATTGAAAACACGAGACGGAAACAAATTTTATCCAAACTATTTTATTTTATTTTATTCAAACAATTTTATTCAAATTGTATTTTATTCAAATGTCGAGACACGAAACACGGAGAGATAAAAATGAGAGTCAGAGCTGATATCGCTGGCGAACTACAGCATCGGTCCAGTTTTTAGAAAAAACAATGCATAGAGGTTATCCCTAACATATTAGGTTGATGTAACAGTTCCCGGACGTTTGCAACTCTTTGCATTTGAAAAGGATTTTCCCGCCAATTTGGACACTGGTCGAAGCATATGACCAGCCAGTCGATAGAGGAAAAAGCTCTACAAAACTCTTTTTAACAGTCACTTCAATACATCTACAGCCAACTATTATGGCTTGGCAATCCACGCCTTTTGATGCTCACAGCCGCAACGTGATGCTGTTTCTCTTCTTATCTGGACTCAACGCCTACCAATCTTACGAGCGTCTGAAGGAGGTTTATAAGGAAGGGGCCCTTCAAAGCACAGTATACAAGTGGTTCTCGATGTTTAAGGATGGCGACTATTCCATGGAAGATGAAGAGAGGTCGGGGCTCCTAAAGAAGTTGGATTTGGGTGTGATTCGGAAGTAATGCTAACCAGGGAACTACCTGAAGTGTAGGTCTGAACCAGCGATGCGATGCACACGGGCAGAAGCGCCTCCCTCTCAGAAGTAACAATATGCAGTTATCTCGACCCGAGTACAACTTTGAGCAGAGTTACGGCCCGTGGAAGCTGCAAAGTTGAAAAGGAGTGGTGAAGCAAGCAAGAAGGCTGGTATCTTATCACTCTCGAGTTCATTGTTCTCTTGAGTCCGTGTGTCGACAGGGCGGCCGAGTGGATAGCGTGATAGACTTATGGTCGAAATGCTGGGGGTTTGGATCCTGCGTGGGACATGTCTTTTGCATTTTCACAAACTTCATGTTCATGGGAGGGTGCATACACTGACAGTAGAGAAGGTAAACAACAGGTTAACATGTTGTTAACCCTTATGAAGGAGAAAGGTTGGTGTCACCATAACCCAGTTTGGGATGCGCCGTGTATTCTACTCCAACGGGACACCGTTAAAGCAGTTTTGATGCGAATATAGCCTTTACAGTGGCTTACGGTCGCCAACCGATTGACATGTAAAAGTTTCTCCTTCCGAGACAAGTCTGGTGCAAAACCACCGATCCAGCCGGGATGGAAAACTTGTAGTTAGTCTTGGCGAGACCAGGACCAAAAACCATGAGTTCGGGGTGTTCTACATGTGAAACCGGTACGGGGAACAACACTTGTTTGTTGACGTCTAGTGTTTCATGTTTACGTAGGTGTAACGGAGAGGGAGCGCTTCCGCCCCCCCCCCCCCCCCCGAATGCAGGGTCCCTGGTTCGGCTCCTACCGAACCAGAAAGATCCGGGTCCTACCAAACCAGAAAGGTTACGATGTCGAAATCACCAATCATAAGTCGAGAGAAGTGAGTGCTGGCCGTCTTCCTGTATGTGAGAGCGTTAGAGTCCAGATGAATCTCACGAAGACGATCTTCATGAAAAAGAATGACAAAAGGAGGGTGCTATCAGAAGCGTCGAAGACGTCGTGAAGAAGGCGAAGGACATCCGCCTCCATGCCCTCCCATTCGACTTCACTGCTCTTCCATACAGAAGGAGGATGATCAAGTGATCACCATCTCACAGCCAGCAATCGAAAGGACGATGCTTGGAGTTACATGATTCAAGCAAGTGAAATGCCTCCGGAGTTCCGAGCTTTATCGACGTTTGAGGACTAGAAGCGCTGTAGAATGAGCTAGTCGTCGAAAATTGTGTGGGCCGGCTACGAAATGCGTTTCGTAGACATCCGCTGGACGAGGATCATCACCACAGACTGGATACTCTGGGAGGGGAGGAAAGATTTTTCAAAGGAACACCACGACGCTCGGACTTCTTCGTTAAAACTCTAAACGAACGGCCGTGTTTCTACAGCGAAATTGATCCATTCGAGGATCCTGGCACACGACAGGAACGATTTGGAGCGTTGCTGGCGCCCGCTGGAGCAACTCCATGATCAACGGACGACAGGCGGTATAGGCCAAGATTGAATGACACGTAAAGCTGTTGTTTACCTGCCCTGTTGTCAGTGCATGCACCCCTCCCATGAACATGAAGTTTGTGAAAATACAAAAACACATGCGCCTCACAGGATCCAAACCCCCAGCATTTCGACCATAAGTCTATCACGCTATCCACTCGGTCGCCCCGTCGACACACGGATTCAAGAGAACAATGAACTCGAGGGTGATAAGATACCAACCTTCTCGCTTGGTTCACTACTCCGCTTGAATTGTGCAGCTTCCACGGACCGTAACTCTGCTCAAAGTTGTACTCGGGTCGAGATAACTGCATATTGTTACTTCTGAAAGGGAGGCGCTTCTGCCCATGTGCATCGCATCGCTGGTTCAGACCTACACTTCAGGTAGTTCCCTGGTAAGTAGAGGCGGATCCATATATGACCACCCGCGAAATGTCAGTCACGCTTGGGAATAAGCAACCAATTGTGGTCCGTGGATTGAAGTCGATTGGCGAGGTTGTGTCAAACTTGGTCGATTGATAATCCATCGACCAAGTTTGACATATGGCTCGCAGGGCCGACACATCACTTTCTCTCCTCATCCTCAGAAGCACCCACGTCTGGCTCGATAATCTCATAAGAAGAATGAGAATTGGCTATTGTAACGTTCACCATCATGTCCAGTGGGTCGATAAAGGAAAAGAGGCAGAAGAGGTCTCGAAGCCCGACGTGCTCGTGAGGAAGGTGATGCTGTACGTTTGGTGGAGCGTCCACGGAGAAGAATATTGTAAGTTGATGGGTGAAGGTGTAACAGTGACGGCGGAGGTGTACATTAATCAGCTACAGAAGTTGAAAGCCTATTTCTAAGTTACACGTGGAGAACAGGCCAATGTATACTTCCAGCATGACAACGCTAGACCACACATCGCAAGGTCGACAAAGACTGAACTTCTGAGGCATGGCTGAACACTTCTCCATCCCCTACTCACTAGAGCTACCTCCATCCGATTGTTATCCTTTCTCCAATCTCAAACGCCATTCGTTTAGCAAGCCTTTCACAAATCGAGACGACATCGAAGAGACACTCAACGCGTTCTTCACTGCGCAGCCTGCTACGTTGAGGGGTCAGATGCATCAACGACTTACAGTAATCCAAGGCCTATGGTATACCACCGGCGACGAGTTGTGGCGACAGTGTTCTGCGGGTAGCTACGAACTGCGTACGGGCCGCAGGCGTCTCTTGATCACCTCTACGTATAGCTTCTACAGTCAAGCAGTCGACGTACAAGCATTACGGTAACTGGGAGAATACCCGCTGGAGCCTTTGAACTTCACTGAAATTGGAATTTATTAATTCTCCAGCGACAACAGATGCTCCTATTGAAGAGCATAATAAGCATCATTCTACATTAGGTTGCATGTATTTCTAGTTCAACTACTGTTCACGTCTGAATGGAAGGGGACCCACCCCGACCACCTTGGGATTGCCTCGGCGACTCATTCGACGCGCACTCTGTCAAGAACGGAGTCATCGGGCGATCAGTGGTGCTATTTTACAAGCAAAACGGCGAGTGCATCAGATACTCCACCGAACTCTGGAATGAACAAATGTCTCGAATCGAAAACAGGTTTTCGTTTTGCATCGTCGAAGGGATGAATAGTTTATGAATAGAGAACTATCTAGATGTTTATTGCTTTGTGCTCTTTTTTAGGAATACAATAGTTATTATCCAAAGCTATAAATAGCCTTTTACGTTCTCCGAGGTCTGCTACGTTCTTCGTTCTTCAACGATGTTTGCCGAATCTTATGATTTCTGCTAGATCGGTGAACACTATTTTTTGCTTCTGTCCACGTCGTCCGCCGGTTCGCCACAAGCCATCACCTTTAACGATCCTGCATTGCGTTCCACTCAACAGTTTATAAAAACGGGAACAATTAAGGTCATTCGCAATTCGTCTCACAGCCTTTTAAGGAGCGCGAATGAGCAGGTCTCAGCTAAGTAACTTATGGCATTGTCTTGCTTTCTTTGTAGTTCAATTATTGGTGCTTTCGTGTTTTCGAGTTTTCTGTTGTTTCCTTTTTGCAGACATAAAGGGTTCTAACCATAGGGTGCCCCATTGTGCACAGCTATCATTTGTCACTGCCAAGGGACGTAAGACGTATTCATCTCGAGCCCGCTGCAACTCGAAACGGGTTTACCAGGCGACGATGTCTTGTCATTTTTGGACCATCCAATGGTCTGCAGCAAAAACGAACTTTACCACTGTGCTCCTTGTTAAATGCCCTGCAAGACCATTTAGGTCTTGTTATGAATCGTTGTGACAAGCTCATAGACGTTCCTTATCAATCATAGAAGCATACCGGCACGTACCAATCTCTCGAAACGGATTACTTAAAGCAAACAATTGATGTCCTTTATTAGATCCAAAACTTACATGCGTTGAAGCAGTTTGCACGTTGTGTAAAACATGGTTTTCAGCTTTGGGCATGTTCATACTCTGCGACAAGAGCGACAAGAGCGACAAAGGGACAAGAGCGACAAGAGCGACTGGAGCGACTGGGCGACGGATGTAGTGTGGTGTACGTAAATAATTACGCATTTCACACGGTGTTGATCGCGGACGGAATGTGGAGTACGCAATTATTTACGTACAGCACACTATGTCCGACGCCCCAGTCGCTCCAGTCGCTCTTGTCGCTTTTGTCGCTCTTGTCGCGAAGAATGAACAGGCCCTATATGGCCTGGTAAAAGTTTTGACAACGATAACTACAGGGTGAGGTAGAAGTTCTTGGGCGTAAGTAGTTCGCAGCTCAAACAGCTCTTTTAAAGCAAATAGACTGAAATTCACAATATCTATTGTTGTCGACCACGCGCATATAAAAAGTGAATTCAAAATGGCCTCCTTTTACACGAATACACGCCTTCGGTCTCTCGGGAAACGTATCTGCGGTGGCACGCAGGACTTTTTCATCTACCTGCTCTCAGGGTTTCTTCAGGGTCGATGAATTGAAATAGTGTCCTTGAAGGATGTTGCGCAGGCCTTACTCTTCAACATAAACCAGAGAATGAGTGGTCCATCTGATTGAGGTTCGGGCTGTGAGGGGTCACTCTTCGGCTGAAGTCCGAAGAATTGTCGGCGTACCACTTCTGTACCACTTTAGCCTTGTGAGCGGGCGCAGAATAGCACAGAATCCAAGTTGCTGTTTTTAAAAAGCAAAGATGTTCAGGGAAGAATTTCTTTTCACAGGATACCTTCTAGGTAGTTCTGACTGTTGATTTTTGATTCCACTTTTCGCAAAAACCAGCGGTGTTTTCCCATCAGCTGTAATTTCTGCACAAACTATGACAGACTTCGGATATCCTGATGTTGGTGCTACTCTTCCATTTTGATCGACTTCTTCTATGTTCAATTAAATTCATTTATGCATCCTACAATGCGCTTATATTTACATAATGTAAAGGCTAGCAATGTAATTAAAGGTTAAGGATAAAGGACGGCGTTATTCAATCCTCTTTAGGATGCGCCACGCATTCCACTTCTACGGGATGTCGTGGAGGCGTGTTGAATGCGCATGTGGCCATACAATGACTTGCAGTGGCCAGCCGATGTACAAGTCAGTGCTTTATCCTTCCCAGAGAAGTCTGGTACCAATTCGCCGGCCCTGGAGGGCTTGGTTGGCCTAAGCGGGAAATCCGAACCAAGAACCTGGTATCGGGTGCAGGCGACAGCCGGCGCCTCCTCCGACTGCGCTCCATACGCCCCTGATGTAAATAAACTAGATAAAAATAGGAAGCCTGTAAAGGAAATACTTGGAGGTAAGTAAGGGGAATAAACAAACAAAAATAGCTTTAAATATAGTCGACTTGTTGGTAATCAATATGTTCTTGGCAAAGTTCCGTCCTTGTGTTCGAGGTGCGGAAGAATATGAGTATAGTCGTAAATAGGAACCAAATATATTAGCGATCGCTCGTCACTGCCACGCGGGTCTTTGGCAACCTCAAACTTGGGTAATTAACTTTATTTAATATTATTTACATCAATTTACATTTTCGACGAAACTAACATTGTGATCCAAATCAATCGAACGTGTTAGTGAACCCGGTATGAGGCCAAATGAGGGTTAGTAACATAATAGCTGCCTATGAAATTACCCAAAGGACGTTCCTATCCTACTAGTGCAATAATCGAATACAAACACCCTAAAAGGAACGTAGACTTGTGCGTAAAGACTGATGAAGACGAGACTGGTAAAGACTCACTGGTTCTCGTGCGGGCGTCGCTGGCGAAATGATTGTGTGCCGGATCGTCGTGCAGGTTCGCGAGCCAGTCCCAAATCTGATACTCCTGAAGTACAGTGTGCAGTGGCGGAGATGTGGGCAGGAGTGTTGCGAAATAGTGTGTATATGTCTGAAGGAGCAGACAGTACGCAGCGAAATTCCGGCGGGTGATCGACGGTAGAGCAAAAGAATCCGATAACCGATCGCGATCAAGAATGCACTTACTGTAACAGCGAAACTGCGACAGTCTAGTGAAACGAGGTGCAAATCTAGTGCAATGAGGTGCGAATCGTGACTACGCTACTGCTCTGAAAGAATTGGATTGGTGATACTGAAAGTAGTTTCAGTAGTCCTTTTAATGGTTGAAAAATTGGTCAATAGTGAAGATTCGTCAGTGAATAGTCCTGTGTGAATGCTTTCTTCAAGAAGTGGGCATGTATTCCAATTTGAAAACTAACTCCTTTTTTATATGTGGCTGGTTGACAGTTATAAATGAATTCTATTCTATTTGCTCGAAAATAGCCGTATGGGTGCCCATTTACTTGCGTTTAACAAGGAGAGCCTCCAGAGTGGCCGTGAGCTTTTGCGATGCAATTTTTACAGGATGTAGAGTCTCGTGTGGGGAGTCCAAAACCATAGTTACCATTTTCGGAATGATCTTCCGTGGCCGAATAAAAAACCATCTGGACGCGTGAGCACGCAGCTCATAACGCCCTGCTGCCATCACGGTCCGATGTGGTCGTAGTGGTAACAGGGTCGCCTCTCTGGTGCACCAAGCGGGTTGATGGTTCGGTCCACGGTGCTGCCATTGTTTTTGCACACATTGGATCGTTATTATTATGGGCTTGCATGATCACAGAAGTCAATTGGTACACGATTAGTGCTTTTAGTATTTAAACCTAGCCTTTTTGAGCCTTTATTTGAATTACCTCTCAATGGATCGATATGTTGATGATCACCCGAACCCTTCTCTACGCCTACCGATTATGCCTTCAACGAAGAAGAAGTAATGATGCCTTGTCAGGGAGAGGAGGATTGTTCGTCCCTAGCGTTTGCAAGATGCTGCTGGTGTGATAAACGATAATGTGTTTCATAGTTCTATATCAAAATTGTTGTTATCATTGTCAGCAAAAAAATCAGTGACTTTATGTGAGCAAGAATTTTTTTATGTTAGCTACCCAATAGAATGATATAGTGCAAATACGATCCATTGAGAAATAAGCCCAAAAAGGCTAGGTTCAAATACTAAAAGCATTAATCGTGTACAAATTGACTCTTGTGGTCACGCAAGCCCATAATAATAACGATCCAATGTGTGCAAAAATACTGGCAGCACCGTGGACCGAACCATCAACCCGCTTGGTGCACCAGAGAGGCGACCCTGTTACCACTACGACCACATCGGACCGTGATGGCAGCAGGGCGTTATGAGCTGCGTGCTCACGCGTCCAGATGGTTTTTTATTCGGCCACGGAAGATCATTCCGAAAATGGTAACTATGGTTTTGGACTCCCCACACGAGACTCTACATCCTGTAAAAATTGCATCGCAAAAGCTCACCGCCGCTCTGGAGGCTCTCCTTGTAAGAAGTTTCGCCGCTCCCTGTAGATGTTCTGGCCTTGGCCAGCAGCATAATTGATGTACACTATGTATATTACAATTTTATACGTATTGTTTCAACATACTAGTGTGTTTATGTAAGCTGAGAATGAGAAAAACTTCCCTACGTTCCTCTGTTTTCTTTAAAAAAATGGAGTGAACAATGCTGTAAAGTTTATAATTCTAGGAAATAAATAGATTTTCTGTTGAATTGTTAGAGGCTTGAATAATCCCTTTTCTGACAGCTATTCACAAAATCATTTAGATATTAATGCCTTGTACGTAATTCACACCCCAGCACTGTCTCTAGACATTTTGTCTGTCTTAAAAATTACAGTTACCATTCGCTGCTGTTTTTTTAAACGAGAGCGAAAATGTTGGGTAAGAAATTCATATGCTCTCTTTCAGCGAATAAAAATGATGTTACGGTTTGCGCTAGTGCTAGCACTGATCAGTATGCTAGCAGTTTCCGCACAGTGGATGGGTACAGGAATGTGGGGTATGTTGCTTAGGTTTTCTGATTCAGTACCAACTGCTGTTTAGGTGACTTTACCCGTGTCTTTTAGGCGGCCGTCGCCGTTACGGTTCTTACGGTTCTCACGGTTCTCGCGAATGGTCACGGTACCGCGGTGGAATGGGAGGAATGTATGGAATGGGTGGAGTTAATCCATACTATGGTAAGGAAAAGGTTTTCAGAGTTTTCTCCATTCAAAGGTTCTGTTTTAGGTGGATTCGGAAAGCGATGATGCAAAAAGCTGTTCAACCTTTTATGTGATGACGTTTATCAATAAATTTTTATGGCGAACTGTTTTTGTCGATGAAATTTTACAACTGAAAATTTCAAGATATGGGGAACAAATATTAGGTTGTAACGAATTAAATGGCACTGGCTCGCGCCATTTTTTGGCGCGTCTTTACGCGTTTGATCAAGAACAAACCGTAACATGTGGCATATCATTTAGAAGCGCAAACTTTGCTCTACTGGAGAGTACCAAATCTTCTATGTAAAAATGGGAAAACTTTAGAGTTTTATTGACTTTTCGCAGATGGACAAAAGGGTAATCCGAGGCATCTACTTGTATGAATTCAAGCTGGGCACTACAGCTAAGGAGGCGGACGAGAAGATCAACGCCGCATTCGGTCAAGGATGTTCCACAATTCGGACGGCGTATCGTTGGTATCAGAAGTTCCGGAATGGAGATGAGAGCTTGGAAGAACATGAAGGTCGTGGGAGGCATAGTGATGTTGATGAGGACAAGCTGAGAGATGTGGTAGAGGAGGATCCACACATAGGTACCAGGGAGAAAGCGAAGGTTCTTGGCGTCAGTCACAACACAGCTGCCCGGCATCTGAAGGAAATTGGAAAGACCAAAAAGCTGAAAAGATGGGTGCCTCACGAGCTGTCTGAGGAGCAAAGAAACCGACGACATGAGATCTCGTCCGACTGCTTCTACGGAACGAAACGGACCCACTCCTTGATCGCATCGTAACCTGTGACGAGAAATGGGTAATGTACGACAACAGGCGACGATCGGCACAGTGGGTGGACAGCGATGAGACCCCCCAAGGTTTTTGCAAAGCCGGAATCGCACCAAAAGAAAGTAATGGTGACAGTATGGTGGTGTTCGCTGGGAATTGTTCACCACAGCTTCCTCCCTCGCGGTGAATCCATCACGGCAGAGAAGTACTGCATTGAAATTGAAGAAATGATGAAAAAGTTGAAGGATATCCGGCCGGCCTTGGTAAACCGAAGGCGAGTTCTCCTTCTGCACGACAATGCTCGCCCCATGTAGCACGAATGACGTTGCAGAAATTGAATGAGCTGAGCATTGAAACTCTACCACATCCTTCGTTTTCTCCCGACCTCTCCCCAACAGACTACCATTTCTTCAAGCATCTTGGCGACTTCTTGGTAGGGAAAATATTCAAATACCAACAGGATGCCGAAAGTGCCTTCGAAGATTTCGTCAATTCCAGAACTTCTGATTTTTATGCTACTGGGATAAAAAAGCTTGTGTCACGTTGGCAAAGATGTGTAGAATCAGAAGGTTTTTATTTCGATTAATAAACTTGCCTACAAGCCGAGATATTAACTGTTTAAGTTTACAGTGGTTCAGTGCCATTTATTTCGTTACAAGCTAATGGAATCTGTCAAGTTCGATTTACATCCGAACACGACGACCCTGAGATTTTCTGAATACTTGTCGGTGCGGTGTACATAGATTCGAGAATACGTGGCAAAAGATAGCGATGCTTTATTTGCAGACGAGCGAAGAACTACAAAATATAGCAAAGCAGCCTTTATATAGTAGAACTTTTTCCGCGGCATGATAATCTTCATGTCATGCATCTGGTGCGGTTTGACTTATTTATTCATTTATTTAGGGCAATCGAGGTGCTCAAAAGCCTTGGCTAACAACGAAAGATAACGTTAATCTTCTTCTTCTTCTTCAGCGTTTGTCCCGCTTCGTGGCGGGGTCCGCTGTTCTGGTGTCATGACCTTTCCCGATCCAGCGCTAGATCAGGGTGGACACCAGCCGCTTTCAAGTCCATATGTAACGTATCAGCCCAGCGCTGCTTCGGGCGCCCTCTAGGCCGCTTTCCTATTACCTCGAAGTTAAGGCCTATCTTGCGGACGCTGCCTTCTTCTCCACGCAGAACGTGGCCGTACCATCGTAAGCGAGCTTCGCGCACCTTGTCCGCTATCGGCACGACACCGAACTTCTGCCGAATAGCATCGTTGCGAATGCGGTCCATGCGCGTGACTCCAGCCGTCCAGCACAGCATCTTCATCTCCATGACGCTGAGGCGCGTTTCAACCTCCTTGGTCGCTGGCCAACACTCAGCGCCGTACACTGCTACCGGCCGGACGACTTCCCTGTAGATCTTCGACTTCAGCTGCTCTGGTATCTTCCTATCGCAGAGCACGCCAGTCAACCATGTGATGTGACATGGGTGTTCGTAAGCCGGCCTGTCACACGGGCCTGTCGCCTGCAATCGAATGTCCGTGTTCGGCTTAGCTCGCAGAGCGGGCAGTTTCCAGTGGCATCACGTGGAGGAACGGACATCGCCACCAACGAAAGATAACGTTAATACCGTGGCCAAATCAGGAAACCAGCTAAGATAATGCTATTTTGAGATGGTTAATAAAAATGCTAAAAGAATAATTGAACACGCAAAAAAAGAACCAGAACGCACATGAGACCTTGATGTATGATCAACATAGAGAAAATTCAACAATAAGTGGAACATAGAAACAGAGAGGTAGCAGGTCGTTGGCGGAATAAAATTTTCGCAACTGTTATCTTACTAGCGTTCAACACCATGCAGCCAACATCACGCGAAACCAGCCATACGTGAGTCATCTGAAATAGAGGCTGTAACATCAAGCCTTATCTGTTCCCTATCAAATCGAAAATGTCAAACTTCCTCAGTTGTCTCTTGAATGCAGAATTACTTTCGGCTTCAGGATACATGATACGCAGGGGTGTGCGTAAACGAAAGTTGAAATTCCGTAAATCGTAAATCCTAAACCGTAAATGGTAAGAGTTATCTGACCTGTATCGCAGGACAACTACATTTCCAAAGTGTTTTTCTGCTAATGTTAATCAGATGTGATTCAATATTTATTTGCCCTCTAGTTTTCAGCCGACGCTGAGCAGTTTTTTACCAATCTATTTCCCTTTTTCACGTCTTCTTGCTATTAAAACATCTTTCAAATCAATCTTTACACGTTTCAAGAAAGTCGAAAAAACTGTAGATTCAAAAGCCTTACTTAAGCCTATGCTTACTAGGGAAGGGTTTCGACCTCCCATGGAACTTCAAGATGAGACCAGGATCGTTAGAAAGAGCTTGGAATGCTGATTACGAATATGGGTGTTAAAATTGCAAAATGAAATTCCTGAGCGAGTTATGGCCTGCCGAATGCGACGGGCCTCACAACAGGCCGGCCGTGCGATGCAACTGGCGCGAGAATGGTGAGTCATCGGGGTCCCGTAAAGGCCCCCGCAGACTTTTGCGGCGTCGCCGCTGCCCTATGCTTAACCATAGGGCAGGGACGCAGAGCTCGTCGCCAGCGGCACCGGCGGCGTCGCTGGCGGAAATGACTTGAATCATTCCACCCGGCGGCGCCGCTCCAGCGTCTGTCTGTCTGCGCTCTGCACTCTGCCCTTTCGCGGCGGGATCCAGAGCGGAGACGGTCGATGCGGGCGCGCGATCGTCATCGGGGCGCGTTATTGTTAAGCACCAGTCGGTCCCGACTAGAAACAGTACAGTACCTCGCCGTCACCGCTCCCACTGATGATGAGTCAAGCCGGCGGTGGTGCTCCTCCTCGTCAGGTGCGACGTCGTTGGTTCTGGCCCCATTGATGCCGGCTTTTTTGCACACCATAATTTATCTTCGAAATGATCTTTTGTTCTGAATTATGACACGTGTTTGATTAAATAGCGAGGAAAACTACCATACACGCTTGTAAAAATGCTTGAAGGCAAGAAACTGGTATGGTCAAATTTTTATTTACTATTTTGCACAAATAGAGTCCAAATCGTATATTGAACAACTAGAGGTGTTTCTAACAACCTTGGCATTCGTGGAACAAAGCAAAAAATGTGTGAAGCAGACATGTTGCTCACACACTGCATATCTTATACATGCAGCCTCTCTACAACCAGCAGCAAAACAGTCAATTGTAGCAAGATCAAACAAATATTCACCAGGAGTGACAAACACACCTGGGTGATCATCGATGCACCCTGCCTTGTGCCATGAGTATTTTAAAAAGTTTGAGGACCTAGGGGCACAAAACATACGGTAAATCTGCGATAGAACCTTCAGTAGGTTGTCTCTCGGGGTCATGTTGAACTCCACGCTATTTGCCATAGCAAACGAAGATAAATTATGGTGTGCAAAAAAAAAACCCGGCAGTAATGGGGACCGAACCAACGACGTCGCACCTGACGAGGAGGAGCCCTACCCCTACGCCACCGCCGCATCTGGCCGTCTCCTCTTACGGGGCCCCGACGACTCACCATTCTCGCGTTAGGTGCATCGCACGGCCGGCCTGTGGTGAGGCCCGTCGCATTCGGCAGGCCATAACTCGCTCAGGAACCTCATTTTGCAATTATAATACCCACATTCGTAATCAGCATTCCGAGCTCTTTCTAATGATCCTGGTCTCATCTTGAAGTTCCATGGGAGGTCGAAACCCTTCCCTAGTTAGTATTCCAACAAAAGGTCAAGCATCAAGCAATAGCCACAGCGCGATATTCGAATTCAGAAGCTCTGCTAACTATATGGAGATTGCAGCGGAGTTTTTTTACTTGAAAGGTGTCTCTCAAGCTTTGAACCATCGATCTACCCTTCGCCAGTTCTCTAACAAACGTTTGCTCACCGAGAATCTGCAGCATCGTGAACGGATCAGATAGGGTGAGCACCATAAACTCAGTCACATCACCGAAAAAGGAGATCAAAACTGTCAAAACCAGTTCGACCCTTTCTCGAAGTGCTATGCGCTCGATTTGAACCCACTTCAATGAATTTGCTCGACCCTACGAAGTACAATGTAAGCCGGTTGAAGGATCAGTGGCGTATTCTCTCCGCATGAGTGTAGCAACTTTCTAAACTCCGCTTCCAATCACTAATGATGTTCGATCGTGGATTTGCTTCAGCTCTATGTTAACTTGAATCTGTTATAATCAAATTGACTAGACCTTACTAGCAGGGACGTGGAGCCGGATTCATCAACGACTTACAGCAGTTTAGCAGAGAAAATTACAGCCGAAATCCTGATAAGGCGCCTTATCAAGCGGTATAGTGAGCGGTAAGCCGCGTTATCTGAGTTTTCCGCTGTGAATTCTCTGCTAAAGTCATGTAAGACGTTGATAAATCCGACCTGCATCTAGAATACTCGTCTCTCTTTCTCTAAGAAATTGCCTCAATGTCTTTATGTGGGCTGCAATGGAACGACCTTTGACAGTAGCAATGCGATGTGCCTTGCCATCCTCATCCTCTCAGACGTTACAGATAATGTACTGCACTTGTTTCTCCTCTTGAGTTGCTTCGATTCCGAACGGCAGCTCAGAAATGGAACAATTAGTTAGACGAAGAGATAGGTCCAATTTGAGAAGCACAGAACGGTGTCTTCTGCCACAGTAACACATTAGATCATCAAAGACAACTCCCACGGGAAGCGGGAATGAGCTGTAAGAGGACAGCATTAGGGTGGGAACATCTTTATAACCCGGTCCACTACATAAATTTGAACACCAGTTGGTTGTGATCAAAGATCACATTTACGAAAATCTACGATTTACGATCCACAATGTCGTAAATCGTAAATCGTAAAATATTCGACAAAAATAGCCGTAGATCGTAAAATCGTAAACCGTAAATCGTAATTACGCACACCCCTGATGATACGTAACATCGATATCGATCGATATTATCGATTTTTTAAGGATGGCGTCCAAGCGGCACGAAACTTCAACCCTGGGGGTAATCTGGGTCGATGAACACGAATCTGGAGTCGACCAATCGATATCGATCGATATTATCGATTTTTGAGTATGACGTTCAAGCGGCACGAAACTTTAGCCCTGGGGGAAATCGAGGTCGCTGAACACAAATCTGAAGCTCGTTTTTGAACTGTCGATCGCCATCAATCGATATTGGGAAAATGAGCGTTTTTGTGGATGTCGTCCATTTTTTCGTTTTTTTTCTAACTTGCCCTAATCGACGTAGTTAAGATGTTCTTCCTGAAGAAACCGTGACAAAGGTGTCAGCTACAATTGATGATGAGAAGTCATTGCCACGGCGAAGCCGTCAAAAAGCCGTCGGTGCGGCCGAGAGGCCGCACGGACGGCTGGTTCTCAATAAAGCTCTCGATAGCCGTCCAAAGGAATGCTAATAACCTCTCTTCTATAATTATGTTACGACATTTATACGGTTAGGCATGAGGAGTGGAGTGGCGTTTCGGCAGCTTTGTTCTTAGTTGTTCTTGACGAAAAGTGCTGTTATCTTTCACTCTCATCAATTATGTTCTTCTTTCTGTCGGACGTTTTTCAACGATGTCCGCCGAACGTGTTCTGAGTCAATGATTTCCTTCTAAATCGGCAAATTCAACTTTTTGTCATTGTCAAAACCTGCACTTGCGACTGTCTTAGCGACGTCCAGTGCCCTTCATCGAGATGTCTGTTCGACACAACAGCAGTTCAGGCGATTACCACAAGTTTCCACTGCAATTTAAAGCGCGTTAAAAGTTTCCGCCATTTCTCCTTTGTGTGCTTCTCCGTTGTACCAAACCCTACGCACCTATTTAATGTTAGAAATCATCGTAGTTAAGAGCGCGCTAGGAGGGATCGGTGAAATCCTTCCTGACCCGTAGGGGAAGAATAAAACTCTGACATGTTCATTTGCTAGTCACCGCAAATCATTGTACTGGCCAAACGTTGAAGTTGCCTCTATGATATTCTGTTACATTAATGAATAGAACGAGTGGCGCAAGCTACAATGGGATTCAGTGACACCGATCTTTATCCCCTATCCTTATACTTTGTACGTCGTTTTGATTCTTTCTCACTCATTGAGAATTTCTGTTGACAATTGACTTTACTTCGTTGGCATTCGGGGATTTTACTTTAAAAAATGTCGGCTACAATCCACCTGGAAGAGCGTTGAACTCATCTGTCCGATAAAACCTACCTCGAAGGAAGTTTTCCTTGCGGATGGTGCGTGTTCCGCCTGATGACTTACATCACTGCTATCTTTGTTCCCTACCTACATATGCCTTTGTTTCTTGTTATGCTAGGGGTCTATAGTAGTTTTCCTTTCCTGGCGGATCACGGCAGCAAATGGTGACCAAGTTTTGAGCTCCTGAAAAATGCGAATAAGTCGCAAAGATCTTGTTGAATCACTTCATATTTTGCACTACAAAACGCAGCATGCTTTGAATGTGTTTATGCATTGTAGCGGACGTGCTTCTTTTCATAGGCGATTGTAATGAATTCCGTTTGAACACGCCACCAAATCTGACCAGCAGAAATCGTTCCTATACAGTAGATTTTGTCCCTTTGAACGCATCAAGAAATACCTTGACGACAATATTTTATCAGGATTACTATCAGACAATACATGGGGGTGCTAGGAATTGCCTAAGCCCTAGTTTATACTTGCCCCGCCACTCGGCGCGGCACTACGATCGCCATGGCTAGCGATTTTTCGCGCGGCCCGGTCGATGTCTATCCCGACCATCGTGCCGCGCCGCGAAGTGGCGCAAGTATAAACTAGGGCTAAGGCCTATGTTATACTTCGGCGACACGTCACCGACAGCCCGTCACCGACGTCGGCTACGCTAACGTCGCTGGCGACGTCACCGACGTCGCCAGAGACGTCGATGCGTCTGTGGCGACGTCGGCGACGTCGTTGATAGATTCTGTGGCGACATCGTCAACAGGAGAGCATCGGAGCACACTTCTAGCATCGCAGCGCGTTTTTAATGTCATCATTTGGTAAACAGACTGCGGATAGAAGCATCATGTAGCCATTCTCTCCTTGAGGGCCCTCATCTCCAGGGTATCCTATAATTTCGGGTGGTACTGGCGGTCCCGACCTCTTTGACATGAAATACATTGACCAACTACATAGCCTACGGGGCCCGAATCATATCCCGGAGGCCTGCATGTCCAGAAAGTCCATCTAGATCAGGTAGGCCTCTCTTGCCACGAGAACCTTGCGGAACCATAGGGCATTTGTTACTTGCCTTAAAGCAAAGGTATGCTGGCTGCCGTCCACCTAAAATGCACGTCTAAGTATTTTTGACGAAATGAAGAAAAATAAAGTTTTGATAGAAGCAAAACATCGTCATGGAAAGAAAAGACATTTGCTTCCTTTTGCTGACGACATCGTGCTATTCGCGAAGTCTACCGCTGAAGTAGAGCCAGACTCTTGTTGAGCTACAATATATGTGTATGTATAAATACATGTATAATACATGTGTACACATGTATAATACGTATTATACATATATATGTATAATAAAATAATATAGTAAATAAAACAAATAATTATAAATGTAAATAAATAATTTCAATATATAATATAATATAACATACAATATACATATACTGATATTGTATGATTGGTAATGCACACAAAATCTACTCACTAAGTTCCGCAGTGTTTCAAAGAATGTCGTCGATGTCGATCTATGTTGACTTAGCAATTTAACGATTTTACCAGCTTTTTTGAAATTTCTTTATTGGAGTTTAGCAAAGACCTTTTTCGTTAAATCGCATTTAAATTAAATTTACGCGGAATTTTCGAAATTCAAAAGAAAATGTAACTCTTAATTAATATGATTTGTATCTCGAAAAAGCTCTTCGTAGAGGTTTGCAGTATCATTTCAGAAAGCGAGGAAACACTATTCATTTTCTGCGCAGTTTTATTTTGTGTTACTTGCACTGCAAGAAAGCGAAAAAGCCTAGAAAATGCGAAAAGAACGGGTGAGAAGGACAGAAAAGGATGAAAGGTGACAAAGTGAAGGGGAGGAAAGGTCTAGGTTCCCACTTCCTCCCAAACACTCAGTGTTCTAGCGAATGGCACTATTGTTGTGCGCAAGACGGTCCTCTTTTGCACTTCTCGATTTCGTAATTCGAAGTCCGGTGGTGACGATGGCAGTTCCGGGAACGAAGAACCAACCCAAAATCTAAACACTCCATTGGAGCGCATTTTCTGCCACACTTGGATGATGTCAGCGACGTCGGTGACGGACCGTCGCCGTGCTGTGCACGGCGACGCGTTGTCACCGACGTTGACGACGCTGACGTCGTCGGCCCGTCCGTGGCGACGTCGGCGACGTCGGTGATGCGTCTGTGGCGACGTCGACGACGCTGGCGTCGCCGACGTCGGCGGCGGAAGTATAACAGCCCCTGTGAAGCTCTCGGCGACGCCGCCGGCGACGCTGTTTTATGCAGGCTGCTACGCAGCCCTAAAGTAGTAGCTGTGGATCAACAAATTACCTAAAGTCGGTGACGAGTATCAAGCAGAAAACAAGAAACGATAGCTTTTAAAGGAGAAGTCGAAACCGTTCTTCGTTAATGTTGCTCAACTACCAACTGTGTAAATTCGCTATTTCAGAAAAGTATAAATGCTTCTTTATACCATAACACTGATTTTGGTCAGCCTACTGGTGGCCTCTGCTCAATGGATGGATCCATACTTGATGGGTAAGTGGCTCAAAGGAGACGACACAGCTCTTTGTGCTCCGGTGGCTACGTCTATTTTCTACAGGTATGCCTCCTCCACCGCCGCCTCCACGTCGACGCCATCATCATCATCATCATGGATATGGATATGGATATGGAATGGGTGGGATGTATGGAATGGATGGAATGTACGGAATGGGAGGCTACTATCCTTACTATGGTAAGATCGGCAACTCACTTCTTTTCAGCATAATGTAGTCTCGTCTCTATTATTGCAGGAATTGGTGGATTTGGAAGAAAGAGATGAGTCGATGAACTGCTCAGAAACCGCGAACCGAGATTAAACTGATAAAGGTTTTTGTAACAGAAGCGGTGTTTTTCATGAAAATTCAATTGTAGTGAAACAGAATAAAGTTGAAGGATAGCAACAATATTAGGTTGGTGCATAAGTTCTCGGACATTTTGGGCATGAAATATTTATTATCACAACGTACGAACAACAATATCAAATCATTTGAAGTAACCACCCTTTACATCGATTGCCTTTCGCCAACGTGCTGGTAAGTCATGGATGCCTTTTCTCCAAAACGTTTCTCCAAAACAAATGACAATCAGAAGGAGCGAGATCTGGTGAGTAAGGTGGATGTGGAAGAACGGTCCATCCGTAGTCCGCCAACTCAGCCGCCGTCGCTCTAGCAATATGCGGTCTAGCGTTGTCGTGTTGAGAATACACCTTCACTTGGTGGTTCCTCGTGTGGTTTGAAGGTGGGCCCTCAACTTCCTCAGTTGGTTGACGTAAACCTCTGCCGTCACTGTTATCCCTTCGTCCAGCAGCTGCCAGTATTCTACGCCAAGAACGCTCCACCAAATGCATAGCATCACCTTTTACACGTGAAGGTCGGGTTTCGGAACGTCCTCTGCCTCTCCAGTTGCGTCGACCCACTGTGCACGCCGGTCGTAATTAGAGTAGAGTATCCACTTCTCATCCCCGGTGACAAGGTTGTCCAGCCATCCGTGGGTACGTCTGAAGGTAAGGAGAGACAGAGCGGCATCGGCTCTGCGATCCATGTCATGTTGTGTCAAGTCGTGAGGTACCCAGCGACCCGATTTCTGCACCTTGCCAATCGACTTCAATCCTCGAACGACCGTTGAGTGACTGACACCAAGAGTGCTTGATAGTTCGCGAGCGGTTTGGTATGGGTCCGCTTCCACTCTACTTCGGTGGCCATCCAAACCCAGTATCATCGGGCGCCCTTCTCGCTCATTATCTTCAACGGAGAATTCACCAACTGCAAACTTCGAGAACCACTGGTACACAGTACTTCGAGCAGGAGCACTCTCGTTGTGAACATCCTTCAGGCGACGATACGATTCCTTGGCATTGAGGCCAGATTGATGCAGGAATAACATGACGTGCCGAATATGCGTCTCAGTTGGGATGAATTGCTTAGCCATAATAGCTGACGTTAACAACGCAGAAGTAAATGTTAGGAACAGTTTTGTAGCCCTTTCCTTTCTCTATCGATCGATCATTTGCGCGTTGATACATGTGAGAAATTTGGCGGGAAAATGCGCCTTCAATTCAGGAGAGATCAATGTCCGAGAACTTATGCACCAACCTAATAGTTGCAATTAAATTACATACATGGACGGAAACACTGACGACTCAGGACAACCGCATGGGCGCTTAGAGAGCTAAACAGCTACGTAACCCAGGTAAAAAGTACTGTGTATCTTCAGCTATCAAGACCTTCAGATAAACTGGTTCCATGCTGAAATGAGCGATCTGCTCATCCCGATATACGGGAAAGTGCTGATTTCTCCCACGAGGTGTGGATGTTGCGTTCGATCAAACGGCGCCGGTGGATTTCAGTTCTCGTATAAAAGCTATTTGAAGAAAAGTTAGAGGTAGAACCCTTCATATATTTAAGGAACTGACGACAAGGGATAAAGAAGTCCTGCTGAAGGCATGCAAGCTGCATGTGAGACCGCATGCCTGCACGGAAGCTTTCCTAAAGCTAACATTAGGAATGCTTACCTGGGAATTCCATCACCTGGTCAACGAGGCGATTTGTTTAGTGCACTACAGAGAGCGTGCCGTAAAGCAACTAAACATAACATAATGCTAACGCAGGGAGGTTAGAAAATGCACTAATAGGTTGGAAAAAAGTCTCTTCACACTTCGAATTTTTTTTACCGCCCTCCCGTACACTAGCCAGCGCTCCAGGCTTAAGCAAATGTGTTAAAGCATTGTTACTAGTAAGATCTTCAGCTTAACCGGTTCCATGCTGATATCAGCGGCCGGCCCATCCCCTATCACGGGTGGGTGCTGACAGACCTCGAGGATATCGCGGATATTACGTGCAGTCAAACAGCGCTGGTGGTGTAAGGAGAACATCGCTGCCCGGAAAGCAGAAGATGCGGGTTCGAGTCCCGCCTGGCGCAAGAGTTTTGATCGCAACAGAACATCCTGTAACAGTACTAGCCAATATTGATTGCTGATTTCGTGATCCAGTCACACTTGTCTACCGTTTGCATGCGGACATAGGTCAAGGCCCTTCTTGTATTTCGTTATCTATCCAATCGTCCGGACTCAATGCCAGATCTACCTCATGGCCATTTTCGGCACGCCATTCTTCATTAAAGTATCTACAGCACGTCAGGCAGCTGACCAAATTAACGACATATAGGTCGCTTGGGATCTTTGGCACTATTGTACTTTCGGGACTCCAGAGGACGAGGAGAGGTCGAAAATTTTTTTTTTCGCCCAAACCTCGTCCAGGGGTTATTTGTGGTGCTGATCACGAATCTGACATCCGCTTTTGAAATTTCGGCCGATTACGTAGGTTACGGTAGGTACCGGTAACTAAGGCTGTCGAGGTCATAATCACCGATTTCGCCCAAACTTCGCCTATGGGGGTTATTTGGGATGCTGATCACGAATCTGACATCCGTTTTTCGTTTTACGCTGGAGTTTGGGCGCAATCGGTGACCATTACCTTACTCACCGGTACCCAACGTAATCTACCGTACTTCAGCGTAAAACGAAAAACGGATGTCAGATTCGTGATCAGCATCCAAAATAACCCCCATAGGCGAAATTTTGGAGAAATCGGTGATTATGACCTCGACAGCCTTAGTCACCGGTACCTACCGTAATCTACCTTACTCCAGCGTAAAACGAAAAACAGATGTCAGATTCGTGATCAGCATACCAAATAACCCCCATAGGCGAAGTTTGGGCGAAAAAAATTCTTTCGACCTCTCCTCGTCCTCTGGAGTCCCGAAAGTACAATAGTGCCGGATCTTTTCTTATCGCACCTGTTGTGAATGGTTCGGAAAGTTTTTAAAGGAACATTATTCTCTCGAGGACAAAGCAAGGTCAGGAAGGTCAACTGAATTAGACGACACTGACTACTCCATCTTCTTCGTACCCATAGTAGGCAGAAGACACGTCAACTGGCAGAGAAGCTCGAAGTGTCTCGTAGGAGAGTGGGAATCCATCTGAAGGGTCTTGGCTTTGCATGGAAATTTGGAGCCCGGATTCCACATGCCCTGTCAAACACTCAGAAAGGTCAACGGCTCTCCATCGCTGCTTCTCTTCTGTCCAGATACGAAAGAAAATCGTTTCTGCCGCGGATTGTGACAGGCGATGAGGCCTAGGTTCTGTGTGCCAACTTCCGAAGAAAAACAATGGGTACAAAAAAGAGAGAACCCTAAGCCTGATCTCAAGCCCAATTTTTACGAAAGGAAGACTCTCTTGAGTGTCAGGTGGGATATCAGAGTAGCGATTTACTGGGAAACTCTCAGAAGCAGAGAGACACTGCTGCCGTATACAGTGGCCAACTCCACAAAGTCGTTGCAGCTCTCCAGGAAAAGAGGCTTGAGAAGTCAAAGATGATGATCCCGCATGACAATGAAAACCACATGTTGCAAGACTCACAAGAGAAACAATAAAGGAGCTGGGCTGAGAGGTAATGCCACATCCACCGTATAGCCCTGACCTCGCCCCTACCGACTACCATCTCTTTCGTGCTCCCAAGCAAGAAATTGGAGAGAAATATTTTGAAACGGATGACGACCTCAAAAATTGGATTCAGCAATGGTTCGACTCCAGAACTGCAGTCTTCTATGCGAGAGGAATTGGAAAATTACCCAGTCTTTGGAATAGGGTATTGGAACAGAATGGAGATTATCTCAATTCATTTGACTTTGTAGTTGTGAAGTAATAAATCTTTCAAAGAAATGAAAAGACTTTTTCCAACCTAATAAAAACAACAGTAAGGTAATAATAAAAACCAGATCCAATGCGATGAAGAGCAGCCATGCTAAAAAAAAATCTAAGGTTTCTAGTTCTAATAACTGCTGCTCGCGTATCTAGCTAATGGGAATGACTGCTATCCGTACCAGTTGGCCAGAGTATTCTCATTCCATTTCTGATGTTATAGATTACTTCCGGAATTTTGGGACACGGGTATGCTAACCACCCTCGTGGAACAGTAGGTAGGACAACAGCGAAAACCTCAAGTATGCAGGCCAGAAGGTGATATTCTCTACAGAATTTTTGCAGATGAGTGAGTGGGGACTCCCATCAAACATAAAGATGTGGTCCAACGTTTGAAAGAAATACGTATAAAAAACAACACAATGACGTATAAGTTAGCTGGACGAAGTGTGTCAACGTGACAGGAGTAGAATAAAGCTGTCGGAAGTAAGCACCTAGAAACTTAAGCAACTAGTCAGTGAACATTGAATAGATAGGAAAGAACGGCTCGAGGAATGGGACCATTCAAACGACATAAACGAAGGAAAACCCTCGAATAACCGTGTGATAGTGGTTCCAAAATTTCGACACTGCAAGCCTGAAACTATTCTTTAAGCGCTCTAATTCTGCAGCAAATCAAGATTATCCAACGTATTCTTGAAAACAAAATCATCCTCCGATTGCAAAACCTTAGTTGGTAGGAGTTTCAAGTTATGGTCTATAAACAAATCAACCACCTGATCCCACTCTCTTGCACTAAATTCTACACGTTGCGACTCTCACTCACTAGGAGTGGAGCCGATATGTTGTTTTTTAGATCACCTAAAACCAAACCAAGAGCCACCTCGTCTACGATCATAATAGGATTGAGATACCTTAATTGACAAAGGACGAGAACTGTGCTGACTTCCTTTGTTTCTTTCAAACATAGAGCAGAAGCGACTACAGTGCGTTTCAAAAGTATAAGACCACGCCTAATTTTGTAAATTCCGCCTTTTTTACGACATTTCGCGGTAAGCTGCTGTTCCACTAATCGTAAGTTCGCCTCGCCTCAGTCGAAAACCATACTTGAAAATAAAACAGATCCTCCTCTTGGATGCAAACTTTTTAAGAAATCATTGGTTTTCCACTGTTTCAAAAGTATAAGGCCACCGATGATGCTGGTTTTTTATACCTGCAATTTTTCGCCCTGCCAAATCAAAACTGCTCTACATTGACCTTGCTATTATCTACTGTCCTAATACCAACATGTCGTGTGGTACCCGGCTGTCCATCGAGGAACAAGCTCATGTTCGAGCTCTATTCGCTGCCCAACTTCGTCGTATGCGCTGTGTTTAACTGTCTGAAAGATCCTGTTGGCTATAAAAGAAAGTCAGCGTCTGGAAGCCCTACTTTTTTCTCTGAACAAGTGTTCGACACATTCAACGATGTTGTGTGTTGTTAATGTTGTCCGTGAGTCGACGAAGAGGGCACCGAGGCTGACTGATCGCCACAACACTGAACGTCTTCAGTTTGTGCGTAGAAACATATGGACTGATTGGAGCACGGTACGCCATTTTTTCACTATGAATTTCGTCCCACTTGAATGAGTCCGGTACTTTCAAATTGTCTTCTTCGACAAAAAGAAGTTCAATTTGGATGGCCCCGATGGATCTCACTGCTACTGGAGGGATCTGCGGAAGAACCCACTCGTCTTCAGCAGACGTAAATTCGGTGGTGGCTCCCAGATGGTCTGGGGGCCTTCTATAGCTCTGGTGTTCTTCGACTTGCGTTCACCACGAGTCGAATAAACTTACAAGACTATCAGAATATTCTTCAAGATCATCTACTACCATTTCTTTGCGAACATCGTACACAGGAGTTCACTTTTATGCAGGACAATGCTTCGGCACATGCCAATAGATCAAACATCCTCTGGTTGAACTCCAAAAATAGCCACGTGCTAGACTGGTCAGCTTGTTTACCGGTCCTGAATCTGATTGAGAACATCTGGGGAATCATTGTGCGACAGACATATGCCAACGGAAATCAATTCAACAACGTCGCGGAACTGCACAGAGCGGCGAGGCACGTGGAACTATTCGGACCTTATATTCTGAGGAACTTGGCTGAAAGTATGCCAGACAGAATTCTTTAACTTATCTTCAATCACGGCGGACCTGTCAATTATTATTTTATATTTGTATTCGCAACTGCTGATTATTGATTGTAATAAAATGGAAGTATCTCTGTGGTGGTCTTATACTTTTGAAACAGTGGAAAAAGAATTATGTTCTTCTTAAAAAGTTGTGTGTCCAAGAAACTTTTCTGACTCATTTTCAGGTATGAATTCCATGGAAAAACCCCTTACTGTAAAATGTTGTAAAAAAGGCAAAATTTACAAAATTAGGGGTGGCCTTATACTTTTGAAGCACACTGTATACGTTGCGCAGAATAAATAACCATATGGCGCGTTTTCCTCGTTTCTAGCTATTTAATCATTTAATTATCCTAGAGATCCTCCATGCTTCCAATCTTTTAATCGTGTTATAGTTTTCTATTGATGCTTGCTAATGTCGTTTCTGTTGGTATTGATATTGTTTGAGTTATTTCTATACAACAAGCTATCTTAAATGACGTAATAAACGAAACAAAATGAGATAAACGCACAAAATACGAGCACAAATAGAAAGTGGACCAAACAAGGAGTAAAGAGATGGCCCGGTTGGGATTCTGTCTATGAGCTTGTCGTCTCTAGGCACCTCGCAGTCTTTATATCTTAAAAATTCCCGCCCAGATAGCATCTCCTTAACAGCGGTTGATCTCCAAGGTATCTTGCCCAATCTCTTCTCCACGAATCCTGCATGGCATGTTCGGCAACTAGAACGCAGTTATTTTGGCACAATAAAAGCATATGGCTCATCCAACCACTTCGTCGTATGTGCCTAACTACACCACGTGAGCGTTCTAGAAGGAGTTAGAAACGCTAAGAACAAGAAATAGGAATAAAGGGCAGTATGTTCGCCATACGCCTTGTTAATGTTTTTGTACTATATATAAGACAATACCAAGACAAAGGAAATTGATTACATCCTCAGATCGCTTTCTATTAGGTTGTCCGGAAATTAATGCAGGTTTTCGACCTCCAACATTAGAGCGGGATTTTTTGACAAAACTTTGCCTTGAAATAGTGCATAAACAGCACTGTTACAAAGCCGGTTTTGTGCGCTTTCTCATTTTGCTATTCTTTTTTAATATAGTTTACTTCACGGCAGATTTTGTAAGCTATAAATGGACGTGTTAAAGCAGCAATTTCGGCAGATTTACTTCTACGAGTTCAAGCTCGGTCACACTGCGGCGGAAAGAACTCGGAACATCAACCAGTTATGGGGACAAGGAAGTGTTAACGAATCCATGGAGATGCGCTGGCTTCAAAAATTTCGTCGAGGTGAATTCGATCTTGAGGATGAGGCAGGTCGCGGACGTCGCTCTTGCATTGATGACTACCTCTTGAAAACCTTGGAAGCAAATCCACGTGTGCCCGTTCGAGAACTTGCGAAAGAACTCCGCGTAAGCAAATAAAATATTTGGAAACATCTGCGGAATACTGGAAAGATGAAGAATTTAGATAAATGGATACCACACGAGTTGAACGACCACCAAAAAAAAATCGTCGGTTCGAAGTGTCGTCAGCGCTGCTTCTTCGTAAAAAAACGATCCATTTATCGATCGTATCGTAACTTGTGACGAGAAATGGATCCTCTACGATAACCGGCGACGATCGGCTCAGTGGTTGGACCGAAACTGAACCAAAAGAAGGTCATGATAACTGTTTGGTGGTCTGCTTCTGGATTAATTAACCACAGTTTCTTGAACTCGGGCGAAACAATGACGGCAGAGAAGTACGTCCAAGCGATCGACAAAATACACGAAAATTCCGAAGTATGCACCAGGGATAGGCGGAAATTTTTAAAATTTTCCCAGAAAGCAGAAAACAGAAAATCGCTTCCGTCAGAAAACCTGAAAACACAAAAGCCAAAAACGCCAGAAAACAGAAAATTTCGAAATTATCATACGACCTAATTATTCTTATAGCTGCGCTAGTTAAGAGTTCAAGAGGGTCAGGAAGCATTTTACTAGTTTCCCATGCTTTATCGTTATCTAGTTAGCGGATCTAACAGTTACGTTTTTGCAGGAGGCGCTCTGCAGTCGTTATCTCGTTGTCGGATCTAACCGGAGAGCGCGTATAAAAGGGACGGTGTATAAAAGACGGCTCGAGGAACGCTCGGGGCTTCAGTCGGCTCTCTTCAGCCTTCGGCTCCAGTCTTCAGGCTTCAGCCTTCGGCTTCGGCTACCGGTTCGGCTACGACTTCAAGTATCAATAGCTAACAAGAGGTCTCCACCAGTAACCGCAAGAAACCTAGAGCGTTCAAGAGCAGTTTCTGTGAGTGTCGGTGTATACAAGATAAACAATATTAATACAGGTGTCTTGTCTGGCAAAGATACTTCACAGGAATTTACCCGCGTGGCAGCATAGGGCGACACAACGCTAAAGACAGCGACTACAATTGGTGCATACTACTAAAACCGGTGCAAACTACTAAAATTCTACCAAAAAATCCATTTTCCCAGTAGCAAAGAGGCTCACAGTCCAAGATGTAGATGTAGTCACGATTCGCTAGATTAATGCTCCCACTAGTAAGAAACTGGTCTTTTAAGGCACCGAACACGATAATGGGTCATTCACCACCGTTTGCATGTTTGAACTCCATTACTTGAGTTCACAGATACTCTCTCTCTCTAAAGCTGTGCAGAGATTCGTTGAGTATCATTATTTGTGCCAGAATCTATATTCCTAGTTCGTCTCGTTCTTCGAAAACTCCTTTCATTGTAGGTGGCCTAGTTTCCACATAGCTACAGTTTCCAGGCCAATTCACCAATGCTCTTTACAGCACCTAGTTACTCATTGGCAGACTAAAGATGTTGTGCACTGGCATGATGCTTCACAGAACAGCACGAGACTATGACTGATCGTGCTGTCAGCTCGCCAGTTTTTCGGTGAAGGTGCCTTCTTGAATGTGCAGACACTATAGAATGAGGATCGAGCATATACTCTCTCTCTATCATATTATTATTACTCATCGGATATACATCTTAAATCTCGGTGGGAGATCAGCGTCTTGCTGTACAAGAAGGGAGACGTGCACGACATTGGCAACTATCGCCCGATCTGCCTGTTGTCCGTAGTCTACAAGCTGTTCACTCGAGTCACCCTGAATAGGATTAGTAGAACGCTGGACGAAGGACAGCCATGCGAACAAGCAGGATTTCGGAGAGGATTCAGCACGATCGACCACATACACACCATTACGAAGCTCATCGAAGTGTCGCGAGAGTACAAGCTGCCGCTGAGCCTTACGTTCATCGATCTGAAGAAGGCATTCGACTCCGTAGAAACTAACGCGGTCATGGACGCCCTGCTCACTCAGGGTGTTCCTACTCAGTACATCAGAGCCTTCGAGACTGTACAGTGGATTCACGACCAAGATCGAACCATCACCAACGACGTCGTCATCGACGTGAAGAGAGGGGTTCGGCAGAGGGAGACCACATCCCCGAAGCTCTTCAGCGCCACCCTCGAAAACATCATGTGTGCGACCTAGTATGGGAGGACGTTGGAGAGGAGGTCAATGGTCGGCAACTGCACCATCTTGCTTCACCGGCAACAGCGTGCTCATAACACCGAGCAACCAGGAGGAACGACTGCTGGCGGCTTCGATCGCGTATGTGGGAACGTTGGACTGCAGCTGAATCTTAAGAAGACGATGTTCATGAGGGACGGAGAAGTTTCTGTTGCCTCATTCTCGCTCGGCGGAACGAACATCTCCGAATGCTCCAGCTACGTGTACCTGGGTCGTGAAGTCAACATGGTCAACAACCTGGCTCCGGAGCTGGGCAGGAGGAAACGAGCGGCTTGGGGAGCTTTCAAGAGCGTCGAAGAGAAGTCGTGAAGAAGACGAAGACCGTCCGAATCCGTGCCCATCTATTCGACTTCACTTACTCCCTCCCCTAACATACACCTCAGAGAACTGGGCTATACGAAAGCGGGATGAATACGCGATCAGCGTCGTGCAGCGCGGAATTCAGAGGAGGTGCTTGGAGTGATGCGACTCACGCAAATAAGAAACGTCCTCCGGAGTTCCGAGCTTCAGAAGATCGGAGACGCTGTCGCATGGGCCAGTCGTCGAAAACTAGGTGGGCCGGCCACGTAATGTGCTTTGCATACACCTACTGCACGAGAGCTGTCACCGACCGGATTTCGCGGGACATCAAGAGAACACCAGGACGCCCACCAACGCGTTGGTGGGGCTTCTTCGTGAAAGCCCTGAAGGAAGGTTTAGACGCTCTTCCTGTCCCTCGAACGAGGAGAATCCATTGGAGCACTCTGGCACGCTACAAGGACGAATGGAGACGCTGCTGGTGTCCGCTCGAACAACTTGATAATCAATGGGACGGCAGATGATACAGGTGATACTTGAAACATTTCATGTATCACTACCTCATCACTACATCATCGAAATCAAAGGTGACTAAAACTTTTCCGTCTCTTACTAATTTTCGACAAGCAAAAGCTGAGCAAGGTTCAGAGTTATAAAAGCAGCTTTGCCAAAGGCTCTGCGGAAAGCGATCATTGAATATGATCGAACAAAAAATTTCAATTTTTGAACTGGAGGTGGAGAATAACCCTACCTACAGTAACTCAAGAACAAGCGAGTAGTTAAAAGACAATTAGATGCCCCTCAGAACGCGTTTTGTAGTCCTTATATGAAGTTGTAAGTAATCGTAGATGATCCGAACTTCTATTAAAATCGAAAAGAGTACGAAGCCAAATTATGAAAGTCGAGAAATGTCTTATGATGGATCTCCATGTCAGCGGCATTTACGCAATCAATCAAACAAACAAAGCAGCATAGTGCACGAGTGTACGGCGCAATTTCTGCACAAGCACATATAATTCGCAACACGCTTGCAATTTAAATCATTCTAGAAACATAATTTTGTAATGAAACTCATGCTTTTGGTGCTTTTTGTATTCCCTTCATTGGACTTCTATGATACAATTTTGTTTACAGCTCCATTTTCTGTTTTTTGGCCAATTTTTTGACCATTTTCCCAGAAAACAGAAAACAGAAAAATTTGCTCAAAATGGCCAGAAAATCAGAAAACAGACAACAGAAATTCCGCACATCCCTGGTATGCACCCGGTAGTGGTCAATAGAAAAGGACCGATCCTTCTCCAGGACATGCGCGACCCCATGTTGCTCATCCGACGCTGCAGAAGTTGAACGAGTTGGGCTACGAAAGTCTACCACATCCACCATATTCAGCGGACCTTTCGCCAACCGACTTTCACTTCCTCAAGCATCTGGAAAAGTTCTTGAGTTAGAAATGCTTCACTAACCGAGCCCAGGTGGAAACTGCCTTCGACGAATTCATCCGCTCCAGAACTCCGGACTTCTACGCAACAGGGATAAATAAGCTAGTATCTCGTTGGCAAAGATCTGGAGAGTCTACAGTCGATTAACGAATATATTCGATTATTGGATCTCGTCGAATAGTCGAATAATGAATATATTTGAATTTCGGGCCTTGTCGAAAATTCGAATAAATTCCAATATTCGTTATTCGAATTCGAACGAATACTCGAATTTATTCGAAAATTCGTTCAAAATTATTCGACTCGGTCCGAAGTATAGTGTAGACTCGAATAGTTTTTACTTCGATTAATAAGTTTTGTTTGAGCTGAGATATGTCGTCTTAAATTTTGAGGTTCAAAACCTGCATTAATTTCCGGACAACCTAGCACAATCACAAAAATGCAGCACCTCAAATTGAAATTGGAGATTGACAAATCGCTCAGAAGCAGCGGTGTGGCGAAACGGTAGGACTTGCGATCGCTGAAGCGTTAGAAAAGAAGTGAATTTCCTTCTTCAGTTGTATATTAATTATAAATTTCCTCTCCGATGTATATTAATTACGGAGCTATTTCCTGACTAGAGTCCACGTGATTCATTCTGATTCATTTCCTTGAACCCTCCGCCTTCTTTTATTCATTATAAAAACGGGACTGCTTAATATGGTTCAACGTGCCAGACCAGACATCGTTTGTGATTTGTTTGGCGAGTGCTGACGGATACGTCTAATGTCACTACATACAAGGTCATAAATCACAAGGCGGAAAAAATGAAGTGAAGACTGTTGAGATTTTCCTCACTTTTATGGCCAATTTTCCTTTCAGAATAAAATGCAGAAAATATATTATTTTGTCTCAAAAGTTCCTGCAAGAAAGCGTTTCCAAATGGAACCAAAAGGTAACAAGAAAGTAGTTCACCAAGGCTCCGGTCACCGTGCGGTGGTTCGATTGACGAATTTAGATTCACTGCAACAAACTGGTATTCTGAGGGCAGTTTTTAAACCCGAACGCAACGAATTTCTTTTTAGGAGTGATGCATCTTAATGTCAAACCAGCGCGCTTTTTCACTGTTGTTCTGCATTGACGAAGTGATCGAGATCTCTGTTGCCCGTTCTCGTCATAGTTCTTTTTCGCTATTTAAAGTTAGCAGCAGTAACAACTCGTCGTTCGTGGTCACGGTTACCATTTCCAAATCGACTAAAGTCGTCTACTACTGCCGCTATCTCTGCTAGTATAATTCTTATTCCATCGTTATGTAAGGCGAACGATTCATCTGATCTCTACGTCGTTCTAAAGGCTCCTGTTCCCTGCGGTTCTTTTCCGCTATCCAACTCTAAGTTGAATCTGAAGCTGACTCGGCTACACGCAAAAATAAGCGCCACGGCTTGTCTTACAATATTTAGAATTTATTTATTTATTTATTACACAAACTGTGCATTATTAAAAAGCAAAAAATGCTGTAGATTAAACTAGATTACATGACATCTGTTTAGTTCGAGTGTTTTCAATCAATCCATTTGTGAATAATGTGGGAACTCCAGTTTGAAATGAGATAAACTGAGATCGTTGTGAGTTCATTGCCTGGTTCATTGTAAATGGAAAAAGAGGTTTGTCCAGGAGTAGCCCGCATTTACTTCATAGTGGAAGAAAAAATAATTTGCAAAAGCTGCTAAAATCGCTTAAAAACATAAAGCGTATGTAAAAAATTTTCCGTGAGGAGGTCTTGCATACGAATTATAATATGAGCCAAGTCTACGACCTTCTAAGTACACGACCGTAAGGGGGGCTCTATATCTCAAAGGCCTTTTTAAACTACTACGCACCTCAGGCGGTAGCATAGAAGGGAGTTGTGCATATTGAAACGCACGAACGAATGACGTCGATACGGGGAAAGAGAATCATTAACCATGTTCGACTCTCTTTCAACCTCGAAATGGTAGAGTCTCTCTGTAGAGTTGCTAAGCTCTTCACGAGGTTGGTAAACGACTTTATTGGCGGCTAACTTTTCCGCTGGATCGCCTTCTTCAGAGCCTGAAAGGGTCAAGTCAGTTAGGAGTTACCCCACCAAACCTCTCTTCAACCTTACAAAATTCAATGTCAAATTATTTTTTTTGGAAGCCTGAGCAAAGGAGAGGATCCGAGTATCGTACCTCACCACAGTCCACTGAAGGAGCAAAGGAAGCCGCACGAGGTAGGCAGGGGTACGGGACAGCATCTACCCCAGGTTAGAATGCGAGACTGAGGTAGGGCTTGAGTTCGCGCGTTATATAAAGGCATTCCCCTTTCCGGTTGACCTTGGGAGCCCTGGAGTAGATTCAGAACGCCTCAAGGGCTTTGCGCGCCGACGTTTGAACCTCGCGTCCCAGAATCCTCACCCCAACTCCAAAATCCTCCCTCCATGAGAATTGATCCTGTGGTAGCCTAGGGTAGTGGATGCCTAAGCTTCCCCTTGCCATCCAGATGCTCCTTTATCCTCACATGCAGAGGACGGCCAGTTTCGCCGATGTACTCCTCGCCACAAGCTTGACAGGAGGTCAGGTAGACTACACCCGATACGGTGCAGTCACCTTCCTTTCCCCCTGGGCAAACCACACAATTTGGGGTCCCACAAGTGCGGTCATATAGTCGATTGCGGACCAACCTGGTCTTAAGGTTGTCAGGTGGAAGACCAACGACCGCAACCAAATTTTCTAGCCCAGATTTTTCTAGCGCAAAAAAAAATTTGACATTGAATTTTGTAAGGTTGAAGAGATGTTTGGTGGGGTAACTCCTAACTGACTTGACCCTTTCAGGCTCTGAAGAAGGCGATGCAGCCGAAACGTTAGCCGCCAATAAAGTCGTTTACCAACCTTGTGAAGAGCTTAGCAACTCTACAGAGAGAATCAATAAATTTGAACAAAAGCAAAAAAATATGAGGACTGTAAATCAGGGACTACTCTTGCTCACGTTTCTTTTATATACATATATACACACCCCTAAAGACAACGAACCCGCTACGATTTGAGAATTATTGTGGCGGTTAGAAAATCACTCACAAATAATAGCAATATTGTGATTAGAATTCTCCAGGTTTTTCAGACCTCAATATCGCCCTAAATTATTATTTATTACACGGTTACATTCGTGTGGTATAATATGAAGAAAAAAAAACAGCAAAAGAACACAGTCAAACAATTACAAACCGCAGAATATGCTACTAACTACTGAATAGATAGAAACTAGCAACTAACTTCGGGTAACGTCTATGGCAACTATTTGTTATGGACTCATATGGACATGCAGGAATTTTTTGAAAGCGTTGTAGCTTGACGGAACGGCATGCTTTTTGCGAATCTTCTCAAATGACAAAAGCGCCCTATTGACAAAGAAGAAACGCTTACAGTTGCGTTTAACCCTACCAACGTCATACTTCGTGGCACCTCCTCTAGTGGTAGACTCCCTTAACGACACCATATCTGAGATTTTAATACTACAATCATGATTTACGATTCTGTGGAAGAATGTGGAAGATCATTTCGCTTCCTTCTAAAGTTGTTAATCCAAGGTTGTGATTTCTATCTTTACTTGAGGGGATTTGATCATAATGAAAGCCCAGTGTGCGTATCATTAGCTTCCTCGTGAAACTATTCTGGACACTTTCTAAGACTTGTACAGTTTTCTTCGTGTGTGGGTTGAAGACAGGAGTACCATATTCCAAAATAGGCCTTACAAAAACCTTATATGCTTGAAGGAGCAGTCCACAATCCTTAGAAGATAGCGCTCTGAACAGGTTGTACATTGCCCTCGTAGCTTTATTGGCGATCATCACACAGTGTTTGTCAAAATTTAGATTGCTATTGACTAGAAATCCTAGGTCTTTTAACTCATCGGTACTAGTTAGAGGAGTATTACCAATGGTGTACTGATGCCGGCGACGACCTTTGGTACCGATGTGAAGCACTCTGGACTTCTCTTCAGAGAGCGGCAAGTCCCATATCGAGGACCATTCCTGAACCCTATCGATGGCCTCTTGTAGTTGTACTACATCCATGTCACTCGCTACTGGCCGATAAATCTTAATATCATCTGCAAATGCACAAAATTCCATCCCGCCTGCTTCCAAGAGTTTTAGCAAATCGTGCATGTAAATGTTGAATAGCACAGGAGAAAGAACTCCTCCCTGGGGAACACCACTGTTCACAGGTCTAGCTCGAGAAAAGGAGGAGTTCACACGAACGATGAAATTCCTATCAGCCAAGAACGTCTTTATCCATAAAATAATGCGAGGATGTATACCAACTGCCTTCATCTTGTGCAACAGTTTGCTGTGTGACACACGATCAAAGGCCTTACAGAAATCAAAATAAACCACGTCCACATTCTTTCCGGAGTCCAAATACTTTGTCCAATGATTGAGCGTCTCGATCGTAGCTGTAACGGTCGACTTTCCCTTTTGAAAGTCATGTTGATTTGGCGAAATAATATGCTTCTGCGCTGAGCTAGGTTTTAGGTGGATCCCTTTATTCAGCCCCTTGTTCCAACCCGTTTCTCGTCTTTGGATATCTAAAAATGGTTCAAGAATCCAGAATTTGCTTCTTAACCACACGCCACACGACCACACGCCTACCTAACGCTACCGTCATGGCCATCATTCTAGGTCGAAAGCAGATAAACCCACTTCGTGACACACAATAAGATCCACCGAAAACCGGATTCGGTGCCTCTACCGCTGAAACGTGGTAAACGAGTACTGAGATATAACGTGTCGTCCAATGCGTGTTAATCTACTGTGCACACAAATGCGCATGATTGAACCATTGTTAACCGATTCTAAAACAAAGATACTTACTTTGATACTTTGATGGTCCTTTTGTCTGCTGGAGGTCTCCTCAGCGGGGACCACAACTCTTCCAGACCGCTCGATCTCTGGCTGTTTGCATCCAGTGAGGCAGACTCCGCTCTCTGAAAGATCTTGAGAATGAGTCTGCCCATCGCGTTGGCGGTCGTCCCAGTGGTCTCTTATGGTCTCTCGGGAGCCATTCTGTGACACGGAGACTCCATCTATCGTCCTTTCGTCGAAGCAGGTGTCCGGCCCCGCGATATTTGGACTTCTTCATGTATTGCAGCGGGTCTGCTAATTGCGACTTCTTCCGTAGCTCCGAGCTTCGTAGGCCTTCTTGCCATTGCTGACGGAGGCTTGTCCTTAGAAGACATCTCTCCAGTGCACGATGCGTAGTTTGCATCGCTCTGACGATTGTCTTGTTGTCGGGCCAGATTTCCGTCGCGTAACACATCGCAGGCAGTACAGAGGCGTTGAATATCGAGGCCCTGAGGCCGGGATCCTTGACCTGATCGGTGACTTCGCGAATCGAACTGAAGGCTGCCCATGCTGCGCGTCTCCTGCGGGCGATTTCAGGAGCGAGGTCGCTATCCATGTTCTGCTCTCTTCCCAGATAGACGTAGGAGTCGACCTGATGTAGAGCGACTCCATTTAACCTTACGAGTCCCGTGTCACACCACTGGTTGATCATAAACTGCGTTTTGGACATATTCATGTCCAATCCAATCTTCATACCTGCCACATTGAGCTCGTTCAGCATTTCCTCGACTTCTGCCGTGCTGGTAGAGATGAGAACAATATCGTCGGCGAAGCGAAGGTTGCTGATCCGTTTACCGTCGACAAGGTAGCCTTTATCGTCCCAGTTCAAGTCTTTCATGGCATCCTGGAGTACTGCTGTGAATAGCTTGGGAGAAATCGTGTCTCCCTGCCGTACTCCTTTCCCGATAGGAATTTTAAGCTTTTGATCGAACAGCTGGATGGTAGTCGATGTGTTCGAGAAGCATTCGTCGAGAAGTCGGATGTAGGGCGATGGTATACCAGCGTGCACAAGTGCGTTCAAAACGGCGTTGATTTCCACAGAGTCGAACACTTTCCTGTAATCCACGAAGACAGGGACAAGTGGGAGGTGGTATTCGCGGCTCCTCTCGATGAGCTGTGAGACAGTCTGAATATGGTCCATGCAGGAGAAATCCTTGCGAAACCCTGCTTGCTCCACTGGCTGATATTCATCCAAGCAACGTTCCATACGGTTAAGCAGTATCTTGGTGAAGATCTTGTACACGACCGAGAGAAGACTGATGGGTCGATAGTTGTTGATATCCTCCTGCTGACCTTTTTTGAAGATTAAAACTGTTTTCAATTCCTTCCATGAGTCCGGAATCCTACCAAGTCGAAGGTAGTGGTTGAAGTGCTTGGCAAGAAGTGAGAAGAGGGCACTGCCACCCGCACGAAGGAGGTCAGCAGAAATGCCGTCCGGTCTGGGAGCAGTGCCTGGCTTCATCCTTCTGATGGCATGAGCAACTTCTGATTCCAGAATGGGAGGTACTTCCTCAGCTGGTGGCATTAAGCATTTCGGACAGTGATGGAAGAACGGAACAGATCTGTGTAGAATTCTTGAACGATGGCCTCCATCGCTCTTCGAGACGTTTGCGTTGTTCCATCCTTGTCCACAAGGGCTGACATTATTGCCTTCTGATCACAGAGATCTCGTTTGCAGCGCTTTATTTATTTATTTATTTATGCGTCAAAAGACGCGCTACTACATCAAGGAACAGTAGGGAAAAACAGAGACTTAACAAACTCAAAGGAATAGAAATTCACGCACAAAAATGACTACAACTAGAAAAATGCTAATATAAAACTGAAGAACATATATTCCGAGCGCTCGCCTACAACGTTTTTTTTTGTTGACAAGAGGCGGCCATGCAGTAGGGACATGCTGGAACCGTAACGATTGATAATTATAGAGAAATAAAATTTGCATGTACTTATACAGTAAATTTTAAGGTAGAATTCGATCAAGGAATAATGAGAAATAGAACCTGCATGTACACTTTACAGTAAAAAAAGTCGTCTGACAATGAGGGACATCCACAGGCTGACAGCCCACACCAAAAGCTGAGGGATTGTTGGTCCCCTGATAAGGCTCCTAGGAGCTAACCAGCGGAAGAACGAAGCATAGCTATAAATGCTATGCTTGCCTGGCAGCCGGGCTGAGCCTAAGAAGTGTATACAGTCCGAAGCAGGGTAGATAGGTTTAAAAGCATAAAATATACAGTTTAGATTCGAAGGAGAACATAATTTTAATGAGATTGAAATGGAATGAAATTTATTTCCCCTAACTATCCAGCAATTGCCTAGCTGCTTGACGCCTTGAAAAAAAAAGACGAAAAACCGGAAACGAGCAGAAGTGGAGAACTCGGAATGCTCCATTTTATAATTATACTAGTTAACAAATATCAGAGACACCAATAGTAGATAGAATATCTATTTTCTTTAGGGCAGCCTTGAATTGAGAAGATGTTTGGCACTGAGCCAGAGCTGGAGGAAGGCGTTCAAACCACTTCGCACATCGAACGACAAAAGAGTTTTGGCAAAATCCTAGCTGATAACGGCCCGAAAAGTGATGATCCAAGTTGAAGCATCCGCGTCTCCCATGTGATGGTCGAAAACGCCAGTAGCTTGAAGACCGTAGTCGAAGTTCTCCTTTTAGAAGCTTGAAAGCAAAAAGTAAGTCGGCAAAGATCCTTCGGTAGTAAAGAGTTTTTAGCCCTAAGTGTTGGAGTCTTTCTCTGTACCCCCGAATGGACAACGAGCCTCCATGGATATGGTGCATTCGAAATACTCTAAGATACAGAATTTTGGTGAAGACTTTTTGAACTTTCTCAATTTCACGGATATCTTTGACACAATGTGGGCTCCACACAGGTGTGCAGTATTCAACCACTGGCAAAATATACGTTTTGTATAATTTGAGCCAAATGTTAACGTCCAAAGAGTAGATATTCCTAAAGAGCAGATGCACAACACTCAGGCCTTTTTTCGAAATCTCTCGAACATGCATCCGCCAGCTCAGATTATTAGTGAGAATGACCCCTAAATCCTTTATCTGGTCACAGTGAGCAACAGGAGAACCATCGGGAAACATGATCTCAAGTGGGCGAGAATTCAACGAAAAAATACGAGTTTTATTCAGGTTTATGGGTATTTGCCATTCAAAGGACCACTTACACATTCTGGCTACAGCCTCATTTAGCCTCTGAGTCATAACCCCTTCTTCACCGTCTTCATAGACTGCATACGCCTTAATATCATCCGCAAACATCGCGACAGATACACTTGGGTCTGGTTTTATGAAATTTGGTATGTCACAAGTATAAATAAGAAATAGAATAGGGGATAAAGTCCCTCCCTGAGGCACTCCAGAAAGACACACTCTTGGTGTAGAGATGTGGTTTCCTACTTTTACTTGCAGTTTCCATTCTCGAAGATAAGCACAAAACCATTCATGCAGTTTACCACGGATACCGATCTTATCTAGTTTGGCTATGAGATGAGAATGACTCACTCGATCAAAAGCTTTACTAAGATCAAAATATACAACCGCCACATGTTTGCCTGTGT
Source organism: Heligmosomoides polygyrus bakeri (assembly GCA_947359475.1). Classification (NCBI taxonomy): domain Eukaryota; kingdom Metazoa; phylum Nematoda; class Chromadorea; order Rhabditida; family Heligmosomidae; genus Heligmosomoides; species Heligmosomoides polygyrus. The sequence continues at coordinate 97,652,119 of OX375868.1, read as the reverse complement.
TGATGGCTTTTGTCCAGGAGTGGATACTATCCATCAAAAGAGTACAAGTAGAAGCTCCCGGAAGGAAGCCATGTTGGCTGTGTGGGATGCAATTTACCTTCTCAAGCCACTCTAGCAGATGCTTTTTTAAGATTTTCTCCAAAATCTTCAGTGGAGTAGGAAGGATGCTGATGGGTCTGAATTCGGAAATGTAGGAGGCTCCATTTATTTTGGGAATAGGAGTGATAAAAGCAGTTTTCCAAACCGCGGGCACCTGAGCCATCATCAAAGATATGTTGAAAATGTGTGTGAGCGGCTCAGTGAGATACTTTGCAAACATCTTAAAGAATATTTGGGGAATCCCGTCTGCCGTTACAGATTGGGATGCTCTTAAACCGCGTAGCAGTCTATAAACTTCATGGAAAGTAATCTGAGGAAAGTCAAGCGAATCAGTAGAATGAAAGGAGAAATTTGGCTGTGATTCAATGGAGGGAGTGAAAATGCTACTGAAGTAGTCAGCAAGCGCCTCAGATTTCTGAAGATCTGTTACGTAACGATTCCCTAGACCATCAGATAAAATCGGTTTAATGCCTGATTGGTTTTTGATTTTACCTACGAAAGAAAAGAGACCACCGCTGTACCGCGTGGATGCAAGGCGCTTAACTTTATTTGCCATATAGCGCTTAATGTGTCTATCAAGTTTTTTGCTTATATCCGTATATTTGGTATCGTTAATAGACATGGTCTCACAAAAAATTCTACATCGTTGTTCTGTGAGATTTGTTATGTGCGATGGGTAGCCGGCGAACGAATTTGCTTGTTTGACAGGCACTAGGCGATCTATTGTGTCGTGTATTGTGAAACTGAATCGATTATAGAGATCGTCAATATCGGAATAGCCAGAAAAGATAGTCAACCAGTCTAGTTTTCTTAGCCTAGATTCGATTAAATTCCTATCCATGGATTTGAAGTCACGAAAAGGATACTCTGATCGATGACTAGGAGGAAAATGAAGCGTAAACAGAACTGTGTTGTGGTCCGAAGAAGCAAGTGGTGGAAGGAGATGAACATTTATCATTGTGTCAGAAGCAGACAAAATGACATCGAGAATACGTTCAAGACGAGTCGGGAAGGTGACGAATTGTTTCAGCGAAAGGGACTCGAAAGCTGCTAAGAATAGTCGGCCCGTAGAAGATGTGGATGTAAGCGTAGCCCAATCAATGGGTAAGTTTAGATCTCCAAGGATGGTAACTGTCGAGGGATCAGACGAGCTCAAGTCCCTGATGATCGATAACAGGATATCATCGTGACTGGATGTGGATCGAGGAGGTCTGTATACCAAAAGAAAACGATGTTTAATACCTGACGGATGTTGGGCTTCAAAATAAATGATGTCAGACAACATTCCTACTCTAGTGCAGCTAAATTCCTCAAAAGGTATCAGATTTCTAATAAAGACACAGACACCACCTCCTAATTTGCAATTTCTATCCCTTCTTATGATCGAATATGGGAAGTTGTGCAAAAGTTCACTATCCAGAATTTTACTATTGAGCCATGTTTCCGTCACGAAAATAAGTTCAGGTTTGTACTCAGTTAAAAGGCAGTGTAAATGCTGTATTTTATTAACGATGCTTCTAGCGTTCAACAGTAAACAAGTCCAATTGCCGTGCCCCTCACCGTGCATGTTTATCGGTTTCTCGACTCTGCGTGGGAGGGATGCGGCAATTCTGAAGAACGCACAAGTTGATCTCTAAAGACCACCCAGTCACGATTTCCACACGCTCTATTTCGTTCACGGGCTTGTTGGCGCAATTCAAACTCGCGTTGCCTCTCTTCCCGAGTCATACTGCGTCGTATAAATATGTGAGGAAAACCTCTGTGGCGCAGCTCCCGAGCTTTGGCGAGGATTACACGAAAATGACTTGCGCTAGGTAAAACCACTTTAACTAGTCGTGGTCGGTTCTCGTCCCACCGCCCCATCCTATAAATTTCGACGGGCCGGAACTCGACGTCCAGGACATCTAAAATTTGAGTGACCTGGCCCTCCAGTTTCTTCTGACGCTCAGACGGTTTCTCCGAGACGTGAAATTCCTCCCCTAATCCGCTGATCACTATAGAACGAGACCTCTTCTCATCCTCAAGCAATTTGCCGCCTTCATGAGGGATCAACGACTTGAGAGTATTAAGCAGTTCCCCCAAACGGGGGTCTTTATTTAGCTTGATTATCTCCTCAAGAAGGCATAAGGCAGACATATTGCCATGAGGCCCTGCAGTATCAGCAGGAGGCATTTCGACCAACGTTTGATCTGTCTGAGTGTCAGGAGCAGAGTTTTTCTTGTTTGCCCTTTTTTGCGATTTTTGTGACATAACTCCTTAGAAAGATCAGTCAGGGAACGAAATAAACGAACTGTTTTGGCTCAGAAGAAACAAAATACAAGTGAGAGGCAGAAATAGCAAGAAAAAAGAAGTGAAAAGAAAACTTAGCTGAAAGGTGGTCGGACGTGGGGAAGGCGCAACCGCTCACCGGCAGCGCAGGCGATCAATTATGCTTGAACCTTTCCCAGCGGCTTCTAACAGCTTCAGTCTTCTGTAGGCTTGAATGGACTCCTTCACTGCAATTCGACAGGCCTTCGAGATGGTGACTTTTTCCAGATGGGAAGCGTTAGGATCCAGTTTAACAGCTCTTCTTTGCTCCAACAGCTTAATCGCATGTGCGTTGAGTCTTGAAGCAGACGGTGATTTGGCTCCGCAAGGGCTGCTAGCACATTTCAACAGTCCTTTGGAGAGAAGGTCGTAGTCTGCCGATGGATCTTCAAGAAGATTCCAATCATACGACTTTATTGCATATTCCAACTCCTCAGACTTGAATGTGGGGATCCTCACCGGTGCCGGTTTATGAGTGTCACGCTTGAACATCCTCTTTCTGAGAGTCAGCTTCGCACGGACAAGACGGTGATCCGAGCCGGTGTCAAATGAAGGCAGCACGGAGACGTCAAACAGACTCCAGCGTCTGTTTGTAAGAAGATGGTCGATCTCCGAACGTGTTTCTCCATTTGGTCTTTCCCAGGTCCATCGTCGGTTTGAAGGCTTCTTAAACATAGAATTTCCATGGTAAAGACGGCACGCGGATAGGAAGTCTATCAGGCGCTCTCCGTTTTCGTTCCTTGAGGAAGTTCCATGTGGTCCTAGCCTCCATTCGTCGTGATTATTCGTACCGACGATAGCGTTAAAGTCACCAACGACAACTTTGTAGTAGCTCTTCTCGTCGTTGACAGTCCTTTCGAACAGCTTGTAGAATTCCTCCTTTTCTTCATCTGTGGCCCAGATGTTGGAGCGTATCCATTTATGATAAAGATGGTTCTTTGATCTTTGGTTTCCAGACGAAGAACAGCTACTCGCGGACTGATGACCTTGTAAGAGTCTGCTAGGTGGTGCACTGTCGAATTGACGAGAAATCCAACTCCGCCAATATTCTTTCTGTCCACCTTTGCTCCGATAATGAGAAGCTCGTTGTGGTCGGTCCTTCTTATGGTTTCCGTTCTGCCTTTCGTTTCCTGCAGGGCGATAACGTCGTATTTGATGTTGCGGCTTCTGTAAAGCAGTGTCCGAAGATCCTGCTCAGATGCGATCGAACGACAGTTATAAGTGCAGACGAATAGGCAGTTTCCGTGTCGTGGTGGGAGGGAGTTTCCGGTAGTCCGATTCGAATGACGTCCTGATAGTTTAACTCCGAGATTAGATGGCCTCTCGCCGGAAGTGGATGCAACCGACGTCGTAGAAGTCCACCTCCGACGCGCGGAGGACTGGGGCACGGGTTTAGTTGTTTGAGCCATAGCGGAGGTCTGGTTACACACATGTTCCTGGCCAGGGAACAGGAGAGCCGCCCATACACGACAAAGCGTCGCGTACTGCGTGACCGTTTGTGCCGTTAGCCATCACAAAGTGATGTTCACCCCCTTCGCCGCGATGAGGTGGCACATGAAGGGGGAAAACAAAGATAGCGTCTTTTTTTGCCTACACTCATGAGAGAGTTCTTTCGAATATTGTTACATAAAATAAAGTGCCTAATATAATTGTAGTAGTTCTCTGTAAACAATGCAGCAAAGTATACGAAAGCCGTACATCACGAATGTCGCAAGATTTGAGAAGAAGATGTTGTGAATACAGTGGTTCTTTTGGACCAAGAGTTCTTCTGGCACTAGTTGAAAGTTCCGACTCCACCGACACGACTTCGATCGAATTTTTTTTCGCTGAAACTTTGTCTAAGGAGGTAGCTTGGGGTGCTGATCACGAATGTGACATTCGTTTTTCCCGATTCAGTGGGATACCATCCATACCATTAAAAAGTGTGGTCCAGGGCGAGTCACCGATTTCGCTGAAACTTTGACTATGGGGTTTTTTGGGGTGCTGATCACAGGATTCGACTGGATTAGATACAGTACCGTCGGTAAACGTTCGCCAAAACGCGGCCGGCGGCGGATTAATCCGCCGTTTCCGCCGCTTTGCCATAACTCTCTTCAAAGTCGCTTATAGTCAATGAAAGCTTTGACTATGGGGTTTTTTGGGGTGCTGATTGTTGGAATCAGAACAGCATGATCTACCCAACGGCGTAAACATCTTAACGAGGTTCCAGAATTTTTGAGTTCGAGATGACCTAGATTAGTCGAGCCCGTAATTGTCTTGACCTGATCTGCATTCGCCCCTGAGTCAGCCCTAATTGTGCCCCCTGGCAGGGATCGACTTGCCCAGTGGAATTTTAAAAATTTTAAACGCTGTCGAAAATGTGTTTCATGCTAATTTTAGGTTTTGTCTCATCACGGCGATCTATTTGATATCAATTTTGCCTGGTTTGTCACCAAGTTCAGCGTTCCATGCATCCTCAACTGCCGATTTTTTCCATTTTCGTTAATTATTTACGACCGCATCACTTTTGCTCTAGGGCTGAGTTTTGCTGAAGTTTTCGACTTTGAGGTGTGGATTACAACTGTGGGTTTCAAGCCCAGTTTGATCAAAAGTAAGACAGTAGTCAGCCGCCAAATTGGCAGTGCATCAGGGTTCCAGGGAGACACGTCCTGCAAAGGCTACTTCACGTGTGTAGATCTGTGTCTCCACGAGGCGGATCAGGATGAAAGCTGGATATGTGGTCAGACAGCATGCAGAGATGCTGTCCCACAAAAACGATGGAGCTGGCAGCTCACGTCTCGGAGTTTCGCTTCCATGGAAAGGCAGTTTCTTTCAAATTCAACATTGAGATTTGACGACAAACGACACTGACGTTTGCCCAAACCTTGCAGAGGAGCTCCTACCACTTAGCAAAGCCCATATTTGCGATATCTTTCGAAATTTTTTCACTCGACTTTAATCGAATTTATTACTTGAGACAGGTCCGATACTGGAGCCCACACTGTTGTCGTAATTGCAGTGACCTAACCTGCCCCTGCAAAAATGTGTCGTTTGGACATGTAATCGTGCTCCTCTCTTCTCACTACTCACACTGAAAAAACATTCCGCAAAAATCGACCAAAAATCGAGCCTTTCCAAAAGCTCTCCAATTGATGACAGTTTAAGTGTAGGCAACAGCAATCTCTGACACCAATGGACCTATTCGAAGGATTAACTTGTCACGGAAATAGTTTTTTCCTGTGCGAATGAAAAACCTTAAAGGTTTGATCATTAAAAATCAATTTGTTATGCAGCGATATTTTGTGCGATCATTTTTCCTATTCCAAAAAAAGTGTCTTAATAGTAGTGGGGTTCCACTATTTAGACACTTTTTTTGGAATAGGAAAAATGGAGTCCCAAGATCATATTGAAGGTTGCTTCAGAAATCTGTATTTTTCGCTGTATATCGAGCAAAACGTGAGTCTATTTAAGGCAAAATTTTAGCTATATATGTTGTCTGCTTTAGGTAGAAAATAATTTTATTTTCATGCAAACGACAGTTTTGTAGACGGCCCCAAATTATATCGAAGCTCGAATCTTATTTTTTTACTGTGTGAAGAAATAAACAAAATACAGAAAATCAGATAACATTTGTAACGGAAGCACTTGAGTGATTACTAGCAATTAACACTCGATATTTTATAGAGTGCAATTTTGCATGCAAATGTCGCTCTTTTAGGTTAAAAAAACTGTCGTGTCCATAACGTCCAGGTGGAATCTGCGAAATTGAAGCGGACCACACTGATTTTAAGACTGCCGAAATTAAAAGAATTGGATTCTTTGAGGTGTACAAGAAATTACGAACAAAAAAATACGATGAAGTCCTATATTAAAACGAGGAGTAGTACGACACCCCCCCAGAAAAATATGACGTCACAGTACGACCCCCTTGATTCTGGAGCCTCAATCCTGACCCTGCGTTGGGTTAGTGTGAGTAGTGAGAAGAGAGAAGCAGCGATTGCATACCCAAAGGACACATGTTTGCAGGGTCAGGTCACTGCAATTACGGCAACAGTGTGGGCTCCAGTATCGGACCTGTCTCAAGTAATAAATTCGATTAAAGTCAAGGGAAAAAATTTCGAAAGATATCGCAAATATGGGCTTTGCTAAGTGGTAGCGGCTCTTCTGCGACGGTTGGGCTGACGTCAGTGTCAAATCTCAATGTTGGATTTGAAGGAAACTGCCTTTCCAAGGAAGCGAAACTCCGAGACGTGAGCTGCCAGCTTCATCGTTTTTGTGGGACAGCATCTCTGCATGGTGTCTGACCACATATCCAGCTTTCATCCTGATCCGTCTCGTAGAGACACAGATCTACACACGTGAAGTAGCCTTTGCAGGACGTGTCTCCCTGGAACCCTGATGCACTGCCAATTTGGCGGCTGACTACTGTCTTACTTTTGATCAAACTGGGCTTGAAACCCACAGTTGTAATCCACACCTCAAAGTCGAAAACTTCAGCAAAACTCAGCCCTAGAGCAAAAGTGATGCAGTCGTAAATAATTAACGAAAATGGAAAAAATCGGCAGTTGAGGATGCATGGAACGCTGAACTTGGTGACAAACCAGGCAAAATTGATATCAAATAGATCGACATGATTAGGCGAAACCTAAAATTAACATGAAACATATTTTCGACAGCGTTTAAAATTTTCAAAATTCCATTGGGCAAGTCGATCCCTGCCAGGGGCACAATTAGGGCAGACTCAGGGGCGAATGTGGATCAGGTCAAGACAATTACAGGCTCGAGTAGTCTAGGTCATCTCGAACTCAAAAATTCTAAAACCTTGTTAAGATGTTTACGCCGTTGGGTAGATCATGTTGTTCTGATTCTAACAATGCGCCTTTCATTGAATATAAGCGACTTTGAAGAGATTTATGGCAAAGCGACGGAAACGGCGGATTAATCCGCCGCCGGCCGCGTTTTGGCGAACGTTTACCGACGGTACTGTACAGGAAGGCATAGGATTACATTCTTAAAGTTTCTGCCGGTGACGGCAGGTAGAGGTTGATATGGGTAAGTGATCGGTTCATCGAGTTACGAAATCCGCGATATTAGCAGGAAAAAAGAAAAGGAGTGATTGCTGTTTCGAGTCGTTCGTTGAATACGCTACAACCATGGCACTTCAAGCTCTCCGAAGGAATCGACGTTCAAGCCGAACTGTGTGACTTCAGATTGAGGGATTTGTACGAGAAGCTCAACCTGGACAGCTCTGCTTTCCAAGAATGGTCGAGAAGTATGGATGTCGGATGTCAGATTCGTGATCAGCATCCCAAATAACCCTCCTAGACAAAGTTTCAGCGAAAATTTTTTACACCGAAGCCGTGTCGGTGGAGTCGGAACTTTTAGCCAGCGCCGTTCTTCTTCTAGCTCTGCTAGTAGGAATTTTCACCACCCATTAGTATGCTTCCCACAGCCGTGTTTATTCTAACTTATTCCAACATCCTTCCGTTTAAGATACAACCTTTACGGTGGTTGTAAGCGTATGCCGTATAAATGTTCTTAATTCTTCATTCTTCCAAGCAAAATCCGAAGATTATCTCGAGTGGTCTCGAGATAATCTTTGAATTTTGCTTGGAAGTCTTGACAGTGCCAAGTTTTTTTTTTTTTTAACCGTAAGTCTCGTCTCACACTCTTATTCCAGCATTTCTCATGCAGTCATAACTTTTCTACCACTGATCTCTCCTTCGCTCATTTGATGTAGTTTAGGTTCGTTCCAAGTTGCTTTCCAGTTATTTCATCAAGAGTGTTTGACATGACGGTTTCAACCTTCTTTTTATGAACAGTCGAAATTTCTTAGAAACTAGGCTGTTCATCCATAAAGTACAACTCAAGCTGCAATAAGAGATCACGTCTAAAAACAATACGATAGCAGCACAACGGAGTAAGAGGGTACAGATTGGACGAGAGCTCCGATCCTGAAGCTATGCAAGCAGTACCCGGGATCAACCGAGGAAAAGCTTCGAAGCCAAGAGATAGCGAGCGCGCAGCCTTCCTGGGTGAGAAAATGCAATGGCTGAAAATTTCGGCCAAGACTCTCGAACCACCCCGCTTGATTCGCAGACAGTAAATACGTTCTTGACTTATCCAGCAGAAGGTTCTTAGGGAGAGGCGGGATATTCAAACCGTAATTTTCTACCCCTGGGACGAACAGTTGCACTAGATGCCCATTCACAAGTACTGAGTTCTATACGGCAAACCTCCTTGTCGTCGACATGACGTCATCAGTCGCGCGGTGTGTATCAAACACGGAGACACACCAGAAATGACGCCTATTTTACAGAGGGTACCTCTCATTTCATTATGAGAAAAGGCTTTCAGCAGGCAGGCAAAGACATTTGATCGGTTACACTATGATTGAGCTTCACTGCTCTCTAAAAGAGTATACTGTTTTGTGCTAATCTGAGCTTAACGGTCTACTGTAGGGTCACCTATACTTTTGAAGAGTACAAAGGCCGTATGACCTTAAAGGCTGAACTACAACAGAGCGTGTCCTCGTGGCATTCATCTGCTAAAGTCATATTTCGTTCCATCGCTTTTCCCACGTCGCAGGTAAACTTTGCGTTGCAGCTAACTGCGTTTACTTTTAGTACATAGCGGAACTTCGAAAATCGTGAATAAATACTGTGTATGAAGGACAACAGATCTATTGAACTTCCAACACTATCAACGTCCAGGCCCTCTGTCACCTCTCATTTCGTTGAGAATACGGTTTCAAGTTTGGGTGAAAATATGAATTTTTATGGAATTCTAGGTAACTATTGACGCAGGAGTGGAAGGTCGTGTGTTTCTCAGCTGTTTTGAGTTTCCTCTATTCCAGCACAAATATAACTCGAGGGAACTCTAGCAGTAGTGGGGTAGTAATGGTTGTTGGAATGAAATCTGGAAAGTCGAAATCAAAGAATAAAGAGGAAAATGCTTTATTTGACTAGAAGACAGTTGTTTACATCATAAATGAAAAAGAGGAGTGTTGTGCACACTTCCACTGGACAAAGCTTCATCAGTGAGATTGATACAGCATAGGCCCACCAATGCGCAAATTTTCCACATATTCGCTCAAGCTGTTTTGCAAAGAATGAAGGTCTACTCCAAGCACATTCTGGAAAAAGATTATTACACTCACTCTGCGGCTTTCCTTCGCTCGCTCTATAGGTTGTCGCGCCCACTCGATTGATTGTGTCAGGCCTTTGTATTGTTCAACTCTACTACGATTTATATGTCAGAAGATAGAGCTCGAGCTGCTGAGTTCAAATATATGCTTCTTTTCACAAGTACTTGATTTTTAAAAAAGGTATTAAAAAGCCGCTTTGGAACGCACCAAAGAGGCTTTTTCGGCAATTGACCAAAGGACATGCGTGGTACTGTATTTCCAAGTATTCCCATACTTATTCGTGTGGCTACCCGAGATTTCTTCCTTATCTGAACGTTCCAGCAGTTCATGTCAATGCTGGGAAGAAAAGGGCGTCTCTAAAAGTGTCAACCATCACAACGCACGGGTGTGATCAGAGTTACAGCAGCTAGCAACCACCGCATTCCTTTTCGCTCTATGAGTCGCTCGCTACCTTGACAAACAGCTGGCGACAGAAAACCTCCACCGTTCAAAGCATCGCTTGAAATCAGATAACCTGGCTTGGGGCGAATAAGCGCAGCAGATTGCATAGCGGCTTTATCGCATGCGAAGCACGGTACTAAGCCGGTTGGTGCCCCGCTGCGCACCGCCAAGATATCTTAGAATTGGGACGTTAAACCAGCAAGCCCCTGAGTTCTTTCCCTTGCCTAGTTCAACTACAGAAGCACGGTTTCTGTGATTGTTCCACGACCATGTGCAATTTAGGAGCGGGCACCATCCCGCTAACTTCTCGAAACGCTGTCGTTGCTCCGGTAAAACGGTAAAACGCAGCCGAGAATCTGACTGACCCCGCCTAAGTGGTGGTGTCGGGAAGGAAATAGGCGTAATTTGTGGCGCGCCCCCGTTTGATACGGATCGCGCGACTGACGACGTCATGTCGACGACAATGAGGTTTGCCGTTTAGAACTCAGTTTCACAAGTTGTTTTGTGTGAAGCGTTTGATATGATGGTTTCAACCTGCTTCTTATCAACAATCGAGAGTAGTTAGAAACTATGCTGTCTAGTTGTAAAGTACAACTGAAGGTACAGTAAGAGACCGCGCTTAAAAACGATACAGTAGCAGCACAACGGGTAGTACTAGAGCAGAGCGTGGACAAGAGTTTCGATCCTAGGCTAGGACCGACAGGCAGTACCCGGGATCGAGCGGAGAGAAGCTCTCCAAAGCCAAGAGGTAACGGCGTTTTTGGGTGAGAAAACGCAAAAGACTGAAAATTTAGCCCAAGACTCTCAAACCATCCCGCTCGATTCGCAGGCAGTATGCACATTCCTGACCCATCTAGCGGAAGGTTCTTAGAGAGAACCGGGATAGTCAGACAGTAATTTTCTATCGCTGGGACGAACAGGTGCAGTAGCGATACCATTCACATTTCTCCTGCGCTGGCCGAAAGAAGCAGCCAATATTCTCCGGCACAGAAGTGGACGCCCGAGTGCCCCAAGAGCGCGTCGAGCAACGCGTAGCTGCTATGGTTATGGCCTATGTTATGCTCCCGCGGGAGCATCCGCGGAAGGGCGGGAATCGCGCCAAGATCCTTCACCTGGCCAATCGCCGCGCCCCACCACGCCCGCCGTCTGCAGTGCACCCTTCGTCCGCGGACGTTCCGCGGATACTCCCTCGAGAGTATAACACAGGCCTATGGCCTCTGTTATACTCACGCGGGAGCATCCGCGGAACGTCCGCGGACTAAGGGTGCACCGCGGACCGCGGGCGTGGCGGGGCGCGACGATTGGCCAGGTGAGGGATCTTGGCGCGATTTCCGCCCATCCGCGGAAGCTCCCGCGGGAGTATAACAGATGCCTATGGCTGGAGGCGGTTCCGCCTGAAGCGCTGAACCGCGATCACAAACGTGGCTGAGATTGGGTATATTTCCCTGAAGCCACCAGTTGTTAGCCAGCCTCTCCTTTTTAGAAGATTTTTAACAGACGAGTAGAGTATACTTCGCATGCTCAGTAGGTATTGCGGCACAGGGCCAGGAGAATGTGTTTTAGCAGTTCTTGCTAATAAGGTGAGACAGAGCGAGTGCCGCAATGGCATGCTTAGCAATGAGGTATGCACACTTGAAAAGTCTGAAAATACTGGGCACTTTTGAAAGACAACGCAGCGCGTAATGGATAGAAAGTAGTCTGCAAGTTGGCATAAACAAGAAATAGCCCGATCATAGCAGCAACAGCAAATCGATTGTTCAGTTAGGAGTTGCACTCACCGATAACACGAAGTGCGTGTAGTGTTGAGGTACAGTAGATGAGGAGCGTGCATGTAAATGAGTGAGAATCGCGAACACAGGAAAGCTGAAGGTTCATGTAAAGGGAGCCTTTCGCGTCTGCCAAACTGCAAAAACTAACTATTACTAATAAAGGGTTGAAGTATTAACCTTAATAGTAACGGAACTATTATAAAACGATGTAAAAAAAGGAGAAATAGAAAAAACAGAAAAAACGGCGCTTAGCTGATATACGCCAGCAAACCCTTGTCTGCTTGACGTGACTTACATCCTCCTGAAAGCCCTCTTAGGCTCCGTTTATACTTCGTCGCGGCGCGGTGCGATGGCCACGCAATGAGGCCATATTGATCGTGCGACGCGATCGATCAATTTGGCCTCATTGCGTGGCCATCGCATCACGCCGCGACGAAGTATATACGGGACCTTAGGCCTCGTGCATACTTCCCGTCGCCGCGATGGAATCGCAGCGATAGGTCTATAGGCCCATGCACACTTCTGCGACAGCGCGGCGCGACCATGATGAAGCATAGGGCCGCGACGGCCGCGGCGCGACACTGCGACACGTGCCGCAGGGAGGGGGCATGCACACTCTTGCGACTGTCGCGGCGGCTATCGCAGGCGACGCCGCGCTGAGTGCCGCAGGTTGGAATGGTTCAAACCATTCCTGGCGGCGCAACATCCACGGGGACGTCGGTCCCGTTGCCTAAAACGGTGCTCTAACGCGACCGCGCCGCGACCGCCGGATATCGCGGAGGTAGCCGTCGCCCCACTTGCCGCGCCGCGGTGTCGCAGAAGTGTGCATGGGCCTTATGTCATACCATCGCTCACCCCGAGCGACGCCTAATGATATGCTCCTATATCGACGGGCGGCGCGATGGAATCGATATGGGTGCAAATCATTAGGCGTCGCTCGGGGTGAGCGGTGGTATGACAAAGGCCATAAGTTTTGCAGAACGACGCGAAAGAATTTGAATTTCTCAGTGCTCGTCGCATCGCCCATCGCTCTGCAAGGGAGCGGCGATTCGTCCAGGACCAACGCTAAACACCGCGCGTGGCGCGAAAAAGTATGCCATGCCCCCGATGGGCGCGGGAAGCTATCGCGCATGCCGACCGCCACTGTTGCGGTGGCCGCGACGAAGTTTCCTTTGGCTGTTCGACCGCGTGCGGCGGAATGGCCATGAACTGAGCGCCGCGATGGCATCGCGGCGATGGAAGTGTGCCCCCGGCCTAAGGCCCCGTTTATACTTCAACGCCAAGCGACGCGAGGCCACCTATGGTGACCATATTGATTGAGCGACGCGATCGATCAATGTGGCCACATTACATGCCGTCGCGTTCATCGGAAGTATAAACTTAGCCTTGGGCGGGGACGATACCAATCATCATACCGTAATCGGGCGCATCGCGGGAGAGACAGTAACAGGAGACACCCAACGTAGAGCAGCCGCACAACTGCGACACAGTGGTGTATCAAAGACATTTGTTTCAAAACGAGAACACAGTGAAGTAGGCGAGATCGTGTTTCTTCGACGAATCTGTCTATTACCTTCCCCGATTCGTGTTCAGCTTAGAGATAATAGAGATAATAGAACATTCAGAAGGTGTGAGTACCTTTCAGATTGAACATGAAGACGCTCGCATTCCTCTGGTTATTACTTGCCACTGTGTCAGTTGTCCTAGGACAATGGGGAGGCTTCGGCGGTTACGGAGGCTACGGCATGATGGGTGGCATGTGTGAGTTGCTTGATCCACTCCCACTAAACTTTGTTCTTGTTACAATCAGTTTGTAACTTCAGATAACCGACCACCGCCACCACCACCACCACCACCACCACCAATGATGGGTGGCGGTTATGGAGGCTTTGGAGGAATGGGAATGTATGGAAGAAGAAAATAAGCTTCTACAGTGAAGAGTTCCGCAACGACTGCAAGACTGTTGTCTCTGCTGTTGAAATGTGTGGGAAGAGCGCCACTGCAGTATTGTTAACGTTTTCTCGTCTCTACACAAGATTATTGACTGTAAATAGTACAACATCAATAAAATTCGAGCGATGAACATTGGCGAATAATAAACGAAGCGATAGGAAGTATAAGGAAGACGAGCAAGCATAGTAAAGAAAAAAGGAATGAGCATCTAAACAGAATAAAGCTCCAAAAATAAAGATTTTACCTTTTTTAAAGATTCTAAATGGCCTTCAGGAGTGCTCATTAGCAACTCTTAGGTAGAGCCAAATCTATCCCTGTCAGTGTTTGTGTCGAATAATGAAAAAAAAACACTAGAAAAGGGAAGAAAATCCCGCAAATAGTTGCATAGAAACATTTTGGTCTGCAGTAACGAGTAACAAAAAGTGGCAACAACAGGATGGCAAAAACGTTATCGCCCTTGCCTAGAATACGCTACGATACATCTCCAATCTGATTTTTCTAAAAGCATAGCTATGATAATTGTTTAAAATGACAGGTCAATGAAGAGAAGAACTCGACGTCAACAACCCATGTTTGGCAGGTACCAAGCATTCTGCTTCTACGGTGTTTGTAAGAATTAATGTTAAGACATAAGACATCTTCAGATGGGAAAGCGGTCACAACAGCAGGCAAGAACTGACTATCTGGAATCAGTCTGTGGCCAGACGCGGAGGTATGGGTACCTGAACCGCAAGTAAACGGTTTAAAAGAAGGAAACATGATATTCAACTACATTCATAATTAGAATTAACTGGCAGATGCAACAGCTGATCATTAAGAGAGTTTCGAGAAACCTTTGAATGACTTTATGTTGGCGAAAAGTCAGCCAAGAACTGTAAGTTGGTTTGGTTGAAGATTTGATGAATAGTTTAACGGCAGAAATCACTTGTAGCCTTGCCAAAACTCTCTTCGGAAAATCAGTGAAGAGCTTTCACAAGCTCTAAATCTATGAAATTCTTTTTCGAAGCAAACTACTCTGCAGCATACAATCATGGAAAAATCATGTGAAAAATAATGTTGCGAAGAACTGCCGTGTGGGCAACTGTGGCAGCATGTAAGCGCTGACAATCTCCGCGCTGAACATTTCCCTACACAAGGTGCCTTTTATGTTTATACCATCCGTTCCCTATGTCATGGTTTCCTCAGGAAGAACATCTTAACTATGTCGATTAGGGCAAGCTAGAAAAAGAGCGATAAAATGGACGACATCCACAAAAACGCTTATTTGCCCAATATCGATTGATGGCGATCAACAGTTCAAAAACGAATTTCAGATTCGTGTTCAGCGACATCGATTACCCCTGGTGCTGAGGTTTCGTGCCACTTGAACGACATCCCCAAAAATCGATAATATCGACCGATATCGATTGGTCGACTTCAGATTCGTGGTCAACGAACTCGATTACCCTAAGGCTTAAGCTCCGTGCCGCTTGGACGACATCCACAAAAAGTCTATAATATTGATAAGAAATCGATCGATATCGATTGGTCGGCTTCAGATTCGTGTTCAGCGACCTCGATTACCTCCGGGGCTGAAGTTTCATGCCGCTTGAACGACATCTACAGAAAATCGATAATATCGATCGATACCGATTGGTCGACTCCAGGTTCGTGTTCAGCGAACTCGATTACCCAAGGCTTAAGCTCCGTGCCGCTTGGACGACATCCACAAAAAGTCTATAATATTGATAATAAATCGATCGATATCGATTGGTCGACTTCAGATTCGTGTTCAGCGACCTCGATTACCTCCGGGCTGAAGTTTCATGCCGCTTGAACGACATCTACAGAAAATCGATAATATCGATCGATACCGATTGGTCGACTCCAGGTTCGTGTTCAGCGACCTCGATTACCTCCGGGGCTGAAGTTTCATGCCGCTTCAACGACATCTACAGAAAATCGATAATATCGATCGATACCGATTGGTCGACTCCAGGTTCGTGTTCAGCGAACTCGATTACCCAAGGCTTAAGCTCCGTGCCGCTTGGACGACATCCACAAAAAGTCTATAATATTGATAATAAATCGATCGATATCGATTGGTCGACTTCAGATTCGTGTTCAGCGACCTCGATTACCTCCGGGCTGAAGTTTCATGCCGCTTGAACGACATCTACAGAAAATCGATAATATCGATCGATACCGATTGGTCGACTCCAGGTTCGTGTTCAGCGACCTCGATTACCCCGGGCTGAAGCCGCCGTGCTCGGCACGTCTGCGGTTCGCCATACACGGTTGTTGAGGTGTTCGGCACGTCTGCGGCTCGCCATACACGGTTGCCGACGTGTTCGACTGCCGCGGCCCAACCAGGCTCAAGCATGGGCTGCGATTTCTGGCAAAAATTTGCGACCCCCCCCCCCCTCCAGAAGGGTCTATGGTACGACCCCCTCATCGATAAATTTATGGATTTCAATGTTAGCTTCTCTCCTATGTTGCAAACAATTTTAGAAAATGTGAAAGAAAGAAAAAATAATCAATAAAAATCAATTAATGAAGTTATGACGCAAATAATTCAAAAAAATGAAATTTTTTAGGCATGGCAACGACATGGCAACACCCTGAGCACCGCTTCTTCCACGGAAAGACGACGCCATTTGGATATGATCGCAAAGAGGACGTCATTTGGATTTGCATCTAATAAAAATTGAATTTGTCATTGTTTGTGGATAATAAATTTTTAAAGCATTTTACAAAACAGCTGAAATGCATCGATTGCTGCTCAATTTTCGCAGTGAGGGCGCGACACATTTTTTAGTTGAGAGATGTAACTACTGAAGCTGAAAATGGATCTTGCCGAAATTTAACCTTCAATTTGTAGCAGCGAAAAAATCAGCCCTCTCCAAAGCCACCTTTCATCCGTTCAGGTGGAGTGATTTTCCTATCCTGGATTTTTCCAAAAACAAAATATTTTCTGAGCAGGCTACCACTAGAGCCGAAACTGGAGTTCACAACAGCACAGCTTTAATTTAGTTACTTGTCCAAAAAATCAAGACTCTCCGACGCAATCCTCCTTGCAGGTGAGGCCATGCTCAGATTTTTTTCAAAATTATTCCTGAACGAAACGACGTCTAGAGCTGGTATGTAGCTTTAAAACACGTTTTTTTTTAACCTGCGACTGGTTGGGGGCTTCGCCCCCAAACACCGAGAATAGGACGCCATGGCCGCTACGGATTTCCTATTCTTCCCTAGGCCTTCTGACCTTTATGTTAATCGAGATGGATCGATTGATCCGACGTCAGATTCGTGTTCAGCGACCTCGATTACCCCCAGGGCCGAAATTTCGTGCCGCTTGAACGTCATCCCCAAAAAATCAATAATATCGATCGATATCGATTGGTCGACTTCAGATTCGTGTTCAGCGACCTCGATTACCCCCAGGGCCGAAGTTTCGTGCCGCTGACGTGTTCGGCACGTCTACGGCTCGCCATGCACGGTTGCCGATCAGGGATGAGCGGATAATAAAATTTTGAAACCCGGATAACGGAAAACGGATAATTTTTCCCAAGAATGGCCGGATAACGGAAAAACGGATAACGAACAAACAACAAAAATTAAAACTTATTTTAAACCATTCTTTCTCTAATAGTAGGTCGAGATTTGTAATATCGTCCTCGTCACATGTCAAATGAGCCACTCTTAACCTTCTTATCGGTTTTTTCTTGGTTCGAAGGTGCGAAGTAGCGCACTTTGAGAAGGCGTCGACTTTCACATGCACTCCGACTCAATGTTCTTGGTTCGGATTTCCAGTCTAGGTATCAGGATTGCAGGGGAATGTTAATGCACTGACTTGCCAAATTAGAGAAGAAAACACTAATCTTGCTTATTACACAGAATAGACTAAGGGAAGATCCTCAAAACGATTGACGTAAGCATTGTCCGCTGCTCACCGCATTAGTGCTATTCCCACTCCGAAGTGTCTAATCTGCAAAAAATGTATAGTCGATCGGTTATTCGGTCAATCGATACGGTTATCTTGTTCTAGAAATTGTCTGAATCTCTTTATACTGGGGTATTTCCTGCAAGCGGGAGTAATTCTCTCGAAGAAACTGTCGTGTGACTCCCACTCCAATTGGTCAAATTTGGGCTAAAAACGATAACTGCGGTCGAAAAATCGATACCATCGATTAGTATTGGTCTCCTCATCCGGCATAATCATAATCGCATCCCGATTGGTCAAATCGTGGTGTTGAACGACAACTTCGATCGGAAATTGACACTATCGATCAATAGTGGTTGTCCGTTCGAATACTTCCACTCATTTGTTCAACCTGGTCATTTCCCGCTAATTTTGGTTCGTTTCATCCACTGCACATGAGGATAGCCTTGACAGGTTTTACATGCACGTGCGGGTCACCTTTACACGTTTGACATGTTTTACTAGTTCACACAGGTTTGTGACACACATACGCACACACGGACAGACGGACTAACGCTTTTATGTGTAGTAGGATAGGATAAGATATTAAAGTACTGGCTTTCCACCCACCACTCGGAAGTTATACCCAAATAGCTTGAATGCGCGAAAAGATCGTGTACATAGAGGACAAATATCTGGCACATCCTTAAAACGAAGTGATTCGTATGAAGGTTTATTTCTTTCTCCTCTAACCGACAGGTTTTTTCCAGACAGTACATTATGCTAGAAGGAATTTTGGTGAAAACCCCACAAATAGAAATGAGCAAGGCAATGTTCTGCATTTCAGAACGCGCTATGAGCAGGTTGATAGTTTGGCCATTGAGAACTAAAAAAATGCACCGACCTAGCATTGCAAACCTATCTCGACTATCAGTGGAAAAAACACAAAACGATTTTTAAAAATTGTCCTTATATTCAACTAAGTAATCATAAGGGTGCCAGATTTCGTTGTTCATTATCCGGCCAAAAACCACCGGATAGCGAACAACAAAACGGATAGGCCAAAACTCGCCGGAAACCGGATAACGGATAACGGATAACGGTTAATCCGCTCATCCCTGTTGCCGATGTGTTCGGCACGTCTACGACCCAACTCAAGTGTGACGGACGGACAGACACACGCACACACGCACACACGCACACACACACACACACGCTTGCTGCTTTATATATAGTAGGATATTCCAAAACCGACCCATTCCTAAGCAATCCTCCTTGCGATCAGATGAGGTCATGCACAAAATTTTCTTTTTTTCAAAAATAAACATTTTTCTACCTGAACGGAACGATGCCTAAAGTTGAAATGTAGCTTTAGAAAAGCACAATCTTTGATTAATACATAACAGAAAACGCAACTCATCAGCAGCTATTTTCGATCGCTCGTCGATGTGATTGGAAGGTGCTATACTTGCACTTTGTTCAATCGATCGTGACTCGTTCAGTTTTGAGAGCCATGCAAATGCGGGTGGCATTCAAAATACTAGAAGAAATTCACTTTCTTAGGAGCATAAAACCACTTTTTAAAAAAGGCATCTTCATGCGCGGCACGGGCGCTGCGATTTTCGGCAAGTAATTCCGTAAAAATCGCAGCCCCCATGCCGCGCATGAAGATGCCTTTTTTGAAAAACAGTTTTAACATCATCAGAAAGAAGACCATTTTCTCTAGTTCTTCAAGTGCCACCCGCTTCTGCATAGCTCTCAAAGTAAGAGAGTTATGTCCGTTTTTGTAAAACTACTCCAATTTTCCGAGCAAAACCCTGTGAAGATGCCTTTTTTAAAAGGTGGTCTTATGCTCATAAGAAAGAGAATTTCTTCTAGTATTTTGAATGCCACCCGCATTTGCATGGCTCTTAAAACTGAACGAGTCACGATCGATTGAACAAAGTACAAGTATAGCACCTTCCAATCACATCGACGAGCGATCGACCAGTGATCCATCCTTCTTGATCACATCGAAAATAGCTCCGGATAAGCTGCATTTTTTATGCACCAGTCAAAAGTTGAGCTTTCGTGAAGCTACATTTCATCTCTAGAGATTGTTCCGCTCAGGTAAAAAATCTTTATTTTGAAAAATTTGGGCATGACTACACCTGATGGCAAGGAAATCGCTCAGGAAAGGGTTGATTTTAGAATGTATTTAACTTAAAAATTAAAGTTTTCTTAAGTTACATGCCAGCTTTAGAGATCGTTCCATCCAGGAAAAAACTTTATTTTTAAAAAAATTTGGGCATGACCCCACCTGATCACCAGGAAAATCGTTTAGGAAAGGGCGGATTCTAGAATGTATACAAAATAGAAATTATTGTTTACTATAGGTTCAGGCTAGCTTTAGAAATCGTTCCATCTAGGAAAAAACTTTATTTATGGAAAAATTGAGCATGACCTCACGTGATCGCAAGGAAGGCCGCATACGTAAGACTTGAATTTTTTGAACAAGTGCTAAATAAAGTCTGTGCTGTTGTGGCCTCTAGTTTCAGCTCCAGTGGTAGCCTTGTTCAGGAAGCATTTTGCTTTGGAAAAATTTCAAGAAAAATTCCAGGAAAATCACTCCACCTGATCGGATGAAAGGTTGCTTAGGAGAGGCCTGATTTTTTTCCTGCTACAAACTGAAGCTTAACTTTTGGTGAAATCCATACACAACAATTAATACAACAACTATTTAAATTTTTATTTGATTATTATTAGATTCGAATAGAAACGACGTCTTCTTTCCGTAGAAGAAGCGGTGCTCAGGGTGTTACCATGTCGTCGCCATGCCTAAAAAAATCTTCATTTAATCGATTTGCTTGCTTCAAAACTTTATTATTTGAATAATATTAATTATTTTTTATTATTTACAAATTCCTTCTGACGATGCTTGCGAAAAAACCATCCATCCAAGAAATTTTTTCCTTCGGAACCATGTCGAAGTACGACCCCCCTTCGATTCTCGCACCCCAGCCTTGAGCCTGGCCCCAACTCAAGTGTCACGGACGGACAGTGTGACACACGCTTGCTGCTTTATATATATAAATATATATATATATTTATATATGTATAGTAGGATATATATATATATACATATATCCTACTATATATAATCGGCAAATGTCACGTGTCCGCACGGGGAGGGATACTGAAGCCAAGAGATGCCTACGACAGTGCCAGTCGGGCTTTCTTTGAGCTTAAGCATGGGCGATTGCTGGCGAACTCTTTCCTTGGCGGCTGATCGCTCAAATTTACAAGATATTCAAGGAGCAACGCGTCAGGGTATGAATGGGAATCGAGTGCAGTTGGTAGGGATTCAAGAGGTGTACCCTAGACGTCGTTCAGCGTGCTTCTCGATTAAGAAGACGTGCTGAAGACGTCGTCTAACGTGCGCAGATATTCAGAAGACTTTCTCTAGACGTCGCGAATGAAGATTCAGAAGACCTGCGCTAGACGTCTTCCAACGTGCGTAGGGATTCAGAGGACATGTTGAAGACGTCGTTCAACATCGTCTAACTTGCGTAGGGATTCAAAAGACGTACTGATGATGTCGTCCAACTTGCGTAGGGGTTCAGAAACCTGCGCTAGACGTCGTCTAACTTGCGTAGGGCCTCCGAGTTAGGACGACCAATAGGAGAGGACCAACAAAGGGTACCATTAGAGGGGGACCAGCATTTTCCCTCAACATCGTTCAGCATGTGTTGGATTTCCGAATACGGCTTACAGAAGTCGTGGCACATATGACAGAGTGCAGAAGAAGTGTCATAGACGTTGTGGCAACGTAGTGACACGTGAATCAGTACTCAGTGTCACATGTGCGTGCTTGACTCTCACTCCGTTTCTTTGCCAGCACATAAGAAAGGAAGTATTTCGGGAGGGGAGAGGGTTAGTGACCATGGGATTCGGAGAGTATTATTGCCGTCGGACAGTAAGCGGTGTCAACCAATACCGATTAATTTTTACTATGATTTTGCTGATTAAGCACCGGATTGGGACTCCCATTACCTGTTTCTCGACACGAAGAGAACGAGGACTTCGGAGAATAAATTGCGTGCATGTGATGGAGGGTGGATGGGCTTCATATGCGCAGTGAAAACTCTGCCCTACCATATCCCACTGCACTAATCTATATGTTAGGTTGTAACGAAATAAATGGCACTGAACCACTGTAAATTTAAACAGTTAATATCTCGGCTTGTAGGCAAGTTTATTAATCGAAATGAAAACCTTCTGATTCTACACATCTTTGCCAACGTGACACGAGCTTTTCTATCCCAGTAGCATAAAAATCAGAAGTTCTGGAATTGACGAAATCTTCGAAGGCACTTTCGGCATCCTGTTGGTATTTGAATATTTTCCCTACCAAGAAGTCGCCAAGATGCTTGAAGAAATGGTAGTCTGTTGGGGAGAAGTCGGGAGAAAACGGAGGATGTGGTAGAGTTTCAATGCTCAGCTCATTCAATTTCTGCAACGTCATTCGTGCTACATGGGGGCGAGCATTGTCGTGCAGAAGGAGAACTCGTCTTCGGTTTACCAAGGCCGGCCGGATATCCTTCAACTTTTTCAGCATTTTTTCAATTTCAATGCAGTACTTCTCTGCCGTGATGGATTCACCGGGAGGGAGGAAGCTGTGGTGAATAATTCCCAGCGAACACCACCATACTGTCACCATTACTTTCTTTTGGTGCAATTCCGGCTTCTCAAAAACCTTGGGGCTCTCATTGCTGTCCACCCACTGTGCCGATCGTCGCCTGTGGTCGTACATTATCCATTTCTCGTCACAGGTTACGATGCGATCAAGGAGTGGGTCCGTTTCGTTCCGTAGAAGCAGTGCGGACGAGATCTCATATCGTCGGTTTCTTTGCTCCTCAGACAGCTCGTGAGGCACCCATCTTTCCAGCTTTTTGGTCTTTCCAATTTCCTTCAGATGCCGGGCAGCTGTGTTGTGACTGACGCCAAGAACCTTCGCTATCTCCTCATCAACATCACTATGCCACCCACGACCTTCATGTTCTTCCAAGCTCTCATCTCCATTCCGAAACTTCTGATACCAACGACACGCCGTCCGAATTGTGGAACATCCTTGACCGAATGCGGCGTTGATCTTCTCGTCCGCCTCCTTAGCTGTAGTGCCCAGCTTGAATTCATACAAGAAAATGCCTCGGATTACCCTTTTGTCCATCTGCAAAAAAGTCAATAAAACTCTAAAGTTTTCCCACTTTTACATAGAAAATTTGGTACTCTCCGAAAGAGCAAAGTTTGCGCTTCTAAACGATATGCCACATGTTACGGTTTGTTCTTGATCAAACGCGTAAAGACGCGCCAAAAAATGGCGCGAGCCAGTGCCATTTAATTCGTTACAACCTAATAAAAGTTCCGACTCCCTTGACACGACTTCGGTCGAAAAACATTTTTCGCTGAAACTTCGTCTAGGGGGTTATTTGGGGCGCTGATCACGAATCTGACATCCGTTTTTCACAATTCGGTCGGAGACCACCCATACCGTTGCTGCAACCATTCGCCCGAAGTTGTGTCAGTGGGGTCGGAGCTTTTATCTAGTGCCCTTACTTTTTTATTTATTATGTTTAATAAGTTTTGTTGGTTTTTGATTTTATTTTTACTTTTTATTTTGTTTTGAATTGAATTTCTGACTTACTTCACGTCATGAATAAAACATTTTATCTGAAACACGTTTCCGTTTTCAAATAGACGCAAATGCAAGTCGCCACTAGCCGTTCGCTCAAAAATGTGCTAAAAGTGAGGTCCTCGTCGAAGATAGGTCACAAAATGCAAAAAAGCCGTCAGCGGCCGGAACCGAACCAATGGACCCAATCCTTTGGAGCTAGCACTCCAAGGTCCTCAGCTTAACCGGTTCCATGCTGATATCAGCGGCTGGCCCAACCCCGTAACACGGGTGGGTGCTGACGGACCTCGAGGATATCGCGGATGTTACGTGCGGTCAAACAGCGCCGGTGGTGTAAGGCGAACATCGCTGCCCGGAAAGCAGAAGATGCGGGTTCGAGTCCCGCCTGGCGCAAGAGTTTTGATCGTAACAAAACATCCTGTAACAACTTATAGCCTCTATATTAGCCGCTCCACGCTTAAACTAATGTGTTCAAGCATTATATATATATATATATATATATATATTGTAAGATGCCGCCGCGCGATGGTTGATATAGCTATCGATTTTTCGCCGCTTATACTCCGCCACTCGAAAAACCATATTTGGCGGAGTTTCAGGGTACGGTATTCGACGAATCGTGTCGCTCAAGGGAAGGCGCAGCGATACGTGATTAGCCGCGACAGAATCGGTGTGGAGTCGGAGATTTTATCATCGGGGTGAATCGTTTTGCTGTTCTCTTTTTGTTTTGGCCTGCTACCCCAAGGATGCATTTCTAAGTCGGGGGGAGGTTCCTTCATTGAACGTTTAGGAAGTGATGCTTTCTGCCGGCTTTAATGTTATGCTTGGACAGAAAAAGATGTTAGTCAATTGGGCTAATGTCCGGGCAATATGTTGAACGGGGCAGATTTTTACAACCTAATTGGTAGATTTCTCGAACTTTTACGCCGAATGAACCTAATTGGAATGAGTAATTGGTAGTTGGTAGCAGTGGTGTGCGCAAGTGAAATTTGAAATTTCGTAAATCGTAAATCGTAAGAGCCATCCTACGTGTACTGTAGTACAACTAAATTTCGAGAGGATTTTTCTGTCAATGTTAATCAGATGTGACTCAATATTTACTTATTTGTCGTGTCTTTTTCAGCTCAAGCTAAACAGTTTTCCTTCCAAATTATTCTCCTTTTTTAATTATCTTACTAGTGAGACACCTTTCAAATCAAACTTTACACGTTTGAAGAAAATCGAGAAAACTGATGATTCAAAAACTTGACTTCAGCCTATGCATGGTATTCCAACAAAAAGCATCGTTTGAATGCTCATTAAATTCCTAACTTACGGTCAAATGTTTAGCTTGCGTATTAATTGAGTTTAGCTGAAATAAAAAACTCAAAATAAAAAAATCGCTTTATTACTGACAATGCGACGAAAACAGCAACTGCGCATGTAGTAATCTAACAAACATAACGAGTCGTACGATGGGATTGAGCCTTGCGTTTTGATTAAATGCACGGCGTAATCCCGTCGTGTGTCGCACCGAAAGATCTCCGCTTTTCAAAATTTTGAAATAAGTCTTGAAACATTCCCGTGGCAAACGGATAAAAAGCTTTTGGCCGTCAAACCACTATGATCGTATTTCTTGCACATCTTTTGTAGTCTCTTTAAAAAGGGAAGGTTAACGTAGAATATAACTTTTTGGAGGCATCTTCAGTTTCATTCCATGGACGAGACAATTTTAATTCACAAACTGTCTAACATGGTTTGAAGGTAATCCTGAGAACTCGGTTTAAGCCGAACCTTGTTCAGTTTGAGTATGCAGAAGTCTATTTTAAACGCAGCAAGTGAAAACGGAAAATATTATACACCGTTGCCAGAAAGGTAGCTTCACATCCATTGCTTATTGAGAAGGTGGCAAACAGTAACCACATCGCGATATTAAATTTTAAAAGGTCTGTTAATTGTAGAGGGATTGCAAAGAGGACGTTTCTTAATTTTAAAAGTGTTCTCAAGTTCAGTACTATCGATCTACAACATCAGTCTCGCGGTAACCTAAACCTACCTAGAGCGCCGGTTTCTTGCGCAAGTCTGCCTGCACTTCGATGTTGAAAACTTTAAACTATGGCACTACTATTTAATAATTCTCTGCACACGCTCGGGCTACCTTTCGCCAGCTCCGAAGCAAACCTTGCTCTCCGAGGATCTGCACCATCCTAAACGAATTGAATAGGGTAAATGCAATAATCTCAATCACACCACTGAAAAGGGACAACAAAAGTGCCAAAGCAATTTCAACCTTTTCTTGAAATTTTCGTTTTGACCACACTTTGTATATCAAACGTTGCTCCGCCTTATGGAGTGCAATGCAAATCAATAGAAACGTCAGTGGCTTATCCTTTCAACATAAGTTTAGCAACCCTCTAGACACCGCTTGCAATCATGAATGATGTTCGATCGTGGATTTTCGACAATTCTATTCGGTAGGATTTACATGAATCTGTTAAAAACAAATCGAAGGCGTGATTACCAAACAGGACGCGGATCAAAGAATGCTCGTCTCTCTTTCTCTATGAAACTGCCTCCAACGTCTTTCTGAGGGCTGGAATGGAACGACTTTGACTGTAGCAATGCGATGTACCTTGCTAGCTCTTGACCGGAAACGGAGGAGTATCCACCACAATGTTAGAAAAATGGAAAAGTAAGTTAAGTGGAGAGATAAGTCGTATTCGAGAAGCCTTTGCACAAGACGACGTCTTCTGCCATAGTATGTAACTCTTTACGACATCTAAAAACAACTAAAGGAAACCGGAAACGAGGTATTAGGTGAGACTGTTAGAGTATGCACATCTTTATAATTCGGTACACATAAATTTGGACGCCAAATGGTTATTGATTAAAGATCACATTTACGATTTATGATCCAAAATGTCGTAAATCGTAAATCGTAAGAAATTCACCAAAAATAGCCGTAGATCGTAAAATCGTAAATTGTAAATCGTAATTACGCACCCCCTTCATGTGCCACCTCATCGCGGTGAAGGGGTGAACATCACTTTGTGATGGCTAACGGCACAAACGGTCACGCAGTACGCGACGCTTTGTCGTGTATGGGCGGCTCTCCTGTATCCCTGGCCAGGAACATGTGAGTAACCAGACCACCGCTATGGCTCAAACAACTAAACCCGTGCCCCAGTCCTCCGCGCGCCGGAGGTGGACTTCTACGACGTCGGTTGCATCCACTTCCGGCGAGAGGCCATCTAATCTCGGAGTTAAACTATCAGGACGTCATTGGAATCGGACTACCGGAAACTCCCTCCCACCACGACACGGAAACAGCCTATTCGTCTGCACTTATAACTGTCGTTCGATCGCATCTGAGCAGGATCTTCGGACACTGCTTTACAGAAGCCGCAACATCAAATACGACGTTATCGCCCTGCAGGAAACGGAAGGCAGAACGGAAACCATAAGAAGGACCGACCACAACGAGCTTCTCATTATCGGAGCAAAGGTGGACAGAAAGAATATTGGCGGAGTTGGATTTCTCGTCAATTCGACAGTGCACCACCTAGTAGACCCTTACAAGATCATCAGTCCGCGAGTAGCTGTTCTTCGTCTGGAAACCAAAGATCAAAGAACCATCTCCATCATAAATGGATATGCTCCAACATCTGCGGCCACAGATGAAGAAAAGTAGGAATTCTACAAGCTGTTCGAAAGGACTGTCAACGACGAGAAAAGCTACTACAAAGTTGTTGTTGGTGACTTTAACGCTATCGTCCGTACGAATGATCACGACGAATGGAGGCTAGGACCACATGGAACTTCCTCAAGGAACGAAAACGAAGAGCGCCTGATAGACTTCCTATCCGCGTGCCGTCTTTACCATGGAAATTCTATGTTTAAGAAACCTTCAAACCGACGATGGACCTGGGAAAGCCCAAATGGAGAAACACGTTCGGAGATCGACCATGTTCTTACAAACAGACGCTGCAGTCTGTTTGACGTCTCCGTGCTGCCTTCATTTGACACCGGCTCACCGTCTTGTCCGTGCGAAGCTGACTCTCAAAAAGAGGATGTTCAAGCGTGACACTCATAGACCGGCACCGGTGAGGATCCCCACATTCAAGTCTGAGGAGTTGGAATATGCAATAAAGTCGTATGATTGGAATATTCTTGAAGATCCATCGGAAGACTACGACCTCTCTCCAAAGGACTGTTGAAATGTGCTAGCAGCGCTTGCGGAGCCACATCACCGTCTGCTTCAAGACTCAACGCACATGCGATTAAGCTCTTGGAGCAAAGAAGAGCTGATAAACTGAATCCTAACGCTTCCCATCTGGAAAAAGTCACTATCTCGAAGGCCTGTCGAATTGCAGTGAAGGAGTCAATCCAAGCCTACAAAAGATTGAAGCTGTTAGAAGCCGTTGGGAAAGGTTCAAGCATAAAGCGCTGCAAACGAGATCTCTGTGATCAGAAGGCAATAATTTCAGCCCTTGTGGACAAGGATGGAACAACGCAAACATCTCGAAGAGCGATGGAGACCATCGTTCAGGAATTCTACACAGATCCGTTTCGTTCTTCCAGCACTGTCACGAAATGTTTGATGCCACCAGCTGAGGAAGTACCTCCCATTCTGGAATCAGAAGTTGCTCATGCCATCAGAAGGATGAAGCCGGGCACTGCTCCCGGACCGGACGGCATTTCTGCTGATCTCCTTCGTGCGGGTGGCAGTGCCCTCTGCTCACTTCTTTCCAAGCACTTCAATCACTACCTTCGACTTGGTAGGATTCCGGACTCATGGAAGGAGTCGAAAACAGTTATAATCTTCAAAAAAGGTCAGCAGGAGAATATCAACAACTATCGACCCATCAGTCTTCTCTCGGTTGTGTACAAGATCTTCACCAAGATACTGCTTAACCATATGGAACGTTGCTTGGATGAATATCAGCCAGTGGAGCAAGCAGGGTTTCGCAAGGATTTCTCCTGCATGGACCATATTCAGACTGTCTCACAGCTCATCGAGAGGAGCCGCGAATACCACCTCCTACCTGTCCTTGTCTTAGTGGATTACCGGAAAGCGTTCGACTCTGTGGAAATCAACGCCGTTTTGAACGCACTTGTGCACGCTGGTATACCATCGCCCTACATCCGACTTCTCGACGAATGCTTCTCGAACACATCGACTACCATCCAGCTGTTCGATCGAAAGCTTAAAATTCCTATCGGGAAAGGAATACGGCAGGGAGACACGATTTCTCCCAAGCTATTCACAGCGGCACTCCAGGATGCTATGAAAAACTTGAACTGGGACGATAAAGGCTACCTTGTCGACAGTAAACGGATCAGCAACCTTCGCTTCGCCGACGATATTGTTCTCATCTCTACCAGCACGGCAGAAGTCGAGGAAATGCTGAACGGGCTCAATGTGGCAGGTATGAAGATTGGATTGGACATGAATATGTCTAAAACACAATTTATGGTCAACCAGTGGTGTGACACGGGACTTGTAAGGTTAAATGGAGTCGCTCTACAACAGGTCGACTCCTACGTCTATCTGGGAAGAGAGCTGAACATGGATAACGACCTCGCTCCTGAAATCGCCCGCAGGAGACGCGCAGCATGGGCAGCCTTCAGTTCGATTCGCGAAGTCACCGATCAGGTCAAGGATGCCGGCCTCACGACCTCGATATTCAACGCCTCTGTACTGCCTGCGATGTGCTACGCGACGGAAACGTGGCCCGACAACAAGACGATCGCCAGAGCGATGCAAACTACGCATCGCGCACTGGAGAGATGTCTTCTAAGGACAAGCCTTCGTCAGCAATGGCAAGAAGGCCTACGAAGCTCGGAGCTACGGAAGAAGTCGCAATTAGCAGACCCGCTGCAGTACATGAAGAAGTCCAAATATCGCTGGGCCGGACACCTGCTTCGACGAAAGGACGATAGATGGAGTCTCCGTGTCACAGAATGGCTCCCGAGAGACCATAAGAGACCACTGGGACGACCGCCAACGCGATGGCCAGACTCATTCTCAAGATCTTTCAGAGAGCGGAGTCTGCCTCACTGGATGCAAACAGCCAGAGATCGAGCGGTCTGGAAGAGTTGTGGTCCCCGCTGAGAAGACCTCCAGCCGACAAAAGGACCATCAAAGTATCAAGTAAGTAATTACGCACACCCCTGGTTGGTATTAATTAAACATAAGTAACTGCTCTCAACCATCTCTCTTTCGATCACATCGACCTGTATCTCTTCCACATCTGGCAGGGTTACACTAGCCGAGGCTCAATGTCCTTCTACTACGACAGCGTATATGTAATCGTATTCTACGTTTTTCGTTTTGAAAGTGAATTAATCCCAGGATTTTATGAAGGTACCGGTGATCCAAAAAGCGCAGAAAAAACTTGTTTTGCGAATTTCAGTGCGCAGAAGCGTTGCCCTTTAGAAAGGGGACCGTTGCCGCGTTGCGTTGACGCTCCCCTTTCTAAACGCCCCCACCCACATTTGCGGCGAGCGGCGTACGCGAAAACGAGGTCACGCTGCTCTCACAGTCTTGCCGGCGGCAAGCGGCAGAGGCACGAAGCGGCGAGGTACTGTATTTCTAGTCGGGACCTACTGCTGCTATTCGGCTTTCCGCCTTCTGTCCGCGCTCTGACCTGACGAGCGCAGACAGTCTCTACGGCCTTTTTCATACCATCGCTCACCCCGAGCGACGCCTAATGATATGCTCCCATATCGATCGGGCGGCGCGACGGAATTGATATGGGTGCATATCAGTAGGCGTCGCTCGGGGTGAGCGATGGTATGACAAAGGCCTACCCTACCGGCGTCGAATCGGCTCGAAATCAGCGGCGGCGGCAATAATGATTCACATCATGGGCTCTGCCCTATGGTTACGTATAGGGCCACGGTGTTGCCGCAGAAGTGTTTGAGGGCCTTAAGTGAGATCGCGCAGCGGTGCGTCAAGTTTGGAGGACGCGCCGGTCGACGAATTGACGCGCCGCGGCGTAGGTATAAAATGCGTTCAATGTGCCACAATCTCAAAACCATGAATGAGATGAACAATTGTAATTGATAAAACGATAAACTTGGTATTCCAAAACTAGAGTCTCTCAAAATTGAGAAGATTGCTAAAGCTGGTGGCACTAAGAGAAACGAATCCTTTATAAAATTAAACCACCGTGATCGTCGAGGTCTGTAACATAATAGAAGGTTCAAAAATTTATGTGGCATAGATATAAGCTAAATAACTGCTGAAAGCTAACCAAACCTTCTTTATCTCTGGCTAATTAGAAGCATATATCCTGTGTGTGTTATTATCTCTCGCAATGGAATGGGTCCGGCGCGAAGAGCAGAATATAGGCCACTGTTCAAATTCTTAAACCATGTTGTTTCACACATTTTAAAGCCCATCCAGCGCCTTAGTGCCCGCTTATACTTCGACGCCGAGCGACGCGACGCCAAGTATAGTGGCAATATTGATTGATTTAGGCGATCGATCAATTTGGCTACTTCACATGCAGTCGCGTCGCTCGGCGTCGGAAGTATAAACGAGGCTTTACACTCTCATTGCTCTCATCGATAAGTCAGGTTGGTGCCGATCCCGAATATATTTTTCTTTTTCAATGCACTCAGTTTGAACAGCTCTATATAAAAAGTAAATGCATTAAATTAAGAAAGATCTTGGATTTACATATGCTATGTCGATCAGCTAATTCTAGCCCTAGTTCTCTCAGAAAAGATCCCCTGTAATAATCCACTTGTTTTTCTGCTTACCTGTTTTTTATGCAAATAATTGTATTCAATTTTTTATAAACTATTATTTGAACTAGTGTTATTAAATGTTATTGTTTTTATTTTTTGTATCTGAATAATTTATTCTAAGTCATTTAAATGTATATGATTGAACATTCAAGTGCGTTCTGACTGATAAAACAAATTATTAACTACGTATAAATATTTATCTGTTTATCATTCTATGTTAACTAAATAATCTGCAAAAAGCACAGCACAACACAAATTATTAACTACATATAAATATTTATTTGTTTATTATTCTATGTTAACTAAATAATCTGCAAAAAGCACACTATTAACAAAACACAATGGCGCCATGCAAAAATTGTAGAATAGCCAAAAAAGCACAACAAAACATTTACCTAAATTCCTATAGTAATTGGATTGATTCGTCTGTGTGTAAGCATCAACAGATGTTTTTTCTTTCTTTTCCCTTTCTCTACTCTTTTTCTACTTTTTTAAAAACGAGGAAATTGAAAAGAAAAAAGCCTCGCTTTGAAACAAATATGACTGAAGTAAACATTCGTGAATCTGGACAGTTAATATTGGGTTGTTCAGAAAGTAATTACGATTTTTGAGCGTTTCAAGAAAGGTTTGTTTCCTTATAATGAAGCAACATGAACCAATGACGTATTGTCCATTTTGTTCACTTCCCTTTTGACATCTTTATGGTAATTTTATAACACCTCTTTCATAGAACTTCTAATCCTTCTTGGCAAACAACTGGACCACAAAAGATTTGATATCTTCATCTTCGGTGAAGGTTTTCCCATTCAGGCAGTTCTGTATAGCATAGTCTTGGCGGAACACTACTTCTTTGCGACTCACCATTTCTGGTCGCTTTTCCTTTATTGCTTCATCCAATTCCATCAGTTGTCAATAGTAGAGGTTCGAATTAACAGTCTGATTCATTGGGAGCACTTTGAAAGATATCATGCCTATGTAGTTTCAGCAAATTGATAGCCATATCTTCTTCTTCTTCTTCTTCTTCAGCGTTTGTCCCGCTTCGTGGCGGGGTCCGCTATTCTGGTGTCATGACGCCACCTTTCCCGATCCAGCGCTAGATCGGGGTGGACACCAGCTACTTTCAAGTCCGTATGTAACGTATCAGCCCAGCGCTGCTTCGGGCGCCCTCTAGGCCGCTTTCCTATTACCTCGAAGTTAAGGCCTATCTTGCGGACGCTGTCTTCTTCTCCACGCAGAACGTGGCCGTACCATCGTAAGCGAGCTTCGCGCATCTTGTCAGTTATCGGCGCGACACCGAACTTCTGCCGAATAGCATCGTTTCGGATGCGGTCCATGCGCGTGACTCCTGCCGTCCAGCGCAGCATCTTCGTCTCCATGACGCTGAGGCGCGTTTCAACTTCCTTGGTTGCTGGCCAACATTCAGCGCCGTACATTGCTACCGGCCGAACGACTGCTCTGTAGATCTTCGACTTAAAGCGTTCTGGTATCTTCTTGTCGCAGAGCACGCCAGTCAACGAGCGCCACTTGGACCAAGCTGCACTCACGCGTGAATTCACTTCGACGATCAGTTTGCCGTCAGACGCGACTGCTGATCCCAGGTACTTAAAGACCGCAGTGCGTGGAAGCTCGATGCCGTTAACCTTGATGGAGCTGGACTCGGTAACGTCCGTCGTTAAATACTCGGTCTTCTTCACGTTCAATCTGAGTCCAAACCGCTCCAAGCGATCACACCAAGCTTGCAACTCTCGCTCGAGTTCTCCTTTATCTTCGCTAGCGAGCATCACGTCATCGGCATAAAGCAACGTCCAAGGGACGGGCTTCTGAAGATCTCGTGTGATGGCATCCATGACGACAACAAAGAGGAGTGGGGAAAGCGCAGAACCCTGGTGTACTCCGACAGAGATGGGAAACTCCATCGAGGTCCCAGCTGCAGCTTGAACTCGACTCTTTGGACAAGAGTAGAGAAATCGCACCCACTCTATGAGCTCTTCAGGAACTCCATGTTGACGCAGGGCGTACCATATCACTTCACGCGGTACGCGGTCAAAGGCCTTCTCCAAGTCGAGAAAGGCGATATGCACTGGCTTCTGTTTCTCGCGATGCTTCTCTATCAGGAGGCGGACGGCATGTATGGCATCAACGGTGCCACAGCCAGCCACGAAGCCGCACTGATTGCTGGAAAGCTGGACGATGTCCCGAATTCGTCCATCGACAACTCGCTCAAAGATCTTCATGCTGTGCGAAAGCAAGCGAATCGGACGGTAATTGGAGCAGTCTGCGGGACTGCCCTTCTTCTTCCAAATTGGAATCGTCGTACTTTGACGCCAACATTCAGGCACTTTCTTCTCCGCCACAACCTGATTAAAGAACTTCGCCAACCAATCAGCAGGGTACCAGTACCTGGACTTCCATAAATCAGCTGCCACGTCATCGGGCCCAGTCGCTTTGCCTGGCCTCATCTTCTTCAAAGCCGCTTCAATCTCCTCCACGGTGATCTTCTGAACGGGGCCGTGGGTTGGAGCCGTGGAAGGGATGGCTGGATGAGGAAATTCTACTGTAGAGATTTCCTCAAAGTAGTCGCGCCATCGCTTCAATGCCTTCTTGCGGTCCGTAAGAAGATGGCCATTCTCATCATTGATGCCGAAAAACTTCTCAATATCCTCGGTCTGCCGATGGCGATTCTTAGCAAGCCGGTACAGATACCGCTCGCCATCGCGTGACTCGAGCTTCTCGTTGACATCATTGTAATGAGTGGCTTTTGCTACGGCCACAGCCTTCTTGGCAGCTTTTTTTCGCTTCGTGGTACCTTTGCCAGTTATCAGCCGTCTTTTCGCCGAGAAACACGTGATAAAGCGACTTCTTCTCTCGCACTTTTGCTTTCACGTCATCTGTCCACAGCCATGCCTGCTTGTCGACCTTCCGTCGCCCAGGCCTCGTAATGCCGAGTTCCGACTGTGCAGCTTGACGAATCGCGTCGGTCGTTTTCTTCCAAGTTTCGTCGACAGTCGTGACTGTTGGTAACCGAACGCGAGAAATCACAGCTGCTTCCTTCTCTCTCATTCGCCACCACTTGATTCTTGCAGCACCGCATCGCTCGACCTGCTTCAGCCTCGGAGGGACAATCTTCAGAGTGCAGATCAGCGGTCGGTGCTGTGGGGCGACCGTCTCATACGGCACGATCTTCGCGTCTGTGACAAGACTCCGGTCGCGATCTCTCACAAGGACAAAGTCTATCTGAGACTTGGAGCTCCCACTGTAGTATGAGATAAGGTGCGAGTCGCGTTTTCGGAAGACGGTGTTCACAATGGTGAGGCTATGCGATTCCGCATACTCAAGAATGCGCTCACCATCGGCGTTACGTGATCCGTATCCGAAACCACCATGACAGCTGTACTCGTCTTTCGTAGCACCTACGTGCCTATTAAGGTCACCAGCGACTATGATGACATCTTTCGACGGTACCTCTGCTGTCTTCTCATCCAGCAGGTTCCAAAACTCATCCTTGGCTTGATCGGAGCAGCCAGTCTGCGGAGCATACGCAGAGAAGAAGTGATAGAGTCGCTCCTTAGCGGCGACAACGATCTTCATCAATCGATCGTCAAAGCGCTCAACGCTTACAATCGAGTCACGAAATCGTTCGGAGACGATTATTCCGACACCACTGGTGGTCCTGGGACTTCCACATAGAACGGCCTTGAAGCCACGTCCTATGTCCCTTGACTTGCGGCAGGACCACCTCGTCTCCTGCACCGCACAGAAATCAACTCTTCTACGCTCCAGTGCTTCAACCAACTCGCACGAGCGGCCCGTCAACGTACCCACATTCAGCGTTGCCACGCGGGTCCTGCTTACGTTACGGGACTTTCGGACTAGCTCAGTTGCCCCCCGATGCCGTCCTCGCATCATGGACCCTTGCATACTTCTCACACTCGCCGGGCTCTGCGAGTGCGCGTCGGCTCCCGCGGACGCCGTAGCACTATCACGAAAAACTTGCAATGTCATGAACCATGTGATGTGACATGGGTGTTCGTAGGCCGGCCTGTCACAAGGGCCTGTCGCCTGCAATCGAATGTCCGTGTTCGGCTTAGCTCGCAGAGCGGGCAGTTTCCAGTGGCACCACGTGGAGGAACGGACATCGCCACCAAATTTGAAATTGATAGCCATATGTTTCACATATATCGTGGAAAGCATCAGCAGCGCTTCTGCCACTACGAAAGTAGAAAAACAAGATGTGCCAAAAGTGCTATTTCTGAATCTCCATTTTCAAATTGATCCTCATAGCACAAATAAAGATAAAAGTAATCAAATTACAATTCAGCAATACATACGACACATGTCGTCGTTACTTCGGATTTGTCAGCTAGCCGAGATGGTACAGTTTTATTCGGCTGACGTTTCGACCTTCTCGCCTTCGTCGGAGCCTGAAAAGCCAGAAACGCGTAAAATTATCCCAACAAGCACCATTTCAAACTGAGAGAACAAATTCAAAGGGCCGAGTGGACCAGAAAAAGAACCATGCAACCGAAGCTAGAAGGCTCACCTAGAGATGCGGAGGAGAACTCGCTGGAGTCGCCCACAGACCAAATGGCTAGTAGGTGACCCAGAAGACGTGCCGCGGCCCCTGACCTGAGAGCTGCGAAGGTCAGAATCCATAGAGAGAAACAAACACCCGCGCAAGAGAAACAAACACCTACGCGCAAAACATTGGAAGCGTTTTGGATTCACAGCAAAAGTCCCAAAATGAACAGAAAAGATGAGTGCCTTGCCTGCTAACGAACTCGCTCCATTCCTTGACCTCTGTGGATTTTGACCTTCGGAGCCCTCAGGTCAGGGGCCGCGGCACGTCTTCTGGGTCACCTACTAGCCATTTGGTCTGTGGGCGTCTCCAGCGAGTTTTCCTCCGCATCTCTAGGTAAGCCTTCTAGCTTCGGTTGCATGGTTCTTTTCTGGTCCACTCGGCCCTTTGAATTTGTTCTCTCGGTTTGAGATGGTGCTTGGTGAGATAATTTTACGCGCTTCTGACTTTTCAGTCTCCGACGAAGGGGAGAAGGCCGAAACGTCAGCCGAATAAAACTGTACCAACTCGGATAGCTGACACACCCGAAGTAACGACGACATATCAACCATGCCAAGATTTATGGAAAGTGGAACATGGAGCACAAACGACACACATACAACATACATGTCAGATAAGAACAAATAACAGTGGCAAGGACCTTTCAGAACAAATGTTCAAGAACATACTCTCTAAAATTGAAATTACTTTCTTAACACCCCAATGGAAGAGATATACCTAAGCCTTGGCTAAAAATAAATATGCGGCTATATGAAGAATATGCATATGTTTGCGTGAACATATTAGCGCAAAAACCTTAGAAAATGATAAAATATAGTTTGGCTATGAATTTTCTAATTTACAGCCTTATTGTAATGCATCTAACAACCAACCTTAAATTGGAAGTTAATAGATTCCCATACATGGACACTTAAGCTTCGATCAGAATAAAACGTAGTGTCATTTACACAAAAGTTCTAAGAATAGCGAGTGATTTCTCAAAATGTGAATATTTTCCGATAAAATTCAATTTGCGTGACGTGTTCGTGCATCTGTGACATATTAGGTTGGTGCATAAGTTCGCGGACACTTGATCCCTCCTGAATTGTGAGCGCATTTTCCCGCCAAATTTCTCACATGTATCAACCCTTAAACGATTGATCGATAGAGAAAGGAAAGGGCTACAAAACTGTTCCTAACATTTACTTCTGCGTTGTTAACATCAGCTATTATGGCTAAGCAATTCATCCCAACTGAGACGCATATTCGGCAGTCATGCTATTCCTGCATCAATCTGGCCTCAATTCCAACGAATCGTATCGTCGCCTGAAGGATGTTTACAACGAGAGTGCTCCTGCTCGAAGTACTGTGTACCAGTGGTTCTCGAAGTTTCCAGTTGGTGAATTCTCCGTTGAAGATAATGAACGAGAAGGGCCCCCGATGACACTGGATTTGGATGGCCTCCGAAGTAGAGTGGAAGCGGACCCATACCAAACCACTCGCGAGCTATCAAGCACTCTTGGTGTTAGTCACTCAACAGAGGATTGAAGTCGACTGGCAAGGTGCAAAAATTGGGTCGCTGGGTACCTCACGACTTGACACAACATGACATGGATCGCAGAGCCGATGTCGCTCTGTCTCTCCTTACCCTCAGACGTACCCACGGATGGCTGGACAACCTTGTCACCGGGGATGAGGAGTGGATACTCTGCTCTAATTGTCACCGGCGTGCACAATGGGTTGACGCAACTGGAGAGGCAGAGGACGTTCCGAAACCCGGCCTTCACATGAAAAAGGTGATGCTATGCATTTCTTGGAGCGTTGTTGGCGTAGAATACTGGGAGCTGCTGGACGAAGGGACAACAGTGACGGCAGAGGTTTACGTCAACCAGCTGAGGAAGTTGAGGGCCCGCCTTCAAACCACACGAGGAGAGCAAGTGAAGGTGTACTTTCAACACGACAACGCTAGACCGCATATTGCTAGAGCGACGGCGGCTGAGTTGGCGGACTACGGATGGACCATTCTTCCACATCCACCTTACTCACCAGATCTCGCTTCTTCTGATTATTATTTGTTTTCAAGCTGTAAGGACACTGAAAGTACAGCAGAGAACAGCCGCCGCTCACTTGCCTCAAGTAACCATCAATCAACGAAGCTAAAAGGACACCAAGAACCAACTGACGTCCACTCGCCAAAAACAACAGTAAATCAAAGGAGATCAAGTGATGACGGTGCAGCCGCTCCAAAATACAAAGGACGACTGAACCGGGAAACCAGAACGCCAAAGGTCGATTTATGACACACCAGGCTGCAACAGTTCACCGCGGACCACGGAAAAGACCATAGAAAAGTAGGAGAAAAGACTCCGGACAGTTGTTAGGTCCAGCGCTCTTAAAACCGAATAAAAGGAGCTCCCGAAACACCAGAACGGAGAGGTTCGCCGCCACTGAGGTGAGGCCACCGGCCTCCACCTTCCCGCCATCTCTCTCCTTTCCTCATCATTGTTTCATTCTACATTCACGATGATGCTCTTTTCTTCTCCGTCAAACACCGATCCTCGACTCCTTACCCCGGGCCCGGCACTCCCCACGGGTGGCCTTCGGCCACCCTCCTGTTCTCCGTGAAACCTTGCTTTTCTTCCTCTTCTTCCTCAATCTTCCCCTTCTTCTCCTACGAAATCCTTTATTCCCATTCACATACGTTCACTCTTGATTTCCTTCTTCCGTGCCACGTTCGCTATTTGCTCTTCATAAATCCACATAGTAGTGTTGTAGTCCGATAATAAATTCTTAGTAGAATACGAGTCTTCCTCTAGTCACAATTGTTCTTAGGAATGTCGTCTGGTCGCGCCAGATCTCTGGCTCCTTCCGTTGAGTCGCATGTCGGATATCGTCGTCGAGTCTTCATTAAGGAGTTGTCTCCAGGGTCTTGAAATCGGGAACTGCATCCCCAATCAAGCCTCCTGGGACAGCATCCTTACAAAGCCTTCAACGCTATTAGGACGGCCAGCAATTTAGGAACCTAGAGCATGTCAAGGAGGCACTGCTCACATTTTTCGAATCACAACCGGCCACGTTTTGGAGAAAAGGCATCCATGACTTACCAGCACGTTGGCGAAAGGCAATTGATGTAAAGGGTGGTTACTTCAAATGATTTGATACTGTTGTTCGTATGTTGTGATAATAAATATTTCATGCCCCAAATGACCGAGAACTTATGCACCAACCTAATACTAAAGCGCATCAAAACGCGGAAAATGCTTCAAAGGAAATGAGCGAAATCGTTGCCCAGTCCTATGGTTTTGTTCGTGTACAGAAACATCCACATTCGAATGGTTGTTTCTCGTAGTTTTCATCTGAATTTTCAAAGGATGTTCTTCAGATGTGCTCGAGGTGTAACACGTCGCCAGAAGGTTGTTGTGGCGATTGGCTCTGCGAGTGTTTTTGACATCTAAACTGAAGTGTTCAGTAAATAGCGCACATGTCTGGAGTCGACTTCAACTCTCCATCGCAACTGGTTCGTTCGACAAACTCTCTTCAGAACGTTTTCTCTATAAACTCTTGTTGTTGCAGTAAGAATTTGGAACTGCAAAGCAAATATGTGCG
The DNA here is from genome assembly GCA_947359475.1 of Heligmosomoides polygyrus bakeri. Classification (NCBI taxonomy): domain Eukaryota; kingdom Metazoa; phylum Nematoda; class Chromadorea; order Rhabditida; family Heligmosomidae; genus Heligmosomoides; species Heligmosomoides polygyrus. The sequence continues at coordinate 97,612,957 of OX375868.1, read as the reverse complement.
CAGTGCAAGTATCGAACTAACGTCCTTTGCTTTCAGAAGTGGCCATGAAAGGAGGGATCGCTCTACTTGGACTTCTGCTAGCCATCGTTCTAGCAACTTCTTGCCAATGGCTTGGGCCGAGGCAGATCGACATGGGCAGATGTGAGCCACTATATTGTTTTTAACTTTTACAGAGTCGACGTTCAGGCATTAAGAACCAGGATTAGATAGAGCGATCTTCGGTGCATGTCGTGAAGATGCACCGCGGCTGTGCGGGAACGTGTCGTTGCTCCTACCGTACCCGCGACAGTCAAGCAGGCGCCGGCTCTGTCTCGGAGGCAGAGCACATGATTGGCAGCAGCAATTACGGCAGGAGCAACGACGCCGCGGTGCATCGCGCCTCCTGCGGAGCGTCTTCGCGACATGTAACTACTCACCTCCAAAAAGCCAGGATGAATCTGGGATATACCACAATCCCTGTCATTTCAGATCGAAGTCGCAACTATCATCGTCGTTCCTCTCGTACGGTACTTCGTCCTTTTCCATTGACAGAATACAGCAGCGGTTCTTCCCGTCAGGTCGGAGGCGTCGATTACGGTGGTGGGTGTTTTCAGGTCGCACTCGAAAAGCACCCAAAGCCCTTCAAGTGCGCCGTGCATTTTACCGGTAGATGTCGCAAAGACGAGCAGCATTGGGAGATGGGAACGCCCCATCCAATCAGACAGCATTGTACGAGCGCGCCATTCAGAGAGGGCATGTGCGGTTGTCGATCGGCTGACATGTGTTCGATCTGAGGTCTGCTTGGTTACTATTGGCTGGCGCGCTCCCATCTATAAATGCTGCTCACTTTCGGGACATGTACCATTTTAGCTCCACTTACCTTGAGCATTAAACCCCAGATGCCTTGTAATTCAGTTATAGTTTGAGCAGCTCGTTGTTTACGACCTCTCTCTAAAATGCTTATTTTAGATAGGTTTGGTAAAAGATGAGACTGACTGAGATGGCTCTGCAACTGGCCATTCGTCAGTTCGGTGCACAACGGCAATAATTTTCGAGCTGTTTTACTGAGCCTGTATGATTGGTCTTAACCGTGATCTTGTTATTATAATGTTATGAATAAATTATTCCGCTGCTGCCCTGATGTTTTATCCGCTTAATTGATCTCTAAGGCCTATGTTATATTAGGGGGGGGGGGGCCAAAAGTAATGAGACACCCCATGCCGTGTCCATATATCTCGTGGCTGGAGTCTGAATTCGTACTTGTCGTACTTGTATGTTTGTATGCTACTTACTGAAGCCCATCTGAGAAGTTACCACTTCCGCCCTTTCCAGAAGCATGCCAAAAACCCCAGCCTGTCTCATGCCGAAACCCCAGTCTGACGAGTCGACCTGTGTCGCGCAAATCTCTCCCAATTCCCAACCCCGAGCAGCCTGGGCTCAATATTCACGCAAGATGAGAAGTACGTCTTCTACCTTAACCCTGCCAAGCAGCGAGTCTGGGTGAGGCCTGGTGAATTGTTACCGACCTTCGTTCGGCGAGATGTTCACGGCGAGAAGCATCTTTGGAGCTTTTGGGTCTGCGCCCATGGATCGGTTTACCGGAGGCTGTTTCCCAAGAGCACCGCGATGAACTCCAAGGCCATGGTGAACGAAATAGAGGAGATGGGCCGGCGACTCGCTCTTATTCATTCGCAGCGCTTCAAGAAGGTTCTCCTCTTCGACAACGCCGCACCCCATCGGGAACAAGTAACCACGTATAAGCTTGGCCAGTTGGGCTACGTTCACATGCCTCACCCACCATATTCGCTGGACATCTCTCCATGCGACTACCACTACTACTTGAGCCTACAGGACTTCCTAGTCGGAAGGGACACAAGAACCCAAGCAGTACTTGACAACCATATCGAGCAGTTGATCAACACCAGGCTCAAGCAGTTCTGGAAGGATGGGATCAGGAAGTTGGCTGAGCGATGGCAGCAAGGTCCTTGCCCTTAATGGCAAATACATTCTTCAGCATCGTTGAGTTGTAATTGAGTTATAAAGAGATAAAGATTTTTTTTTCATTTTGTCTCATTACTTTTGCCCCCCCCCCCTAATACTTCGACGACTGGGTTGTCGGAGACGTCGGCGGCAGTGTTAAGGCCCCCACAGAGTTCTGCGGCAACGCCGCTCGCCGCAATGGTTAAGGATAGGGCAGGGACGCCGCCGGCGGCGAGCTCTGCGTCTCTGCCATATGGTTAAGCATAGGGCCGCGGCGCTGCCGCAGAACTCTGTGGGGGCCTTTACACGGGTTACTTCGCAGTGCGTAGCAACCCGCGCAAGACAGCGTCGCCGACGCGTCGCCGAAGTATAACATAGGCCTAAAGGCCCCCCAGAGTTCTGCGGCGTTGCCGCTGACTCGAGACGCCGCTCCAGCGGCGCCGTGAGAGCCTGTCTGCGCTCTGCCCTTTCGCGGCGGGGATACAGAGCGGAAACGGGCGCGCCACCAGTTGGTCCCGACTAGAAAGACTACAGTACCTCGCCGTCGCCGCTGAGCGGCGCTGCTGGCCGGCCGGCAGCCGCCGTTGAGCGGCGTGGCTCAGCGATTTCGCCGTCCGCCGCTCGTCGCAGAAGTCTGGAGGGGCCTTAAAACGACCGAGATTTTTGAAAGAGCTATTCTACCTACTTGCGTCACTTGCTGCCCGCTCCTCAACAGCGGTTTGTCCTATTTCCTCACGCCTTTCGATCTTGAGCCATTAATGACCGGAGGACAAGTAGAAGGAATCGAGCTATCGGCCAGCAAGCGAATTTTGCCACCGTAGTGGCGGCCAACCCCGTGGTCTCTCCAATGTTGAGAGGTTCCGAGCGCGTAGTACGGTGCTGCGACGTTTGTTTGTTTGTTACCACAGCCGGAGGAGGCGCCGGCTATCGCGTGCACCCGATACCAGATTTCTGGTTCGGATTTCGCGCCCAGGCCAACGAAGTCTTCCACTTCTCCGGGTCGGTGAGTTGGTAGCAGGCTTATCTGAGAAGGACTTGTTCATCGGCTGGCCACTGCAAGTCATTATATGGCCAAATACGCATTTAAATCCTTACAAATACTGTGCCTAGTGATTGAATAGCGTCAAATTTCATCTTTTATAAATACACTAAGGTGAGTTCAGGAGTTAAGCCCGTTGGCTACCACTACCATGGTGCTGTTCCCTATTGCATTTAAAGTTCTTTATTCATGGTAGTTCCTTCTTCTTTTTTTGTGGGTTCTTGACATGATGTTGACGGTACTTTTCTTCATGGTTCAAGATGTCCTTCCATTTTGGCACAACCATGAGTGAAATAAATAAATAAACAAATAGATACCCCCTCCAAAAAAAGAAGAGAGCACAAGTGTTTGCGTCAAGCCATGGATGTATCTTAAGGAATCAAAATGAATTGATAGACACATCGCTCATCAGACACTGAAAACGGCCGGCGAAAGCAAATATTAGGGTGGTGAAAAAGTTTTGTTGTACCATAGTATCGCGGATCCACGCGATTAAGTGATCTAATTTTTCTAAAGTAGTTTGCAAATGTTAAGCCATTTTCTCATGCCAGCCGTTGTTGTAGCATTTTGCGCCGCGCTATCTTTCTCGCCATCTCGCGAAGGAAATGCCAACGGTCCTATAAGTACGTTGGCATGCGCTTCATTCAACATCTCTTCTCCCAGGCAAAGCGCGGCGCTGAGCTTACTAATTTTTTTATTAATTTCGAGTTTCGCATTTCTTTGTCTGTTGTTTCTTATTTCGCTCTCTTTATCGTGTGCTTCTTAACCCCTCTTTGGCGTTTTATCCATTTAATCATTTGATCGTGCCTTACTTGCTTTATTTTTGAATAATTACTTTAATTAGTGAATTAAATTGGTTTAATTACCCAAGTTTGAGGTATCGAATAAACCATCGGTCGATTTTCGTGTGTGGCAGAAGTGCAATAAGTTCAAGCTGAACCACTGATCCATTTTATGGTGCATCGCTTGATCGGACCAAGGCTGTGAAAGAGGTACGATTTTTCCTATTTCACGTTGGTGCACTAGCGACGCGCAAGCACAGGTGCTGCAAGTTCGACGTCCTTTGGATCTCTTTTTTTTCTTTTCGTCTTTTTTGCTCGTATCTACCATGGCCGGCGCTACATCTTTAAAGTCCCATAAATCGCTCTTAACTCGTTATTGCAATATTCTAGAGCGTCTCCTTAAAGATATTGAAAGCGCTGGCGCTGAAAATAGGGACGAGACTTCTTTATGGGATAGGCATACTTGCGCTCAAATGCAGTCTCTAGCTCTGCAGATTCATTCAACATCGCAATTGGTTTTGGAGGCTTTGAATTCCTTTACGGCTACGGTAGACTCGGTAATCGATTCACTTAGTGAGGAGCAAGAGGCACAAGTGGACGAATACATCGAGAAAGCGCACGCAATTCTCGAACGTGCTCGAGTCGTAGCTATCAAAATTGAGTGCAACCGCATATATGCCCGTGATAATGCACCACTACAAGGCAGCTCATCGGTACAGCACTCCAGGACCTGGGATAGAGAGGTAGGAGCAGCGCAGGCACACACATGTGGTACCACCGCCAGCGCAATCGACACGGCACCTCCCCCTGTAAACACAGACGTGTCAGGGATCGTGCTTTCCAGCATGAAACGTGATTGTGTACATGCTGATGGTAAAAACGAAGGCCTATTTGAACGTAGCAATGTTCTACTACTAACAGGCGTAGCTACCGTACGAGACTCCAGGCGGAACGCCTGGAGAGAGGTGGAAATCTTACTAGACACTGGCGCAGACCAATCTTTCATAAGCAATAGTCTAGTGGAAGAGTTGGGTCTCCCGTGTAAAAAACGAACCGATCTTATTGTATACACTTTCGGAACAAATACGCCAAAACAAACCAAATGTGAGGCCACCACATTGGACCTGTTCGATAACGATGGCGTTAAGCATGAGTTGTGCCTGTACACCACCCCAGTACTAACTGCTAAGGGTAAAAGTGTGCAGTTAAGCACCGCAGATGTGGAATACATCACGCAACATAACATCCGTCTCTCGAAGGGAAGTGGCCAAAGCGCACAGGCACCGCAAATTCTCCTGGGGTGCGACCAGTTGTGGACTTTTCTTGATGTGCCATCCCCGCACCATACCTTGCCGTCTGGACTGCAACTTGTTCCCTCGCGACTAGGCTACTTGCTGAGTGGCAAGCAAAGGTTAGCGCAAGTCAAAGGTAGCGAAGGAAATGAAGTGGACCCCAACGCTAACGACATGTCGATATCCGTGAATTCACTGGTAAACTTCGACGAAGAGTTGGATAGATGGGATAAATATTGGACTATAGACTCCGCCGGAGTTTACGAATTTACTGGTACGAAAAATGCAGAAAAGACCGAGATCAACGCGCAAGTAGCCAAGTTTTTTGAGGATAACATCGAACGACGTACAGATGGCTACTACATACGCTTTCCTTACAAGGAAAATTGTAGCCAGCTACCGACAAACAAGGCTATTGCGCAGAAACGATTATACTCCGTACTGGAAATGCTGAAAAAGACACCGCAACTGCTAAGCGACTATAACGAAATCTTCCACGCGCAGCAAGAAAGCGGTATCATTGAAGAGGTTGCGGACTCGTCAACCGCAGAGGGAGTAATAACCCACTACATCCCTCACCAGCCGGTATTCACACCGCAAAAGGAAACAACCAAATTACGAATTGTTTTCGATGCGTCAGCGCACTTCAAAGGCAAGCCTTCATTGAATGACGTACTTCATCAAGGACCGCTCATTCTACCGGAGCTTTATGCAATGCTAGTGCGCTTCAGAATTCCGAAGTTTGTTGTGATTTCTGACGTTGAAAAGGCGTTTCTACAAATGCGCTTGCACGAGTCAGACAGAGACGCCACCAGATTTTTATGGGTGCGAGATTTAAATGGCCCACTGGATGAACAAAATATTGTGACATTCCGATTTACTCGAGTGACTTTCGGTCTGAATGTCTCTCCATATTTGCTCAGTGGAACCATTCACCATCACCTACGCTGTGCTGTAGACGACAAAACGTTGGCGGATGAAATTCAAGACAATTTGTACGTCGACAATCTCATACTCTCAGCAACTTCGTTAAAGGAAGCAACCAAGAAGTCTTTGGATGCGCGCAAAATCTTTAGCGAAATGGGGATGAACCTAAGGGAATTCCTCTCCAATGACAGCACGTTGCTCCATCACTTACCGGAGGAGGCATGTGCTAAGTCTACTGCAACAAAGGTACTTGGAATACCCTGGGACTCAGAAATGGATACAATGACTGCAGGATGTGCTTTACCTTCATCAGATGCGACAACAAAACGCACTGTTGCACGCCAAATCGCCTCCGTATACGATCCCTTAGGATGGCTTGTTCCATTGTTAATCCCAGCCAAGGTATTTCAACAGAACCTATGGAGGGAGAGATTTTCATGGGATACTCATCTACCTCCAGATATGCAGGACAAGTGGATGAAGACAGTAAGCAACATAGACGGCTTTCATAAGACCATACCGAGACGCTTTTCAAGCGATTCTGAAGAACAGAATTTAGCGATTTTCGCAGACGCAAGCGAGATCGCAATAGCTGCCTGTGGCTATATTTTCACCAGAACCAGTTCTTCGCTGGTGATCGCCAAAAGTAAACTTCCGTCAATTAAGACAAAGACTACCATGCCGAAGTTAGAAATGAACGCGTTAACGCTAGCAACACGCTTAGCGCTATCCATTTCACAAGCAGTAAAGAAAAAAGCCCCTGGATATCCATGGAAGGTCTACATTTTCTCTGATTCTCAGATAGTGCTCAATTGGCTTTCTTCAACGCGCTGCACAAATCTGGGAGTCCTGGTTTCAAACAGACTCCAAGAAATGCGCCGCATCGTCAGCCAATTGAACGAGGATTCCGTAACTGTTGCCTTCGGATACGTAAACACGTTTGATAATCCTGCTGATGCAGGTACTCGAGGTCTGACCCGAGTCCAGATGCAAGATCACTTCTGGTGGACAGGACCGGAGTTTCTGATTAACCCAGTAGAAAACTGGCCTATAACGTGGTATCCACTAAGCGATAAAGACAACTGCGAAAACGTTGCAATTATGAATGTGGCCAGCGTAGAAAACAATGCGGTGACGGACTTGGTAGATTGGAAGCGGTATGGCTCCTTTTCTACCGTGAAGCGTATAACCGCACTTGTTCTACGGTTCCTCAAGCATCTCATGCGCTCGTTCAGCAACGCACGAAAGAAAGCAATATTCGAGCGCATTCCAGAGCTCAACGATATAGCTCTTAATTCTGATCCCTTAAATGGACAAGAAATGAGAGCAGCGAGATTCGCTTTGATTCGCAATCACCAACTTATTTATTTGACAAGTCACTACCGGAAGTCCATGGAGAACACGTTGCGCCTCTATAAGGATACATATGGTATTTGGCGTTCCAGAGGGCGAATTGGTCGTTCCACGTTGGACGATAGCGCAAAAAATCCTGTATTTATTGCGCCCAACACCGCACTTGCGCGCCGTATTATCCAAGAAGCGCATGGAACCTACCACTGTGGCGTTGAACACACAATAGCAGAAGTACGACAGCAATACTGGATTCCAAAGCTTCGCCAGCAAGTTCGGAAAATATCCACGCATTGCGTGAAATGCCGACGATTTAATGCTCTCCCGTATTGCTACCCAGATTCCTCGGATCTACCACTTCAAAGAGTCGTGCGATGCAAGCCGTTCCAATACACTGGCTTAGATTTTTTCGACCTACCGCCTTGTACTGAAAACGGTGAGAAAACCAAATTATACGGATGCATCTTTACATGCACAGTCACTCGGTTACTTCACTTGGAAGTGGTTCGCAGCATAGCAACCAATGAATTTCTAAACGCTTTGCGCCGCTTTGTAGCAAGACGTGGAGTTCCAGACTCCATCATTTGCGATAACGCGCCAACCTTCCTACTCAGCGCAAATATCCTGAGTGAGCAAAATGAGGGAGTCCAAGTAGATGTTGCCCGCAGCCTCGCAGAAAAGGAAATTCGTTGGAAACATATTACGCCCTATGCACCCTGGCAAGGAGGATTTTACGAGAGGTTAATAAAATCGATAAAATATGCCATCTACAAAGCTTTGCGCGGCGCAAGACAGCGATCGTTTGACGATATTCATACCTTCGTTGTCGAAGTCGAAGCATGCCTAAACTCCCGTCCATTAACTTACCAGGCTTCACAACAAGAAGAAATGTCGTCGGTGCGCCCAATTGACTTTTTACAAAAGGATATTACGCTTACTGTGAATCTGTCTCATTTGGAGAACAGCGATGACGACTCTGAATACTATCCTCCAGAAATTCTGCGTGCTATTCAAACTCGGAAGCAGGTTATAGACGCCCTATCATCATCGTATAAAGAAACAGAACACTTCTGGACAATCTGGCATCAACAATACTTAACTTCTCTACGAGAAAACCATCGAAGATTGCCGACGAATCGCAGGCTCGGACGAAATATTGCAGCCGTTGGCGATGTTGTGCTCGTGAGCGACCCCGTTTTGCCCAGAAACGAATGGAAAATGGGGCGTATAACTGACTTGCGAAAAGGCTCGGATGGCGAGGTTCGAGAGGCAGAACTTATCACTGGAACAAGAAGGAAAATTCGTCGCCCTGTCAATCTCTTGATTCCCCTCGAAGTTCAAGATGACGAAGAACAGGTACAATCCCCGGCAGTAAATGGGGAACATTCTCAGACCCCTACTGCAGCTCCAACACAACAACAGCGATATAATTTACGCCCCCGGACCCAAGTGCACTATGTTGAGAACAGCACTACCGCAGGCAAGAAACTGGCAAAATCTTCGCCTAAGTGGTTCCTATTCCACATAATGCTATTGTGCCTTTTCCAACTAGGAAGTGGAAACGAGATGCGCATGAGCTGCACACAGAATGGAGTTCTTGTTCATGCTGGAACCCCTCAGAACTTTGAAATTTGCGCAGAGCACGTATGCAAGGCGCAATTCTTCGAAAAGGACCCACATCTCGTCCGCTTTCCACCAGAAATTACGATTCATCATCACAATGTTATTCTCAAGTGGTACACTGGATCGCAACTGGCAACAATGGAAACAGAATGCCCTGCTGTGGACTTCTGCTCTAGTATTGACTGCTGGATGTGTCTTTCAGTCCTACTGAACCCAGAATGTTGGCCCCTCGGAGCAATTTCGGTCCTTGATCTCATTTTATACAGCGTGATTGCTATATTATACCTCTTGCTGTATGTACCGATGACAATCGGGAAACCCATCCGCATAATGCTAAAGGGTATTCGGATATGGTTGACTTTGACTTTGCGCTGTTCAAGGTACTGCCTCACGCGCATTTGCAAAAAACTTTGTAGAGCACCACGACCTGCTCAAGATGCTCGCTTGGCGGCTGCGCTTGCAATCATAATGTTCCTCTTACAAATTCCTAGTAGCGCCAGCAGCTGTCAGCAGCTTAACATACTCGAGCATCACTCTACGGTTTGCCGAACGACGAATGGCATGAAAGTGTGCTCTATAGTATTATCCGAAGTGATGAAAATCAGTACATTCAAGCAGGAGGCTTGCTTGCGCCTAACTCACAACTCCACTCTGGCAGCAAACGTAAAAATTCGATGGAAGGGCCTTTATTTGCGCTGCAATCAGGAGACGATGTACTTCACGCGTTCAGCAGATCTTAAGGTCCTTACTAGTAAGCGTTGCCCCCACATGGGGTCTTGTTCAGGATTAAAGTGCGCTGCAGTTAACAGCTCCAGTCTCATACCCGAACTGGAGGAGGCGAACAGATACCCTGGCCGCACAGGTTGTTTAGAGTCCTGTGGGGGACCTGGTTGCGACTGTTTTTACCTAAGCAGCGGGTGTCTGTTCTTTCGGGTCTTCGCCACACCAAAAACCCGGAAAATCTATGAAATTTTCCGATGTGTTCGGTGGACGGAGCAAGTGAAGCTAGAAGTCGAGATTGAAAACGGCAATGGTAGACGGGGTAAACAGCACTTTGTTGTGCAGACCATCCCAAATGTTCCGGTTGAGTTGCCTCAGTTCAAAATCACCTTGACATCTCTGTCACTACCGCCTACACCTGCGCTTGCAAGCACCTTTATCACAGACGGTATCGATACAGCGATTTGGAATACACGTCTTTCACCAGTTCTACACTGCGGATCACGGTCGGAAGCGCAAGCCATGAACTGTACGTTACACGACAAGTGCAAGTGCACAGGTGCAGAATCGACTGTTAACTGCGACTGCGCTCCCCTTAATATTGAGGAGGAATTTGCCCAAATTTCACTCAAAGTTCCTGTGAAAACAGCATTCTGGGAGCTCACTCGCAGCAATAGTACATCCGTCATTGCCAAGATCCCTCATTTGGTATCAGCCGAAATCATCCTCAATCTTAACCACTCGGTTAATACGGCAGTCATTGAGGTTCAAGACAACATCTGTTCAGTTGAAAATTCAGCCATACGTGGGTGTTATAATTGTGCAAGCGGCGCACATGCTCTTGTACAGTGTACGTCTTCAAAGGAAAACACCGCAGAAGTACTTTGTGATGACAACACCTTCGTCATTCCATGTGGACCAGAAGGACCTAAATCAACATTGCATTTTCAGTTCGACTCCGCTCGCCAGTTGATATACTGCACTGTGTCATGTGGCACGATTAAAAAACATTTCGCACTCAGCGGTATCCTCAAATATGTTAATACCATCCATCTACTGCACCTGGCAAAAGTAGCGGGAAATAGCAAGATTTACGATGAATTCCGCTGGCCTGACTTTGGACACATCATTGATGTCATGTTGTCATGGTATAAGACTTTATTTCTGGCGCTTCTTGGAGTGGCGTTAGCCCTTCTCGTGTCCTACATATGCCTGACTGCGATGGGAACGCGTCTCCTACTTGGCATTGTGCGCGCCACGTGCGCAGTCATAGGATTCCCTGTACGCGTGGCTGTGTTGATCATGTGCGCTCTTCGGCGTCGATATGCGCGTAGGCCCGCGCCCTCTAAGAAAACTGCTTAGTCACCAATAGTCGATTCGCATGCAAGCGGAACGCTGCGCTATGAAATATACTGAGCAATCAATAATCGATCCTCATGCACTGCACTATGACTAGTCATCGGGAACCCGTAAACAATCCACTGGCACCTGCGCTGGAAATAGTGCACAAACATGATAATCTACTTACTTGCGAAAACATAATTTCTGTTTTTCAGACAATGGAATCGCTGCGAGAACTGTTCGAGGCAAGGGAAGAGGTTCAGCGCCTGCGCCATATGTATTACATGAAAAAGCACGAACTCGAGGACGCACGCAAGAACCTCGCCGAGGTCTCCAATGAATTGAAGAAACTACGCCGTGCACTTCCACCTCTTCCTGACCCGGATCGCCTGTACGTCAACACAATCGACCGTTGCCACGAGTTTCATGCGTGTACGAAGAAGATGACACAGTTAGAAGAACGTATTCGGGCGCTTGCAAGGTCAACGGAAGATTTGGATGTGCGACTCCATGAGCTGTCGCTTCTGGAAGTCACTGCCGACAAGCTGAGGCTCGAATTTCTGTTCGTGCGATGCCAGCTCCGCACGCTTTTCGCCGCACCTGAGCTGCTTTTCGCCACTGGGAAAATAAGCGAGAACGTCTGGGATGCCTGGATGAGCAACCCACAGTTTAATGATGACGGAAAACCGCTCCTCATGAAACCAAACGTCATCGAAACGGCCATTGCAGACCAACTTCAAGTTCTCGACTCTCATCGCTCTACACTAACAGAGCTGCGCACAGCGCTTGCATCTGAGGAACACCTGAGGGACGAAGCGTTCCAACAACAGATAGCGGCGCAAATGGCAAACCTCCAACAAGTGCTAAATCAACTGTTACATATGATGGAGGAACAGAGAGCACAACAACCTCCTGACCAGCAAGAGCAACGCAACAACAATGCGCCTGCGCCGGAGGACATCCCTATGGAAGACCACGAAGGGGATGTTATCAACAACAACGCGGAATTTTTAGAGGAGGTTGATGAGGCTGGAGGTGAGCAGAATGAAGAAGTTGAGCAGGCCAATGACCAGGAAGAAGATGTGGAGCTGGAGGCGGAACCAGAACGACAGGTCAACAACGAAGAGCGCCGAAACCAGATTTTGGCAGAGCTTGCGCAGCTGCAGCAAGCTCGAAACAACCTGGAGCACATCATCCAGGATCTGCGCAGTCAACGCCAGTGCCGTCCAAGGAGGTTTGGACGTGGAAGTATTCGGCAGAGGGAGGACCGATTTATGCGCTGCGCTTTTTGCAGGGAAGTTGGAGATCACTACTCCGACTCCTGCTACAGAGTTCGGTCCGCACGCCAGCGCCGCAACGTAATTGAGGACGCGGAGAAATGCGCGCTGTGTTTGGAGCCCTGTCCAGGAGGCGCAGACTGCCCGAAGTATAACTCGCGCTGCTTCCATTGTCGTAGTCGAGAACACCATTCCGCCTTGTGTGAGCTCCCCGAACGAAGCGAGGAGATTTCGGAGAATCTTATGAATGCCCGCAGATCGCTGACCTCTACCGTGGACCGCATCCGTGCTCTACAGGAGGACCTTCGACACCTTGATGACTAGGACGCCGGTGGTAGGAGTATCGCGGATCCACGCGATTAAGTGATCTAATTTTTCTAAAGTAGTTTGCAAATGTTAAGCCATTTTCTCATGCCAGCCGTTGTTGTAGCATTTTGCGCCGCGCTATCTTTCTCGCCATCTCGCGAAGGAAATGCCAACGGTCCTATAAGTACGTTGGCATGCGCTTCATTCAACATCTCTTCTCCCAGGCAAAGCGCGGCGCTGAGCTTACTAATTTTTTTATTAATTTCGAGTTTCGCATTTCTTTGTCTGTTGTTTCTTATTTCGCTCTCTTTATCGTGTGCTTCTTAACCCCTCTTTGGCGTTTTATCCATTTAATCATTTGATCGTGCCTTACTTGCTTTATTTTTGAATAATTACTTTAATTAGTGAATTAAATTGGTTTAATTACCCAAGTTTGAGGTATCGAATAAACCATCGGTCGATTTTCGTGTGTGGCAGAAGTGCAATAAGTTCAAGCTGAACCACTGATCCATTTTACATAGCATAATTTTTCAAAAATTTATTGTTTCTTTGTGAGCGACTTTAGTCTACAAGGTAGTTACCATTTATATCTACAGCTTTCTGCCATTTGATGGGGAGATCACGACATCCTTTCTTCAAGAATGAAGTCAGTTGTGACTCGAAGAAGTGCACCACCTCGGCTTCCATTTCGGTTCGGTCGTGGAGCGCCTATCTCTCAGGTATTGCTTGAGGGCTCGGAAGAGGTGGTATTCTGATAGCGCAAGATATGGCGAATACGGCGGGTGTGGCAGCACCTCCCACCTAAGTTCCTGCAACTTTTAGTGAGATGACCTTGCAACGTGGGGGAGGGGGCGAGCATTGTCGTGAAGAAGGCAAATATTCCTCCGCCCGCTTGCGCGGCATGGCCTCGCTTAGCTTCTGCGGCTGTGTAGCGTAGATGTTCGCTGCTTCTGCGGTGCCGTCGTCAAAGAGCTCATGATAGAGCGTTCCTGAATCCCATCAACAGCACAGCATTAACTTCCTCTGATGGATGTACACCTTGAGGTTGTGACTCCCCTTGAGGGAGCCACTGGGCCTTCCGAGTATGGTTAACGAGGAGAACTCAGGATTTATCTCACGTGACGACATTCTCGAGAAAGCGCTTGTTACGGAAAAGAACAAGTTGAGACTAAGGCATAGTCATCCGCGCAGCCTTGTCCGAGTCACGGAGTCGATCGGCCTTCTCTGCAATCGTAGTATTTATATGCCCTCAGAATCAAATTGCCACGTATGCGAAATATTCTAGAACGATTGTGCTACAACTACGTGGCACCAAACAGTCCTTGGAAGTTCCTGTTAAATCTTGAAAATTTTTCCAAATTTTCGGTGCAAGACTTTTTCACCAACCTAATATGTGTATGAATTTATCGTTAATGTTTCGTACATATGACACAATATTTCAAGTATTTATTATGAAGGTTTGCGCGCGTGTAGCGCAGTCGGGAGAAGGTGTCGGCTGTCGCGTGCAGCCGATACCAGGTTCCTGGTTGTAATTGGTTTGATGGAGTTGATAATTGCAGTGAATCATGGGAGGTTTTCCAGAAAATTTTCAGCCTCAAAATGATGGGTACCTAAGCATTAAAATTACAAAGCCACATGCTGTTTGAACTGTGGAAGATCCCATTTACGGTGTGTCTACTAAGGGACGCATTCGGCGAAAGGCTTGTGAAGCGCAGCCGTCCGGTGTCTGCGCAGGTGACATCATTTCCGTAAGCGATTCCAGTTTCTCTGTCATGTTTAGGAGTTCTCTGTGCTGCGCTGAAACGACATCACTTCAAGGTCATAGATAAGGTATCAAAAGATGGAGATCTACAGACCGGTCACCAGGAAGTGATGCTGCTAGCATTGGGCCAGAAAAGATGAGCTTCCGAAGAATTCACATGCTTGAAGTTCTCTGATCACTCTCTTCAGCACTGCAATAGATAAAGATCTCCAAACAAGAAACTTCCTTCTACAACTGGTTAGGGCGTGGATGTTGCCTTTCGAAGGAGAACTGGTCCAGTCCGGAAACCTGTCGAAGACATCTGAGGCTTCTAAACGATAAGATTACCTGAACATAGGGGTGAACAGTCAAACATCGACACTAGTAGTTCCTTTTTGGAATGTGCCTCGCACTCTACTTCTGCGGGATGTTGTGAGGATAGCGTGAACAGGGTCCGCATTCATCAATCCAGAGGTAAATGCTCGTGGGTATGCAAAGTTACCCTAAACGGTCGTCTTGAATCCTCCACCTAGCAGCATACCCGCGAAGGGTTGGATGAGGTATGTGATTTTCTGTCCGCAGTGCCGGAACTATGAAGCTTGCCAATTCAAAACTGAACCTCCATACTTACTTGCACGAATCGTGGCTTTGGGTATGTGATTCTTTTTATTCACTTATTTATTTAATGTTTTTCCAAGAAGGAATTAGGATGGGACCCTAATTCTGGGTGGAGAGGGCTGAAAACTGTCGTTAGAATGTGTTATAAGGATGTATAGTTCAAAACTCTTGCGTCAGGCGGGACTCAAACCCGCACCTTCTACTTTCCTGGCAGCGATGCTACGCCTTTCACCACCAGAGCTGTCTGACTAAACAGAACATCCACGACATCTTCCTAGAAGCAATCACCTGTGATATCGGGATGATGGGTTGCTGATATCAGCATGGAATCGGTGTAAGCCATAAAAAAATTTATAAAAAAATTAAAAATAGGGTCACACCCAAATCCTAGGCGTAACATTCATACGTTTTCGGTCTTTTTTTACCAAAGATGGATTATGGGTTTTTGTGATCACCTCTCTTTCCTGCAGTGTTTGTTTTAACTTGGCAAAGATAAATAACTAAATAAATAAGCGAATAAAAATAATTAAAAAAATAAATAAACAAAGCAACCATATTTTTATTTTCTCCAGCTTTTTCAGTTTTTTAGAACTCCTACCACTTTTTCTTTCCTTTTTTATTTGTTCTTCTTCCGTTGTTTTTAATAGACGATTTATTTTGTGGGTCTTATAGGTTCCATTCTTCCTAAAATATTTCGTTTTGAATCGGTAAAAATAATTAAATAAATAAATGATGAAGGGCTACATTGTCGGCATGTTTCTCATTTCTACCCCGTAGACCCTCGAGTTTAATCGTTGATGAATCCGCCCTCAGATCAGTGTCTTACTATGCTCAGAAAAGTCTGATACAATTCTTCGGGATGGATGATGGAACGTTCGCTTGACCTGGGCGGTCCCCAAACTTTCGGCGAGACATTCAAGCGGCAGTTTTCCGCTTTTTTGCAATACGATGGCTTATGAATGTCATGGATTGCATTTCTTCCTACAGTGTTTGTTTTTGAACAAGGAAAAGTAAATAAATGATGAACGCTATATTGTGCATTAAATACATAAATAAATTAATTAATCCCACGAGCCCCAGGGTTTGATCGTTGACGAATCGTCTTCAGATCAGTGTTTTACCGTTGTCGGAAGTGCCTTTCAGAAATCTTTTGAACCTGGGCGGGACTCAATTTGTTGGCGTGCGATGTGGCGGGATATTCAAGCGGCAGTTTTCAGATGTTCTGATCTACAATCAATTGTGCCACTACCACCAAATTCCTCGCCACGGCGGATGTCTTCCTCCTGCTCGGAAGACCTGTGAGGTCCAGGAGATCGTCTAGATAGGTCCTCTGACCTTAGGAAGCGCTTGATATCCAGTTTCTCTAGCTCGTACAAAATCCTTCGTTTCTTGGCCTTCTACGGAAAGGGGTATTAGCATGAAGCTTCCTAGCATGAAGCAACCTACAACATGACGAGCCCAAACAGAGCATCTCCTGCGCGTGCCAGAGAACCGTCTTGTGAGCGATTCCAGCCCCTTCACTTTATCATCCGCGACTATACCCACGAGGCCTTCTTCCCCAAGGTCATCGGAATGACGACATTTGCCGAACAATCGACGTTCAGTTGGGTTTTCGACGAATCAGCCTCTATCATGCAATCCGACGAGAGATTGACGACCGCCGACGGCTTCTCATCAGACGATATAAAGGGAAACAGCGCCGATTGACCGCCTTTTTCCGTCTCTGTCTTGTTCGGATCGCTTTTCTCTCATCAGAAGTGCCTATAGCAGCTGCCTCGATCGCTGTTCTCCCGATTCCGATCTTTGACAGAGAGCTGTCCTTTTAGCGGTAGGAAGGCACCCAAGCAGGCCTATGGCTACGCATTCTTTCCACTACGGCAAGGAGCAGACGAAATACAGTTCAGACTTGAACCTGCGTCCTAGCTCCTGGAAGCCCTTGCATGTTCGAGGATGTAGGATTTTCCCAGGTTGTACTCTATATCAGGTTGATTTCCAGGCGCATCCCTAATAAACTTGATTAATTAATTTTAATTTGCGTGACTCCCACTTCAAACAGCCATTTTCAGACAAAAATCGATAAAATCGATCGATATTGATTGGTCATCGTTATGAATCACTAGCTGTGAAACCTTTGAATTGTACGCTTTTGATTTCTACTTCAAACGGCCCCTTCCGGACAAAAAAATCGATAATATCGGTCACTATCGCTTGATCATCGATATGAATCACTAGCTGTGAAACCTATCCTCCTTGACTTTCTTTCTCGAACTGTTAACGCTCATCTGATTATGAGATCAATATCAATACCAGTAGAGGTATGACGCCCTTTGAACGGTCATTAATTTTGCTCGGACAGTCATACAGACGGGACGGACAGATTAGCTTTTTCACATCAGCGTCTTTTCCGCGCATTGAAATAGGAGCACTCAATGAGCATGAGCTTTCTAGTTGAAGCATGAATCGTCTGCTGTCTTTTCTGCTCTTACTAGCGTTCATCCTAGCAGTCTCGGCTCAGTGGTGGGGTGAGTGAAGTTTCAACGTTTCACTACAGGTCCTGCGTGTTACCGTAACCCTACCGTAATCTTGGACTGTTCCAGGTCATCACCATCATCATCACCATTCCCATTCGCACTCACATGAACATTACCACCACCATCATCACGGCGGTCACTACGGTCGCGGCGGTTGGGGAGGCTACAATCCCTACGGTAAGCGTAACGGTCTACCTGTATCAGTTATCGTCTAATTTCACCGAAACGGAGTTTTTACTTCAGGATGGGGAAAGCGATAAAATCGATGACGAGCCGACGAACCAAAGGATACTCCTGGCGATAGTACATATCTTTACATTCGAATAACTGTATTCATTAACTTAATAAATTCATGTTCATTGATGAATTGCACATTATCGTATGCTCAAAAACTTGTTTGCAATAAATTAGGTGCAAGTCGTCAATGTGGCCTACATGGGAAGACGAGGCGCAGCAGGCTAATTAGCGCACAGGCACGCCACCTAGAGGATGCATGGTTCGTGCCCTTATTGGCTTGGGTATAAGGCCAGTGATGTGATTCGCCCAGGTAGGCGACATTAACGACATGTACCAGAAAAAAAGTACCTGAAAGTTGTAGGATTTAAGACATCAACTAGCATTTTTATTAAGAAGCTCGTTCGTTTCGTTTGGTTCGTTTTATCCGTCGCCGTCCTCGCCCTCCAGTTGATTCCCTTCAGAAGTTTCCGTTCGTTCCTTCTTCTGATTGTGTAGTATGTCCTCGTCCCTCGTGTAGGCCACATTAACGACATGAACCGGAAATTATAGTAGAATTCAAGAAGCAATGTAGAATTTCTTATTCAGTAGCTCAACGATTCGTTTTATCCGTCGCCATCCTAGCTCCCCGAGGTCTCCATCCATTCCTTCAAGTGCCAGAATGGCCCACTGGGCTCTCTTCTCCTTGCAGGGTTTACTTTTGGATAGTGTTTTATGTCGAGGTCAAGACAAAGGAGTAGGAAGACGTGTTGGTGACCTTCTTAGGTACATTACACACGCAAGAGTGCGACTTTTACGCTTCTGTGTTAGAATTACCTGGGACAAGACCACTCTATCCAGAGTCCGGATTCATGAACGCGGCCGGCGGCACTTCCTACCCGATTTATCTCGACGGCCACTTAAGGCGCCTTTTATACTCGTGCCGCCACGCGGCGCGGCGTGATGGTTGACATAGCTATCGATTTTTCGCGCCGCCCGGCGGCGCCGCATCGCTTTCATACTCCGCCGCCCCGAAACACCACATTTGACGGAATTTTGGGTTACGGTATTCGGCGAATCGCGCCGCGGGAGGGAAGGGTGCGACGCGGCGCGATCACCTGCGGCAGACTCGGTGTGGAGTGGAAGAATGCACACTGGGATGGACCATTTTGCTATGCCCTTCCTGTTAAGCTTCCCCAATCAACAGAACAAAAAGGGTGTAGCAAAATGATGACATTATTGTACCTTCGGGACTACAGAGGTAGGAAAAGGTCGAAAAAAAGTTTTCAAACAAGCTTCGCCCCGGCGGGGGAGGGGGTGTTATTTAGGGTGTTGATCACGACTCTGACATCCATTTTTGAAATTGATTACGGTAGGCTCGGGTGACCAAGGCTGTCGGGGTCATAATCGCCGATTTCGCCCAAACGTCGCCTAGGGGATTACTTAAGGTGCAAATCACGAATCTAACATCCACTTTTTGTATCGCGCTGAAGTTTTTGCATTTTGGTGTTTTCCGTCACCATGACCTTAGTCACCCGTACCTACCGCTGCCTAGGAAGGAAATGGAGATCTGTAGCCATTTCCGAAGTTTAGGGGGATTCAACTCTATACCACACTCACCAGTTTCTACACTAGATTGAGCAGACGACTTTGACCCCAGCCATAAGAAAGGACTCGTCGCTCCCCACAGGAATCCCACCACTAACATTGGCAAAATATATTCCGCTGACCAGCCAGACGAATCCTTTCTGTTTTGGTCCTCCATTGACTCATAGGCCGTCTCCTACGTCATCCGTCATGGCGCACGGACCATAGTACGCTGAAGCTCGTGGCCTCGCGTCGCTGCCGGTCCCCTTTCTAACTGCAATCGCGTAGCGGCGCGTCAAATTCGGGGCGCGGCGCGACCAGACGCGCCGCGCCCAGAATTGACGCGCCGCTCCGCGGCGGGAGTATAAAAGGCGCCTAACGGGAACCTTCCTTTGTTCCCGATTCATGACCACCAAAGCAAGGATTTTGTTCCCCTGCTAATTCGTGGCGCCCCTGTCGAGTACTGATTTGGCGGGTGAACTTGCAAACGGCCAGGGTCGTTGCGTTGGGTCAGAAATTGGCAGGGAAGCAAAACTCCTGCTTTGGAGATAAATGTTCCTGCACGCGCTATCAAGGTAGCATTTACTTCGAAACTTACCGGTGATTTTTCCCGGACCGGTTTATGAATCGCGGGTAAGTGGGGATTGGCTGTAGAATTTACACTTGCCGGGCGGTAAGTTGTTCATGAATCCGGGCCAAGGAAGTGCTTTAGGTCTCACGTTTGTGTGATCCTCTACCACCCCAACCCCTACCCATTTAGTATCCTTATCTCGCGGTGTATTCCTTGATTTAAATAAGCCCTAAACCCCAGGAGACACACCTACAAGTTGTAGGAAGCAGAGAACGTACAAAACGACGATACAATAAAAGAAAAACGTTTATTTATTATGATATAATTCAAAATCCTATGCTTGCATGACGTATGAAAAGCGAAAAGAAACATTCGAAATTAATGCATCTACAAGACCCCTCTAAGGGAAGTAAGGTAGAGTCCTAGACGGAGTCTATCACACAGTCGCCAGTACCCCAGGTGAACACGTTCACCGCTCCGCATTTAGCAATGTGATTTATCGATGAGAACGGTGCCGCACCTCCCAGGGCACCGGTACAGGTACTCTGACTGACGTCGGGTTCCCATCCGATCGATGGTGAGATGTAGCCCTAAAATCATGAGGACGGTCAATCGACATGTGGTACGAGTGCTATGAGTGACCTCTTTCACCTTGATTTCGAACCAGCCTTGGTCGGTCTTCGTGCAGTCGACGAGCAGCTGCACCATCCAGTAGCCGCTACCGTACTTGTTGTACGGTTGATATTCAACAGCTGTAGCATCGTTGGTGGAGTAGGCCAGCGGTGTGCCGAACGGAGCCTCGCCGTCGTGGGTGCCTTGGACAAAGGTGGTTAGACAGAGCGCTGCCCTATTGCTGAAGTACTGAACTTCCAAGAGCGTACTTAATAAGAAAGTATGGAACATATGGATTGTAGCCCTCTATGATCCTGCCATATCTACGACACACTTTTTTAAAGAGCGCGCCAGCTACAGACTGTAATGGGTCCTAGCGCCCGCAGCGTGCGCCTGAGTATCAACGCGTGGGAAAGTCTACATGCACGCGGTATGGTTTACACAGTCAGTTGTGCTACGTCGCTGTTTCCATTAATCTAACACCTCGTTTATACTTCGACGCAGAGCGGCAAGATGGCTGTGTATTGAGACAAATTGATTGATCCCATCGCCTAGCGTCGACGAGCTGCAGGAATGAATCGCGTGAACTAGCAACCAGTAGCTCCGCTCAGTATCGGATCGTGGCACTCCAAATGGGCGCGATGCGACTGATCGCTGTGGATTGGGGCGCGTTAAGGCATCGAGCATACTTCCCGATGGAAACGCGGTGATGAGTTTCGCAGAGCGACGGGAAAGGATGGGGAGTTCTCAGTGTTCGTCGCATTGCTAATCGCTCTGCAAGGATGTGCAACGGCGATCCGCTCAGGACCCACGCTAAACACACGGCTGCCGCAGCGAAGTTTCTTTTAATTTTCGGCTGCGCGGGCGAAATGGTCATGAACTGAGCACCGCGATGGCATTGCGGCGATGGAAGTATGCCACAATGCTGCCCCCCTCGGGCCCAATGCTTCTCGGAGATCCTCGCAGTGTGGACTCGTACTTGTCCGTAGTACGTACAGTACCGCCGCTAAACATTCAACCAAATGGCGTTTGCGACGCAAAAACGCGTTTTTTGCGTCGCAACATGATAACTTGTTTCAAAATGAAGATTTTCGGACGAAAATTCGCAGCGGCTTATGCGGTAGCCTGATCTATCATATGGCATGTGACTACCATTTTAGAACAAGTACAAGCCTTAAAAGCAGAAGCGAAATTAAGGAGCCGCTTAATTGCGTTGACCTGACCGACATCCGTCGTTGCGTCTCGCTTAATTGGGCCCTCAGGCAAAACTGGACTACTTCAATCAAATTTTAAAATCATTGACTGTGCTCAAATTTAGCTTTCTTGATGTTTTTAGGATTCTTCTCTTTACGACAATTCATTTGATATCCAATTTGACCGTACGGTATCCAAATTGAACTTGCTGCTGCGCCACAATCGTCATTTTCTTTCATTTCAGGAGGGAAATTATCAGTATTTCAGCTGTTATTGAAGCCTCTCAGTTTTTCGCCTTGTTGGCAGAAGAGAAAACATAAGAAATCCACGTTTGCAGCTCATTTCACCCATTTCTGGCCGGTTGCCAACTGTCAAATTCGCAAGCAAGCAGACCTTCCGTGGGTAGTACGCTCTTTTAGCGAATTCAGAGATGGAGATCCATGTTCCAGCTTGAAGCTATAGCTCGAAAATGGGTCAGCAAGTTGGACACAAAGTAGAGACTCTGAGGAAGAAGTATAAAGAAGCCAAGAGATTAGGTGGCCAAATCTCGACTACTTAAAGAGACAGCTTTCTCCAGAAATGTGAAAGATGTTCTGCAGCGTATGCTGCCCAGTTTTCGCGGAATAAATCCTGTCCAGCTGAACAACAAAACTCCACGATTTTTCACTTAAAATCTTCAACCAGCCACGACACCGTTTATTTATTGCAACAGTTCGGGCGCTCACGTAGCGGTATGCGTAGTGATTGCGTTGACCTGACATGCCCTGAAGAAACATTGCGGCCGCTTGCCTGCCCAGCGAATCCATCTTTACTCTTTATTCGACCTGTCCCATTATTTTCAACCTATCGTTTTTTGCTGCCAAATTTGCTACGGTTTTATTTCTGCGCTTGTTGTAACGCCTTGCTTAACAAAAATTGTTTTTGTTCATAGTCGATCTCTAAATCACGCAGATCGTTTTTCTCAATATCTTTATGAGCTTCCTTGTGACAAGCGGTTCTATGTTATCTCCAACGTGCTGTGACGAAGTGAGAAGAGGGCTTCACAGAATATACTAATATTAGCTTCTAAATGAGTGATACTTCACCAAGTTCACATGGATGCACTGCTTGCGTTGTTGGCACGGGGAAGCTCGAATGAAGAACCTCAATTCCAAATGAACGCTACAGCCAATGGCTCCCCTGACTATGGATCCAGATACCACGATTTAACCGCTGCTATAAGAGCGCAACTATTTGTTTGCATCATAAATTAAAATTAAGTTAGCAAAGTTGTTTAAGGCAAAACATTTAGTTCCTCCGTTACAAAAATCAATAACACACACCTACTTAAGAGCCTACCTTAGTGCAGCAAAAATGCAATGAGTTCAAGCATGCATAATTGAGGTTTACGCAATGGGCAAACTTTGTCCGTTCAAATTTTACGGTGAAAATTGTATAAGGAAACACGTTGGGATCACAGCTCTACTTCTCCTCTTCGTGATACAGCGTCAATAATCAACAAACCTATTAGTCCTTTATTCGCTATGGAGGCAAAACAGATAAACATTCATTCAAGCATCAGATCTTTTTCTATTGCCTTACAGACTTGAAGGTGTTTTGGGAAGGTTTGAGTGGCATAAACAATGAATTGGGATAGAAGTGTAAATTTCTAGTAGAAGTGTCCCAACGAGCGCAGAAATAAAACCGTAGCAAATTTGGCAGCAAAAAACGATAGGTTGAAAATAAT